>OY754973.1:25223210-25668210 GCA_963576475.1 Molanna angustata | reverse complement strand
ACTGTGTTATAAAAACTGTATGACGACCTTTCTCTGCACATCACAGTGCGCGTATTAAACATCACCTTTTTTACGAATAACGACTATTATACGTTTACTTCTGCGTATTCAAATTGAGTTCGATACAATAATTGTTTGCAATGAGTAATTTTAATATTTTATGAAAATGTTGTTTGCGGAAATTTCATTGAATCTAGTTGCTAGTTAACAATGTATATACTTTTTTTATGAGTAGCGCCCATACTTAGATTACATATTGGTACTTTGGGATGTAGTTTAAATTCGCCGTCAATATAATTCATTGTGTATGTTCGTTTATTTGTGACGTCTAAAATTGACACTTTATTAATTGTTGTAATGTTTAGGTGAAATGGCGGACCATGTCCCGACGTCGTTGAACTGCGCTTAACCTGAAGCCGGCCAGTAGCTTCTCACGTCCAGCCGCTTTGGAGACCTGCCTCGCCGCTGCCGCTCTCGATAACGCCACTCATCCAGCGTCTGCCGTTGTTTGGGATCAAGGGCATTTCCACTGAGAGCCTTGTCCCCGTCGACGTTGCCCTCATCAGGCATAGGACGTGACCATATGTAAGATCATGGTCATATGTAAGGAGGAAAGAACTATTTTTATTTTATTTTTATTTGTTGGAAAATTCACAGAATGTATTACATAACATTATTTACATAATCTTTTAAATATAAATACATTCCAATTATGAATTTACTCGTGAAATATTACAATTTTAAAAGCTTGGTAGAAAAAATTACTAACAAATAAAACAAATCGAACTATAATGACAGAGGAAGTAACAGAAACAATGAATTAATTAACAATAATTTGAAAGAGAAGAAATAAATACATTAAAATATAGAGAAGAAATCCTAACACATTGTGTAAAAAAATTGGTAGAAAAATCGAGATGCACAATCTCTCAAGACTTACGTCATGAATTTATCAAATATAAAATAAACGAAAGACAAAAAAAAAATTCTATGTTAATATGAAAAACAATTTCATTTCAAGAAATAACATTTCATTTCAACGATATTTCATTTCAGGAAATATCGTTGCCTGAACTGAGGATCTGTTTGATTTTACTTAGATATGGTTCGTATTTAATGTGAAACACGTCAATATTATTAAATGTTTTATTATATGTAGATAGTGTCCTGTTTAAAATAGTCTTTAGCGTATGTCGTGTTAGTATTTTTTATATGAAATGTGTTTGTTGAGCGGGTGGATCGTGATGGCGATCAAAGAAAGAATGTAAGGTGAGTCTATTTTGTTGTGCAATATATTATGAAGCAACGACATGTCGGAGATAATTCTTCTGTTCTCTAAACTTTCCATTTTAAACAGGAGTAGTGACTCAGCGTAGTTAGGGGGATATGTTCACGATCTATAATTGAGGTATTTTATAAAAATTCCGTTGAACCCTTTCGATACGGTTTTTATGTATTTTGAAAAATGGAGACCATATAGGGGAAGCAAATTCCAACACACTACGTACATATGCGTAATAGAGACATTTTATAGTATCAGTATTGGAAAATGATTTTGATAGTCTCATAATAAAACCTAGGTTTTTGGTTGCCTTATCGACGATCTTGGATATATGGTTATTATATGTGAGTTGTCTATCTAATGTTATGCCTAGGTCTCGTATAGTGTCTGATGTTGGAATATGTTTATTATCTATCGTATAGTTGAAATATATTGGGTTTTTGTTTCTCGTAAACGAAATTTTTGTGCATTTAGAAGTTTATTTGTCACGCAGTAGTCATGTAGTCTATTTAGGTCATCCCGTAAGAGTCTACACATATTGATATTTTCGATTGTTAGAAATATTTTCATGTCATCGGCATATAAAAGAAAGTAAGCATGCAGGAAACAGTGTACGATATCAAAAATGTACACGTTGAAGATAAGTGGGCCCAAATGGGAGCCTTGAGGTACCCCAGAAGGTGTTTCTATAAAATTAGAACGGAAACCTGCCACCGCCACTGCCTGACATCGTCTGCTTATATATAAAGTGAACCATCGAAATAGATCTCCGCTAATACCAATACGGTTAAGTTTCTTAAATAGTATCTGATGGTCGACTCGATCAAAGGCTTTGGAATAGTCCGTATAAACTACGTCAACTTGCTTTCTTTTATCCATTTGATTAGATAGAAAATCTACAAAATGAGTTAAGTTACTAACTACCGATCGTTTTCGCATAAAACAGTGCTGAAATTCTGTTATGGAATGAGTAATCGTGTTGTAAATTTGGTCGTATACTATTTTTTCAAATACTTTACTGAATACCTACAGATAGAATTGAGATTGGTCGGTAATTTTCTATATTATTTTTGAGGCCACTTTTGTGAATAGGGACAATTAGTGCTTCTTTCCACTTATCGGGGAAAGTTCCTTCTTTTATTGATCGAGTGAAAAGTATTGAGAGTGGATAAGCAAGACTTGTTGCACAGTGAGACACAAATATAGGAGATATGTCGTCACTTCCCGTGCCCTTGTTTTTGTTAACCTGTAGGAGATATTTAAGGACTGTGTCAGTATTTCTATCAATATTGTATGTATGTTGTATTATGTGGTCATGAGCAACGTTTGTGGGTGTTTCTGAGTGTATTGTGTTAAGATTGAGTTTTACGAATACTGATTGAAAAAAAAAATGGAAAACCCTGAACATATGTCGTGAGTGTTGTCAAATATATTTCCCCCATATTCCATTTTTTGGGGCATTGAGTGTTTGTTTTGTTTTTGTTTAACAAAAGACCAAAACGTTTTCGGGTTAACCATTATACTATCTTCGGAATATAATATAGACTATATTATGTACCCATCAGAAAACGACAATAACAATCCTTATGACAATTTAAAATTATTTATTGGTGATATTATATCGTCTGTATTTTTTTAAATAATTTAAGACATTTATTTGTGACTTCCAAAATTATTAATTTAATTTCGTTTCGTCCAATTTTCATTTTATCAAAGACCATTCTTTATTATATTATATTGTGACATAATCGTGCCGTCTGACGTGTGTGCATTGACACTCGACATTAATTAGTAAGACCATGATTTCAATTTATTTTGAAGTTTTAATTTATCTCATTGGGTAAGATCATAATATGTGACCATTTTGTTTGAAGACAATATTGATTTTAAAAGTAAGCTCGTCACCTCTAGTGTCCAGAGAGAGGATATCACATCAAGTCATGCATCAAGTACTGTTTTTCTTTGTATGTCAATTCTAGGATATAAGTTGATACCGGCCGGTCAGTCGTCACAAGTGACGTGAGCGAGAGAAATCCTACGCCCCTATATGACGTGCGGGTATTTTCGGGTACCTACCCAAAATATTGTGGGAAAATTGCATTAATTTTTGGGGGAATTTTAATTATATTTTTTTATTACTTGGGATAAATATTAACATTTTGTTTGTCAGCTGACAATTTTAATACGTAACTTCTCGTCTCAAGCCCGGTGCCCCAGGACCGGCAATAATTTTGGTTGTTTTTACTTACCCTACAAAGAGAAGAAAATTCTAACTTGAGCCAAGCCTGGTGCATCTGGCTGGGTTTAATCCTGAGACTGTTACCTTGGCTGAACCGTAGAGGCCTTTGCTCGTTTCGGCATCTCGCCTGCCAGGGTTTCATCCGACGGATTCCCTCGGTCGGGCTGTGCCACCTAGGTGTCCCCATCGGCTCTAAGCTATCCATCAATTTTCTTCTTGCATACGTTGGGCTGGACACGGACCTTCCCTGTGGCTGAGGACGTCCACCGACCCGTAGTGTCAACTACGCCAGGTGGGCTGTCGATCCACCACCATCGACAAGGGTCCAAGCTGGGAGACCACGTCCTCACGGTAAGTGGCCCTTAATATTCCCTTACCTTGGTCCAGTTAGTTTTTCAGTTTATTCGAGGGGAGTGACACCTTGAGACGACGCTTCACGTCGTCCCCAGCTCCACCTTAACTGCACACGTCTACGCTGAGTGCTGTTCGGAGCTGGTCAGCGGCCTTGCCCTCTGATTATCCGGACAGCGTGAAGCGTGGGAGTGTCAAAGTGATGACGGTTTTTATTATTCTGTCTATCCACCAATTTCACATATCTGTTTCTTCCTCGCGGCATACTCTTTCTTCTTCGCCATGTTAAATTGTTTAGTCAGTGTTTTTCTCGTTTTCCACACTCTTGTTTGTTATATGCGTAACAACTATCAATCACATACCTACCTCCAAAACAATGATTTTTTTTTTTAATAATAAGAACAACCTTTAGACTAGAGATATTATATTTGTAATTCTATTCCTGCCAACAGACATATTGATGAAGGCTTTTTTAGTTATTTTAATGTGAATGATAAAGAAAGTACTTATTTTGACTAATGTTGTCTTTGAAACATATAATATTTTCTATGGAATAAAAATTTATTTTACTTCCGGTTCAATTTTGCTGTTTTGCCGGTAGTAGCTTTTTTGTTGTCGATTGTCATTATTTGTTATATTTTTAATTCGTTGTAAACATTCTTCAAAATATTTAGAAACTGTGTTTTTTATTTAACAGTGACATTCTAAGTTTTATACATGAGTAACATGCAGCAATACGGAGCGGCTAAAAATCCACCATGGGCTCGAAATGCAGCGAGTCAAGGTATCCCGGGAATGCAACAACAAATGATGGCACAAAATGTAATGCCTTCCATGGGTCAAGCAAATATGATGCAATATCCTCAGTCTCCATCGGTTTTCCAACCGAATTTAATGACTCAACAGGCCAATATGGCTATGGGAATGCCTCAAATTCAACAAGGTATGGGAATGGGTTCAATGGCGAACCAAATGGGTCAAACACAAATGTTTCCACAAACTAGTGTTGTTTCATACCCTGCACCGCGAGCACTGAACCCAAATTCATTCTCAAACAACCAATCCCCAAATCAAGGTCAAAGCAATCTGAAACAAAGAGTTTTTACAGGAACTGTTACAAAAGCGATTAACAATGATTTTGGTTTTGTCGACGAGGATGTGTTTTTTCAAAAGTCGGTTTGCGTCAAAGGATCTATTCCAATGGTCGGTGATAGGGTCTTAGTAGAAGCTACATATAAAAGTGATATGCCCTTTCGTTGGAATGCTACCAGAATCCAAGTTTTACCCACAAACAAGAACAAGTCACCTGCAGTGACCGTGAGAGATCATGGAAACAAAAATTGTTCTAGTAAGAATACATATAATGCTGTACCACCACCTGCAAACAATCCGAATAAAAATTACCGATCTTCGCGGTCACGTTCCAGAGATAAGAAGACATTGCCATTGCGAGATAGCAAAAGTCGTCGAAAAGTCGATGAGGGAAGAAAAGTAAGTATTTCTTTAAACTGTGATTTTCTTGTATATGTATCTTGAGTTTCAATCTTGTAGATTCTTGTCAGCTCCGTATAGGAGTTACAATTAACCTGGCGTTACACACGTCATGAAATATTGCATGGTGAACCAAGTGGGTGTTAGAGACCTGTGTAGTCAACTCATCTTCAAAGTTCTTCTTAGAGACCACTAAATCCTCATGCCCAATAGAACCTTGAAGAGGCCCGCGGACAGCAGGCGAGGAGCTCCGTTCTGTTTTAGGACACATTTGGGTGAGAACATTCCCAGAGGATGTGCTCTGAAGTTTGGTCAGGGTGATGGCATAACTGACATGACGAGTTTACAAGGCGGAATCTATGAAGGTAGCTATTAAAGCCGCTGTGTCCTGTAATGAACTTGGATGTCCAAAAATCTGGGACTGCCCAAGATTGACCAAATCTAGTCCTAACATCAGGGAAAAACAAGAATATCAAAATTTTCTGTTTGCTTTATAGGGCGCAGAGGAAAGTGAACGCAGTCGTAAGACAGTACGAGAACGTGAAAAGGACCGAGATAGTCATGATAAGGAGAAAGAGAAACACCGTAGTCCGAGTGTTAAGTCATCTAGTACAAGGAAACGACCGAGAACGGTTGCTCGCTATTTGGTACGTGTACCAAAAATAGCACTCAATATGTAAGTTGTATTAAGTATATATATTTTTTATTATTGAAAACCAAAATAAATAATACCTAATATACAAACAATAAATATAAGTAAAAAAAACAATTCAATAAAATTTAAAAATAATACATAACATTTTTTTTATAAACCACCTCACTAGGCTAGGCCTGTTTCAATTAGGCTGAAAATTACTTGCAATTATATATCACAGATATTGAATTATTTTAAAGTTTGGTACGTATTCTTCAAATATTCACGTTATCAACAGTTGGATCTCATGTATTACATGCAATTAGTATCTTAAATATTCGAATTTATGTCGTAATTGAGTGGATTCTGACTCAGTGAAGCATTATCAAATATTTTTAGATTGATATAAAGAAGGAAAGTGTAATTATTTCTTCTTTTTTTTTATTAATTACAGCCACAATCAAGGCATGGTTGTGCTGTACAATTTAAATCTTGCGATACAAATACCCATTTATAGAATTTTATTCTTGAGATATTGTTAGTTTTGAGACCTTTCTGGAACATCTCAAAATATAGACTAGAGATAGTAATAAAATTAGAATTATCTATGCAGTAAAATTGTGACTATTAAACAAGACTAGCTTATCCATTAAGATATGATATGATAACAAGCTTACCATTGTGTTAGTGTCATTGTATACAAAACCCCTTCTCATTTAAAACTCTATTGTACATAGACTTTGGCACATTTCAAAATAACTCAGTAATGAAGTAGAAATGTTAGCATATTACGCCGTGTAATTAAATATGTGTTTTTTGCAGTCCTGAGGCTGATGTGCTGGAAGTGCGACGTCGCTATAACAATCTGTATGTTCCGTCAGACTTCTTCAACACCAAATTCCGTTGGGTAGATGCATTTCCTCCAGAATCACCCTTCTCTCTGAACAAACCATGCTTATTTAGAGTCATGCCCAAAGATATTGACAATCCTATGCCAAATGATGCAGTATTAGAGCCCAGCGATGCTAACTACTCCTTCTGTGCCAAGGTATAATATTATTTTATTTTCTTAGGAAAACATATTTTCACTTTGAAGTGAATTATATTTAGTGCACTGCTGTTATGCCATGTTGGGAGATGTTGGATAAAAGGATTTGGTAGGATTACAAAGATTTCAAATATAAATACAGTTATCACCAAACATCTTGAGAAAATTACACGGGCGTGTGTGCGCAAATCATCCCTTCAAGACATAAATTTTCGAGATACTCGGATATAAGTATTTTGAAATGTGTTAAAATAAAATGTGTCAAAACCTCAGTGTCATTGTAGAGTTTTATCTAGAAATGTCCTTCGAAAAACTATAATATCATTCATTCATACCATCGCAGCGACATATACAACACGGTGATAACCAGTGACTGGTTGCATTACCTTATAAAAGGAAACAACACATGCATTTATCCCCTCACACAAATCTCGTCTCTCCTAAAAAAGTAGCAATCAGAATAGGCGGTGAACCTCATTGCCTCTTGTATTTTCAATTACCTGGCTCTTAGGAGACACCTGAAAACAATGATGGTGAAATAGTGTAACATTAATCTACGTCAGTGCCTCAGAGAAAATAAAATTAAAAATCTTGAATAGGTAGTGGCTGTTTATAAAATGAAATAAAGTCTTGGATGAAGGTCATCTTTTATGTAGTTCAATGAAAGTTTATTTGTTTTATTTTTTTGTTATCACATCACTACACAGATAAATTTCCTAACAAAATCATGTTTATTTATAGGTAATGCTATTGAGCATGCCCTCCTTGGATGAGGTGTACAAAAAGTGCTGTGGTCTTGCATCCGAAAAGAAAAGTAGAGATTCAGAAGATAGAGATTTCATTCATCCGACACGGTTATTGAGCTTTCTTGTCGGCTTCAGAGGAAAAAATGAAACTATGGCCATCGGGGGACCGTGGAGTCCGTCTCTGGACGGACCTAACCCTGAGTCAAATCCCGAAGTCCTGATAAAAACTGCAATAAGAACTTGCAAGGCATTAACAGGAATCAATTTGTCCAATTGTACACAATGGTAGGTATTATTTTATCCCGTAAAAAGATACATATTTTAGAGAATATTATATAATTAGGATGCATTTAGTGCTTGATACTGATCTAATAATTTCGAGGCAAGCAAAGCTCGCTGTACACAATAGCACCGTCATACCGACTTTAATGCATACTAATGAGACATGGACATGGCAGAAGACGCATGAAAGTAGAATTAATGTGGTTGAAATGAGGTCACTTGGACAAATGTGTTGTAAAATGATGCATGATAGAATAAGAAATAGGGATATTAGACGAGGATGTATGATTGAAAGAGATATCTGAAGTAAGGTAGTTTGGCCACATAGAAAGAATGAATGATGATTGTCTGACGAAAAAAGTATATACGCCTGATAAAAGAGGAACGAAAAGTAGAGGTCGGCCAAGGAAAAGTTGGCACAGTCACATAATTGGAAATTAAGAGTATGGAGATAAGAATAATAGGTGAGCATGTAGAAGACGATGCATGGACGTAAATGAAGCGAGGAATGTATATCAAGATAGAGGATTCTGGCATTCGGTTTTCTCTGCCTGCCCCAAATAGGGGAAATGGCATGATGGTATGTCATTTATTAATAAAATATGTGTTTTATCTTCTGTCATATTTTTCAATGAAAAAGTAGACATTCAATATCTGTATTAATAGTTCAAATACACTTAATATAAACACAAAATTTAAACAAATTGCTAATTACAAATTCCCGGAATATACTCTCATATTTACAGATGGATCCAAATATGAAAATCAGAACTGTGGTGCTTCGGTTCACATTCCTGATTTCGGCATTAATGTTTCTTACAAATTGCCAAATGAAGTGTCCATTTTCACAGCCGAAAGCTTTGCGATCAACCAAGCTTTGGCTCTTATTCGATCGCAAAATATCAACCACGCCTTAATATGTACAGATTCCCGTAGTGCTCTTCAAAAAATTTCATCCAATCCTCTAAATTATCCAGAAGACAGAATCACATGTTCTATTAAAAGTTTTCTATATTATCTCAAAAACGACGAATTTGACATAGTTCTATCATGGGTCCCTGGACATCTTGGGATTGAGGGCAATGAAAAGGCTGATGAATTGGGAACTACTTGGGGCACAATTCCAGTTAACTATAATCCCAATCTCAGATCTTTTACCCCGCCTTAAATCAAATATGCTTTTCAAATGGGATGAAAATTGGTACAAAACAAAAAAATATTAGGGTGCTTATCATGCAGGTATCCAACAAAAACTTTTCCTCTAAACCATGGTTTTATAATAGAAACATATCTAAATGATTAATATCATGTATTTCTAGAATGAGAATTGGCCATTGTTTAATGTATAAAGTTAGAGTTCTAAATAGCCCACTTTGCCAGTGTGGTGATGAGGATGAGACAATTGATCATGTATTTTTTAACTGTAAAAATAATTCCTCCTTCAAAAATATATACAAACAATTAATTAAAATCACTCACCAATCTCCACTTAATATCCAACATCTTTTGTCTCTTAATAATTCACTTGTACTGTCCGTTATTTCGAAATTCCTTTCATTGAATGACATAAATTTATAATAAAATTAATTTTTCTCCTCTGACATGAAATAATAGCACTCTTTACATGGTGAATTGCCTTAAACTAAAAAAAAATCTGTATTATTTTAATACTTAATTTTTTTCATTTTTTGACTTCTGTGCTCGTATCTTAGGTCCAATTTTTAGCAAAAAAAAAACTTTGGGACTTCCAATTCTTGCTTCCCTGGGCTGGAAATATTCTCATTTGACAATGAACTAACTCCTGTGTGTGTTTTATTAAAGTAACACATTTCTATTAAATGTTTAATATGATACTTATTTAATTGGATTTTTCATTTAAATCATTCATACATCATAGTATTTAAGAGGATATATAACCCTAAACTGACAGCCGATTTCTCCAAGGTCCCTCAAAACCGAACATCAGCTAAGTACCCATTCGAAACTTAAATCCTTAAGTGGCTTCCTTAATAAATTTGCATTTCACCAACAAATAACAGCCACACTAAGCTGATGTCAGGATTATTTTTTGCTATGTTTCCGGTGAACATGAATATGGACTCAAGATAACGTTACTTTAAAAAATATACAAATAAGAAATACATAATAAACTATAAAAATATCATTAAAATATTCTAACGTGTGAATTTCATGATTTTTACTGTATACATATATTAATTAATTATAAAAAAGTTCTACTTTGATCTCATGAGTATAGGTAATTGCCGCTGGCGCCAGCGGAGCTTGCTGTCAGGATAGCCTCATTTGTACACCAGTTTTTGTTTTTGACACATCATGTACAGACAGTTTATTTAGTATTCACACCAATTTAGTTATTTTATATTAATATTTGTTACTTTTTTTAATATATAATGCAACTGGCTCATGCCAGTCGCAATAATAACTACAGACAAACCTAACAAACATATTTTTACCAAACTTTTGTAGGTAAGGTTTAAAAAATCAGTGTACATCCTAGGATATACTCGCTGTCATGGCTGTTATTCGCTTCGCACTTGTTGAGATTGTTCGACACGGGATGCGCATATTTATCAGAGTATAATATTTAGCAGAGTATATATATTATGGATAAACCAAGGAAACTTTTTACAAATTTTACCCCCAGTGAAAAAACTAAATTAGTTTAAAAAAAACACGGCAAATACTTCAAAACAAACGGGTGGAGCATGTCTATTTCATCGACCAATTCCGCCAATTCAACGATTTCACGAATCCAGCCATCTTCCATGATGATAATAAACAAAATATAACTTAAATTTTACAAAAAAAAATATAAATTCAATAATAAAACAACTCTGCGATGAAATCGTAACCCAAATATCTATCTGTCAAAAGCGTTAAGTGACGTTTATAAATGTTTAATCCACTAGAGACCGCCACTTAAAATTTTATGCGCCGACGTCGCTAAGCGAGGCTAAGATTGTTTGGTGAAATGCAATTTTGCGCTAAGTTGTTCATAAATGTGATTTTTTAAGTTAAGGAACCTTGGGGAAATCGGGCATTAGTGACTGAAAACATGATATATTAAAACCGCCCAATGCACTATGAAGTTACGCGTTAGTAAGGGTAAATATCGCGTGCGTTAGAAAAGGTTTATACGTGATTTAAATTATCGGAAACTCCAAATTTGTTGATTTTTTGCATTTTAAGAACAAACCTTAGTTGAAATGAAAAAACTTTATCGGTCATTCACTTTGATTTTATGCACTCTTTAAGTTTATAAAAGATTTATTTCTCTACGACGCATGGTTATGGAGTAATTTAACAAAAATGCTGTAAAAAAGGATATTTTCAATCATTTATTTATAGGAATTTAAGCTGAATTTTAAAATTGTGTGACGAACATTCACTAGATAAATGTTGAAAAGACGTATACTATTATTTCTAGAAACACACTGTTTAACATATTTGAGGGATTTTATTTGAAATTGAGGTGTTTAGGTTTATATGGCCCCTTAAGCCCAATTTGTATTTTTTTTTTTTTAATAATAGGGTTATGTTATTTCAAACTGTTTTATGGCTTTTTTATTGAATGTGTTGTTAAATTACCCATTTACCGAGACTTATAAACTCATACTGTTAGAAATACTTTTAAAAAAAATATTCTATCTTTTATTTTTCTGAAGTATCTGGTAAGTTTGTATTTATTTTTTATTTTATGTTATTTTAATATCGGGAGTTAAAAGCATTTAATCATAATCTTTATCAGACATGTCATTTTAATTTGTAAATTCAAATGATTTAATTTCATTAACCCAATCAAGACAGATAGGTACAAGTACTTGCATTACTTTTTTCAATCTCCTTTTAATTGAATATAATAACTGTAAAAAAAAATGTAACAATGTAGATATATCATAAAAAGATCAAAGATAAACAAAATATCACATAAACTCTATTTATCTCCATACAAAAAAGGACATGGCATCGATCCTTCTGGCATTTGATGTAGATAAGGAATATGCGCCGATTGTGTATTGTTAAGTATCGAATTCAAGGTAGAATGTTGAGCACGAAACAACACAATGAACTGGCGCAGTATCCCTCTCTCCTACGTGCATGCATATTAGATCCTTACAAAGTGTGGGAGAGTGTGAATTTCGCTGGTGATGATCGATGAATTTCAGTGTTTAGAGTTCTTAATTTTTTAAATAATTTATCAATTGTTTTGTTGATTCACCGACAGATTTCTTGAAGTCAAATATATGGGAATATTCATCCAATTTTCGTCTCAATCAAGTATGAATTTACTGAAATATGAAGTAATCGAATATTTTTATTATTGCATATGCGCAAACATTGGATTTTTTTCCCTGTCGGGAGTCAAAGATATTTTTTAACAGATTTTTAATTATCTCAATAGAGACGAAGTTGGAATATTTATTGTAGGAGAACCGGGAAATCAAGGCACCTACAGGGCTTACGACCTGTCATGCCGATGACAGGTCGTAAGCCCTGTAGGTGCCTTGATTTCCCGGTTCTCCTACAATAAATATTCCAACTTCGTCTCTATTGAGATAATTAAAAATCTGTTAAAAAATATCTTTGACTCCCGACAGGGAAAAAAATCCAATGTTTGCGCATATGCAATAATAAAAATATTCGATTACTTACACATTGGTACAAGTAGGTAAATAAGACAAAAATGACCTTATAAGTCTGGCGCAATTCAGGGGTGACTTCTATGCGAAAAATGCATTGTCACCTCAGATATAAGAATTGTAGCTTTCATTATTTACAAAAAACCAATTCTCTCAATAGATGGCGTTACAACAAAATAAATAAAAAACAATAAGATTGTTGTTCATAATTTCACCCATAGATGGCTGTAGTATAAATTCCTTATTTTCAAGCGAAAAGAATTTCAGTATTACAATATATAGAACTTTCAAAATTGAATTGATAGGGATCTCGTTAAAAAAAAGGCATAATTGGTGAACGTTGCGCAAGCGCATAAAGTGATCACGTAAACCAGCCGATGACAGGTCGTAAGCCCTGTAGGTGCCTTGATTTCCCGGTTCTCCTACAATTAATATTCCAACTTCGTCTCTATTGAGATAATTAAAAATCTGTTAAAGAAATATGAAGGTTTACAATTGTGTATAGCCATGAGGGCATGTATAGATGACGCTCGGCGTTTAGGCACGCAGCCGGTGGGCATCTATACATGACGCTCTTCTTAAAAAGGTTAAATGTCTAATTTGGTTTCAAAACACTATTAATTTAAAATAATATTGCTTTTGTTATTTAAAAAATACCTTATTGTGATATTGGAAGTTTTGAATTTGCAGAAATATACAAACATAATTATGATCTGATTATTTTTATAAGGATCATAAAGGAAACATGCTTGATTATATTTTAGGTGAATGAAATCAAGGCTGAATTTGAAACAGGGTCCACTCTATTTCTAGTTTTTGCTAACGACCCCACTGTTAGAAATATCATATTTTATATTTTGCCATTGTTTCTATTATATAGGAACAAAAATCAATAATGCAGAAATGATGAAATAATTATCAATAATTATAATTTCTTTTGATTAATCCATGTACAAATTTATAATTATTACAGATTTTTTTTGCTACTATACGTTTAATTTAAAAATGCACTTCTTGGTAATGTTGGCATGATTGTATTTGGTATTGAGCGTTAGAAACAGAATATTTCTTACAATTAGGAATGGTTTTTTCCTTTCGTAACAGTTATTTTTGATTAATCTGCAAAAAATAAGTGTAAATTTCTTATTTTTTTACAGAAATAAAAGTACACTATAAGAGATTAATTTTAAATATGAGATTAGAGTAACTTAATTTGGCAACATTATTCACTTTATTTGACTGACCAAAATTAACATGGAGTGCACTTTTAAGTGAAACGTACTTTAGTTACAGAATGATACTTGTAAATGAACAGTAGAGTCTCGTTATGTATATTGGGAATATTTGAAAATGTTGTCTGCTTATTAAGATATGTTTTTTGAAACGTATTTAGGCATAGGTGGTATCCAACTATGTGGTGATCAGATGCAGTTTCGATGGATCCATGTAGCGATTGAGGGCTATTCTATACAAGCATATATACAAACTAAATAAGTTGATGTAACAGCAATGATTGAAACTATATGAGCGTTTAAGTATTAGCATATCAAATAGATAAGTAATTTGTAGAGACCTGAATTTTTCGCAAATGCGATAATCCCGATTTTATTTGCAAATTTTCCTCTTTTTTCGCGAATAATGCAAATAACTCAATTTTCACATTTTTTTTTATATAACGTGAAAATGACACCAAAATTCAGCTCTTTTAGGACATTTTCATAAAAAAAATACGCAACAGTTATCCACCAAAAAGGTAGAATTAAAAGTAATTATTGTAACTCAAATTTCTGCGGGCGAAATCTACACAGTTAATGCATTAAAATATTGTTAAACATGATTAATATAGGTCTCTTCTATAATACTGTTGTGGCAAACAGACGAACAAAACTAAAAAAAGGTCGTTTCGATATTTTTTTTTAAATTATAGTGAAAAAAGAACTTGCAAATCTAAATCTTCAAAATTTATTTTTAAATTATAGTGAAAAAAGAACTTGCAAATCTAAATCGTGTGTTGAAATCTAATAATTTATATTTTTTTTGTAGAAAATATCATCGTTTTCTTAAAAATGTCAAAGATGAAAATGAAAAATAACTCCGCTTTCCACTGATTTCATAAAACTAATATTACTTTTCGCGTTTCTACAAAAATATCACACCTTTTCCAAAAAAAATAATTTGAATAATAACACCACATTTCTATAAAAAATAACACAACTTTTTCAAAAAAATAACGCAAATAATTCAGGTCTCTAGTAATCAGATATGATATTTTGTATCAGAATGACATGCAGTAATGTGTAGATTATTACTGTTCACCTATTTAATATTCCAAGTATCTGGATAGCCTAGTCTTCACACTATTTTTTTTAAACATAACCTATAAAAGTTTGGTAAAAATACCAATTTAGTTATGTTTTTAAATATTTTAGTTACTTTTTTTAATATATAATGCAACTGGATCACGCCAGTCGCAATTATAACTACAAACAAACCTAACCAACCTATTTTTACCAAACTTTTGTAGGTTAAGTTTAAAAAAATGGTGGTAAGACTAGGCTATCCTAAGTATCTCAATAGTTCTACCGCAGTCCTGCTGTGTTTTATGCATTTTTACTAGCTGTTCCCTTATATCCTGAAATTAAATCGCTCATATAGGTGACCAGCACAATCATGGTGTCAGTAAACGTGATGCAATTACGAATTGCATTTAAGTCTTACAGAATAGTCCTTGATGGTATACATCCTAACACTGTGGAGACTCTACTGTGGCATATTGTGTGTATGTTTATTCCAACAATGAAGAGGGTGTAGAATGGTGTGTGAGGATGAAGCGAAGCAGAGATACTTCATGGCAGACAGTAACAAAGTTGATTACAGTTAAATTACCGTTAATACAGGTACCGATTTGTGGAGCTGTACTATCATCGGGCGGAGAGCACTCACCGTGGTCTGGTGATGCCGGCGCGAGTAGAGACCGTGGTGATATTTGTACCGGATGTGTGGAGCTGTCTGCCCACGAGACTAGAGTGGGACTCCATCGTCAACAGCTACCTGCAAAAACCACCAGAGCCGACACCCGCACAGCAACAGGACCAGGCACTGCTTCTTCCTTCATCAATCTCATTCTATTTTTAATTCTGCAAGAACCACCCCACATCTACCGTTACTTATTGTTGCCTTTTAGAAACCCTGCCATCATCATCAATCAATAGAGGACAAATAATCCCGCTTCTGTGGCAGTTATCCTGTGAATCTACCACCAGAAATCCAGGCTGTGTTTTTTTTCTTTATTCAATATTGTGTCTCGCTGATTGTTGATCATAATTTTTTTTTATATCAATATAGAATGGGGTGTACGGAGTGATGAATGTATTTGCTTTACAACTTGCTTAGCTCTCTGTGGAAAAAAAAGAGTATCGGTCGATGCCTCATATCTGAATACATCTAAATGATTCATTTTTGTATTTACAGGGCGATAAAAGCATAAATGAAAATGTGAAAAAGGAGCCCACTCCATATATGGAATTGGATCCCAAGACAATGAATGTGACTTCTCTACGTAAAGAATTATGGGCTAGAAATATTAACAACAAAGGTTAGAGGTGGATTGTTTTTATATTATTGACAGATTACTTCAATTTTGATATTTTTAATACCTCTGAAAAATGCCTCTGACATATAACAGAAGGAATATGCTCTACTCACACAAATACAAAGTTTTGTCATATTAATATGTATTTATTTTGCAGGATTGAAGTCACAGCTTGTTGCTAGACTAACAAAAGTTCTCAAACGAGAAGAAACTATAGAAACGTCTGACGATGTTCCTATATTTATTGATGACGATACAGATGGTGATAATGCAGATGTTATTTTGATTGAGGATGAATCTACAGATGATTTTAAACAAGAGGTTTGTTTCTATTTGTTGCTTTCTTTTGTCTTATGGGTAATTAGAATATGCCTAGATTGGGATATACCTATAAAACAAATGTGTTTACTCATTTAACCCAATCAAGACGGGTAGGTACAAGTACTTGCATTCCGTACGGACGGACAGTATTTCGCGTCGTACACAGTTTTTTTCAATCTCGTTTTAATTGAATATAATAACGGTAAAAAAAAATCTAACGATGTAGATATATGATAAAAAGATCAAAGATAAACAAAAGATCACATAAACTTAATGACGTCATTGATATGTCACGTGATCCATCCGGCATTCGATGTAGATACGGAATATGCGCCGATTTTGTATTGTTAAGGATCGAATTCAAAGCAGAATGTTGAGCGTGAAACAACAATATGAACTGACGCAGTATCCCTCTCTCCTACGCGCATGCGTATTAGATCCTTACAAAGCGCGGGAGAGTGTGAATTTCGCCGGCGATGATCGATGAATTTCAGTGTTTAGAGTTTTTAATTTTTTTAAATAGTTTAACAATTGTTTTGTTGATTCACCGACAGATGTCTTGAAGTCAAATATATGGGAGTAATATTCATCCAATTTTCGTCTCAATCAAGTATGAATTTACTGAGATATGAAGGTTCACAATTGTGTATAGCCATGAGGGCATGTATACGAGGGTTGCCTTTTATATTTCGGGATTTGGCAACCCTGGTGTTGCAATCTGTCAACTGACAGCTCTATCGTAAAGTTAGAAGTTTTTGAGGTTATACGTACTCAGAACGTTTTGACATACGAGCGTTTTTTTTGTTGTTTACAGTAAATTAAAAGATTCATCTGCCCCCAAGAATGGAATTAAATCGTAAACATTTTCGTGCGATTATTTTTTACAACTTTCGACGTGGATTAACTCAGCAGCAGTGCATAAATGAACTTAATTCAACTTTTGGCGATGAAACCCCATCAAGGACCAGTGTTTATCGATGGTATGGTGAATTCAATCGTGGTCGGAGTTCACTCCAAGACGAATTTTGTGAAGGTCGTCCAAAATCAGTTGTTGTTCCGAAAAACATTGATGCTGTGCGCGAACTGATATTGCAAGATCGTCATGTGACCTATCGTGAGATAGAGACAACCTTAGGCATTAGTGGGACCAGCATACACTCAATATTGCATGAACATTTAACTGTCAAAAAAAATTGTTCGCGTTGGATCCCACACAATTTGTCAATCGCTCAAAAAAAGGCTCGTGTCGATTGGTCGAAAGAAATGCTCGAAAAATATGATCGCGGTGCTTCAAAACACGTCTATGACATCGTGACAGGTGATGAATCGTGGATTTATGCGTATGAGCCCGAAAGTAAACAGCAGTCGACTGTATGGGTGTTTCAAGATGAGACTGGACATGTCGCAACCGTACCACTAGAACAACGCAGAACAGTCAATTCCGAGTGGTACACAACAATTTGTTTGCCAGTTGTCCTCCAAGAAATCAGGAAAACCAACCGCCGAAGACGGATCACTCTACACCACGACAATGCGAGCTCTCACACATCGGCTCACCTGAAGAAGCGGTTGCTGCATACAGAATGCATGTTTTGGAGATACCTCAATCAGAGTGGAAAAAGTGCTTCGACAATTGGTTCAAACGCATGCAAAAGTGTATAGATCTTCATGGGGAATATGGAGGAAAAACAATAAAGTGATTTTCCATGATTAATATTTGTTTTTGTTCTCTAATCCCGAAATATAAAAGGCAACCCTCGTAGATGACACTCGGCGTTTAGGCACGCTGCCGGTGGGTATCTATACATTTATCTAGTCGTCGTTCATTTTGTTATACGCCGACTTGCACATAAATATGAAAAGTCTTTGGCACAGATATCGGGTGGGTTCTCTGGTCTGAACCCAAGCCCTTCAGGGAATTTAAATAATTTGTTAATTGATTAGTAGGCCGTGATGTCCTTGGATCCCTCCGTCATGCCGTGCCCATATTAATTATTCTTTATTCAAATATCAGAAGGTATCATTGCACAATCAAACAATTGCAAATAGTAAATTTCAATTTAATTCTGTCTTTAAACAAATGTACAAAATTACACAATTTTATCACAAAAAGTATCTTATAACAATTTCCATACATATAGTATGTGTCTTTGACATTTCGACTCACCAAGTCTCGTCAGGCTGGCTAGGATTACCAGCAACAACTTCGGTCACTCGGCGATTTCCACAAATACATACGAGTGCCATTGGCCAATAAGGCAAAACCAGGAACGAAGAAAAAAGAAAAGACCTACATCAGTCTTCAATCGTCCAGACACTTATAAAGTTGCGCTATTTTTAAACGCTTACTTTTATATAACAATTTCTATAAAACAGGAAAAATACATATTTTTCACTTCGAATCTGACAGCTCCCACCACAAGAAAAAAAAAGCCACCATGATCTGCAGAATTTTCTTCATTGGAAAAACTTTTGTTTATTTATGATTTATTAAATTTACTTCTTTATTCAAATTATTTGAATAAAGGTATCTATATTAAAATTATTTTATACTACTTGGGTTCCTACTGCGAAGTTTAATAATATTCTAATTTTGATTCATAACATTTACCTCCCTCGTCACAGAAAAATTAAAATTTTATCAACAGAAATATTTTAATTTTTATTAGGGTCACCCCATTCCTAAAAATTTATGGTCACCCCATTAATTGAAGCTTACACAAAATATAACCTTACATAACAAGACAAATATTTAACATAGAACTCTTATCAATAAACATTTTAAATTCAGCAATAAAAATAAACAACTTACACATTCAACATAATTCAATTAAATGAAGCTTACACAAAATATAACCTAACATAACAAGACAAATATTTTACATAGAACTCTTATCAATAAACATTTAATTCAGCAATAAAAATCAACAACTTACACATTTAACATAGTAAATTTATCAATTAAACACAATACAAATATAATTTCCAATAAACGTTCTTAATTACAACTCAAAAATTATTCACAACACAAAAATTATTTACACCTCAAATATGAGCAATACGATTTTACACAGAATAGGTACTTTTACAAGCTTCTCACTGTTGAGATGTGAACATTCAGAACACTCCAAGGATTCATTATAATTTCTCCTAAATCTAACTTTATGACGTCATAATACAATACCCAAAAAGAAATTAATGTCCTCATTTTATTTAACCAAATCATTAATTCGCCAAAATCATAGCAAGTATTAGGCACCTACTTTTCTAGTCTTGTGATTCTATTTTGATCAAATCTTTGACATGATAACTGCCCGATATCTTTCCGTCCATATCACTAAGTACATAAACTACATCAGATTTCTTTTCCACAATTACATTTTGGACGAACCGTGGTGCTAATTTATGAGAGAAATACTTTAAGGCGTCAGATTGACAATGATTTCGTCTCCATACTTTGTCTCCTACCTGGTATACTACATGTTTTCTTCTTAAGTTGTATTGCTTTGACGAGTTCTGAAAAGATAAAAGAAGCTGGTCCTGCACCTCATCATAAATTTGTGCTAGTTCTTTAAGTTTTCCTGCATATGGTTTTCTAGAAGTTTCTTTAATATTGCTATCGGGTTCACTATTTTCATTAACAGTGTCTCTATGCAACGATCCGTTCATTACGTGTTCTCTACCGTGCATCAAGAAATAAGGTGAGTAATTAGTGGTAACATTTACCATATTATTCATCGCGCTTGTGACCGCTCTCAAATTCTTGGTCCAGTTTCGTTGATCCTCATTAATTTTAATGGCCAACATAGTCTCTATAGTCTTATTAAAACTCTCTACTACATTATTCTGTGGATGATAGTAAGGATTTAAAAATGTTACAGGCACATCATACTTTTTCAATAAAGACCGGTATTCTTTGGAAACGAATTGCTTTCCATTATCAGATACTATCACTTTTGGCACACCCCATGGCAAAAATATTTCTTGCTCCAAACATTTTACTACAGCGGCTGCAGTGGCCTTGCGTAACGAAAATGCCCATACATATTTAGAAAACACGTCTACGCAACTTAGGATGAAAACATGTCCAGAATAACTTCGCGGTAATGGTCCTATTAGATCTATGCTTAACATCTTCATTGGCCTATCTACCAATTTTGGATTGGACATTAGTCCCAATGGCGCAGAAGTAGAATGTTTATATGCCTTGCAAACTTTGCATCTACCAATCACTCGTTTAACATCTCTATACATACCTGGCCAGAAATAAGTTTTCTGTAACTTTTTGACTGTTTTAAATACGCCAGGATGGCAGGATGTTTCAGATTCATGTATTCGGAAAATAAGTTCGTTGCGAAGTGGTTGTGGTATAACTTGTTTCCATTGATAGGGTTCTAGCAAAGCGCAATCGCTTTTGCAAAATCGGTACAACTGGTCTTCCATAATTTGATAATTTTTAAATCTTTGCGGATTTTCTTTGCATCCTCGGCGTATCATGTGGTACCACTCATCATTTACAAAGGGATCTATTTCAAGAACATCTATTTCAACAGGCCGTATCCGGGAGAGCGCGTCTGGAGCCACGTGCTCAGAGCCTTTCCTGTGTATTATATTAAAATTAAATTGCGACAATCTGGTCGCCCACCTAGCCAATCGTCCACTAGGGTTTTCCAAGGTAGTTAGCCAACGGAGGCTAGAATGATCCGTGACTATCGTGAAAGCCGATCCTTCTACGTAGCCTCTAAAATTCTCTACAGATTCAATTACGGCTAACATTTCTTTCTCAGTTGTGCCATAATTCTTTTCGTGTTTCTTCAAGGAACGGGAGAAATATGCTATTGGATGTTCAGATCCTTCCAATATCTGTGTGAGTATGCCACCAATTCCATAACTCGATGCATCACAATGAATAATGAATGGTTCTGTAAAGTTGGGTGAAGCTAAGACCGGAGCGGTTACCATAGCCTTTTTGAGTCCATTAAAAGCATCCTCTGCTATGGAAGACCAAACGAAATTTGAAATGTTACCCCTTTTTCCAGTTAATTTTGTGAGAGGTGCCGCTAAATCAGCAAAATTCTCGATAAATCTCCTGTAATATGAGCATAGCCCCAAAAAACCTTTTAGTTCTTTTGAATTCTTTGGTGTTGGGAAGTTTTGTATACTTTCTATTTTAGCGGGATCCGTCCTCAAACCTTTTTCATCCACTATGTAACCTAAATATCTAAGTTCTTTTCTTACAAATTCAGATTTTTTCAAATTCACTGTAAACCCAGCTTCTCGTAATTTATTAGCAACACTTTTTAATAGATCCATGTGTTCTTCAAAACTTTCTGACACAATGATCAGGTCATCCAAGTATACGAATACTTGCCCATTGAATTCAGGTCCAAACAACATATCCATCGTTCTTTGAAGCTCCTGGGGTGCGCAAGTTAATCCAAACGCAAGACGAACAAATTCAAACAGTCCCCTTGATTGTATGCTGAAAGCTGTCTTTTCGCAGGACTCGGGAGTCAAAGGAATCTGCCAAAATGCCTTTGATAAATCTACTGAAGAAATGTATTTCCCGCGCCCTAAATTGGCTAAAATCGTGTTTATATAAGGTAATGGATAAGAATCCTTCTTCGTAACTGCATTTAGTTTTCGACTGTCAATACATAATCTTAGTGTTCCATCGCGTTTGGGAACCATAATGACAGGATTTGACCATGCAGATCGTGAGGGTCTAACAACACCCAATTCCAACATTTCGTCTAGTTCTTTTTCCACTAAAGCTTGCCGGACGGGCGAAAGAGGATAGTATCTCTGTTTGATAGGAGGGCCCTCGGTAACGATGTTATGTTGCACTAAATTTGTACATCCCAATCCTCTCTTTTCATATGAAATATCTTCAAACATTGAGTATACTTTTGATAATTCATCTCGCTGTTCTACACTTAGAGTCTCCAAATTAGATAAAACGTGAATTTCCGAAAACTCCTCTCTTGGGTTGATCAAAACAGCTTCCGTTTCTTTTTCTTGACTATTAACGCTCTTCTTTTCGGGTGAAGGTAGATTTTCTTCATTTGACTTTCCCATAGATTCAACGAAGTTTGTTACATTAGTTTTATCAGTAATTTCCGTCGTTTTCTCTTTTGGTTCTACAACAACTTCTGTCGTTTTGCTCTCCAACTTAGAAGCAATTTCCTCCAACCATTTCACAGCGGATCTTCGATAATTTCTAACATATTCATTTCCTTCAAGGTCAATTTGATCTAATTCAAGAATAGCCCTCGTGATCATTTCATCTAGATATAAATACGTTTTGTCCGTTTTCTTCAACGAAATAAAAGGCTCACGGTTCTTTATTAAACGGTACATATCCATACATATAGTATGCATCATGGTAAGCTTTTTATTAACTGATTGTTCTTCCAAAACATCCGGAATCGTGGGGACTTTAGTATCCTCACTTATTTTTGGCTCAAAAAAACCCATATCGATGACCGTTTCCTCATCAACCCGAGCCAAGTTAAAAACTTCCAAGGCTATTTCAAAATAGCGCCAAAACGGAATGCCCAACAAAAAATCAGCAAATAATCCATCAACTATATGGAACTCCAATTCTACGGTCCGACCTTTAAATGTAACTGGCATGACTGCCAAGCCTTTTGAGGTCGTAACCAACTGATTAAACGAATACATTTCTACTGTATTATCTGTGCGAGGAAAATATTTATTTAAATATTTACAAAAAACTGCCTCACTAATACAATTGGCCGATGCGCCACTGTCAAGAAGACCAGTAAAATATTGGTTCTGAATCTGAAAGTTTACATAAGGACGCGCGTCACCCTTTGGTATGTTGCAAATATTATTTATTAACTTTTGTGTTTTAAAATTTTTCTGAAATTTTTCAACCATTTCCAGCCAGCTCTTCCATTCATTTTTACAGATATCCGATGGTGGCCGACCGCTTACAAGTTTTTTTGAATTTCTTTTATTCCTTAAAAGTGACTGTTCTTGATTGTATTCTTTTGATTCGCGACGAACTGATAATAAATTATCATTTTCCTTTGACTTACTACCCCAAGATGTCTCATTGGGCCTTCTATCCTCATTTATATCACGAATTTCTGGGAAAGAAGACACTCTAGGTAAATCTATTGCGTTATGCCTTTCTTTTTCCGAAGCAAACTCTATCGCAGGTTGTTGCCTACGATTATCGCTAGACGTCTGTAAACTTCGCTGTCGCAAAAAACAATTTCGCTGAATGTGTCCACTTTTGTTACAAAAATAACATTTAATATCGTAGTTTCTATACGCAGGTATCGCAATTTCACGTGATGGAGTGCTGGGTCTATGTTCTGCATAACTGATGGTGTTTTTAGTTTCTCTTACAATCTGAGGAGCTTCTAACGGGACGTTGTAAATATCAAATTGCTTAAGACATTTTAATAATGATTCTACAGATTCAAAATTTTGAATCGCTAATATTGGGGCATATTTTGAATGGAGCCCTCTTTTTATACAATTTAAAAATTCTTTTTCAGCCAATTGATCATTCAATGACCTGTTAACATACATATTTCGTAACACAAAATCTGTTCCCGATTCCAGTGTTAATTGTTTTGAATTATAAATTTCTAACTTCTTCCTAAACTCGTCTTGCTCGTTGCCAAAATGAGAAAAAAACAACTCCTCAAAATTATCCCACGATAAAGAAGAATCACGATCAGAATTGATTGATCTGAACCAATACAATGCTGATTCAGTCAAAAGTTCGGGTAAACCCTGAACTACCCTATCTAAAGATATACCCCGCGACTTAGACAATTCTTTCAATCTTACAACAAATTCACGCGGATCCGTTTTTCCGGCAAAAGTTACATTCCAGGTATGAAAGTTTGCTGGATACGTAATACAATCACATCTTTTAATCGAGCAAGATTTCACCACGTCACGTGACTTTTTTTCTTTTCTTATAAATTCCTCCGAATCTGATTCGTCTTTAAAATCTGACAATGCTACATTGAATCGGGTAGCCTGAGCGCGCATTTCTCTAATGTGTTTAGCTGGTTTTATTTTTCTCATTTTTAACTCCCAAAATAATTCTTCTTTGGTACACTTGGCCACGTTCTGAATCTTCACACTCATAGAATCCCGGACAGAATCCATTTTAGAGAAAAAAAGATGTAACAAAGTTATTTTAAATACAAAGTACCTACACAAAAAAATGCACAATTAAACACAAAATAATATAGGTACATACATATTCATATACATACGAAATCATCACAAAACAAAGTTACAAAGTCAGCAACACAAAATCAAAAAAAATCCGCGATATTTGAATCCTGGTATTCACAGCACCATTTTGTTATACGCCGACTTGCACATAAATATGAAAAGTCTTTGGCACAGATATCGGGTGGGTTCTCTGGTCTGAACCCAAGCCCTTCAGGGAATTTAAATAATTTGTTAATTGATTAGTAGGCCGTGATGTCCTTGGATCCCTCCGTCATGCCGTGCCCATATTAATTATTCTTTATTCAAATATCAGAAGGTATCATTGCACAATCAAACAATTGCAAATAGTAAATTTCAATTTAATTCTGTCTTTAAACAAATGTACAAAATTACACAATTTTATCACAAAAAGTATCTTATAACAATTTCCATACATATAGTATGTGTCTTTGACATTTCGACTCACCAAGTCTCGTCAGGCTGGCTAGGATTACCAGCAACAACTTCGGTCACTCGGCGATTTCCACAAATACATACGAGTGCCATTGGCCAATAAGGCAAAACCAGGAACGAAGAAAAAAGAAAAGACCTACATCAGTCTTCAATCGTCCAGACACTTATAAAGTTGCGCTATTTTTAAACGCTTACTTTTATATAACAATTTCTATAAAACAGGAAAAATACATATTTTTCACTTCGAATCTGACAGCTCCCACCACAAGAAAAAAAAAGCCACCATGATCTGCAGAATTTTCTTCATTGGAAAAACTTTTGTTTATTTATGATTTATTAAATTTACTTCTTTATTCAAATTATTTGAATAAAGGTATCTATATTAAAATTATTTTATACTACTTGGGTTCCTACTGCGAAGTTTAATAATATTCTAATTTTGATTCATAACAATGACGCTCGTCTTAAAAAGGTTAAACAAATTGAATGTTGAATAAAAACATTCGAAATAATTTAGCCTCACTATTTCTGAATGAAATACAAAATACTACTGTTTCCGCATACCATCTGCATACCATCAGTCATGTTTTTCATGGTGTAGGCAGAGAGAACCAAACTCCACCTTTTTATATTTTGACACACTTAATCGCCTCATCAACATTCATGCATCATCTAATACGTTCGTCTTTTGTTCACATTTCTTATATTTCTGTCATTCAAAATATTGTTCATTCCATTCCTGTCAGTTATGTATATGTTCTTTGTCTGGCGTTTTTCACTAATTCTTCCCAAGTGGCCAAACCATCTCAGTGTGTTCACTTTCATTTTATTAATGACATCTTTCTTCATCTTACATTCTTTCCTTGTGTCCTCATTTCTTACTTTGTCATACAAATTCTTCTTCAAGATCTCATTTCAACTGCATTTATTCTGCTTTTGTGCAACTTCTGCCATGTCCAGGTTTCACTTGCATACGTCAGGGTTGGCACTATGATTGCATATGTCAAAGTTGTGTTATGAATCGCAAGTTTGGCTTCTTTTGATATGTTGCGATCATTCATAACTAGTTAAAGTGCTCCATTCATTATATTTCCTGCCATAACTCTTCAATCTATTTTCAGCTATACATTGTATATGTATATGCCTGCTTGAGTCATTCGTTCTATACTTTTATTTGACACACTGTTCTGCTTGTGTAGTGGATGTGAAGTGTATATCCACATTGAAATCGTAGTAAAGACAATCCATAGATTCAAAACAATGATATGAATAATAGAGAAGAGAAATAGAAAACCCAAAAAAAAGATAGGTTTTTTTTTTTATTTATTTTATTAATAAAGAATATAATTACAATTATCATGTTATTTTGCCTAATCCCTTAAGGGGATTTTTGGCTGTGATCTTAATTGTAACAATTTTATGTTACAATTAAGTAAGTACTATAAAAATTTAAATGAAATAAAGGAATAAATAAATATATAAGTTTTGTATCGAATGGACAGTAATTAAGAATAAGAGGGTTTATGAATACATTTTATTAATGGTCAACAGAAACGCCCGACATTACTATTCTAAAGGTAATTATAATTGGGAAATATTAAAATCTATTTTTACGTTAATCAAAGAAATGTTACTTTTACCTTTTACTCTATTTATCTCTAATATTTCAAATTTGTCAAATTTTTTTGTGAACAAAATTGTATAGAACGAAAATTTTTCAAATATTTTTTCACCATAATTTCTATGTGATTATGAAGTTCTATCAGTGACAGTTTCAAACATTGAAGAAAACAAATATGGTGACCCTGCCACCAAATATTGATAGCAATGTGTGCCAGAAAATATTGTTTATTGATTCTTTGTAATTTCCACTATTAAAATAAAATTTTGAGAAAATAATAATGTTTGATTTATTTGCCATTGTGAATGTGTTTATAATAATCCATTGTTTTGCAATATTTCCCCTTGTATATCTTGTTAATATTATTAAAATCAAATGCCAACACCACACAAAAAGTAAGTAAGTAAGTAAGTTGTATTAAGAACCTGCAAGTAATTATTTTTCTATTATTACAGGATGAAGAAAAATCAAAGCATTCTGACAAAGATAAAGGCTATCACAAATCCAAGAATGAACTTCCGGAAAATCCTCATTTGCTGGTTCATCCATCCAGAACTGCCAAATCGGGAAAATTCGATTGTACAGTGATGACATTATCTGTGTTACTTGATTATCGCCAAGAAGACTCAAAGGAACATTCATTTGAAGTAAGAATGATCTGATTCTGTAATCTATCAGTCTTATTCATAATAACTTATTAAAATAGTGTATGACAACAGTAGGTACTGAAAATCACTATTCATAATAATACATACATACTTATAAGACAATACTGCTATATATTATAACGGCTATGTTATGCCTATATAAGATAAACACGGTCCCAGATTGTTTTAACAGCAATATAAGAAGTGTATAGGGACCGAACATTTCCGATAAATCCCGAATGTTGCCGATGATTTTTGACATTTGTGAAGCAACGTGAATATTTGTTTTCTATTTCATTTCACAAATTAATAAAACAACATAATATAATTATAAATACGATCAAATGTATTGTTTCACGTCTTAATATGGCGTAAACGAATAACAAGAAATATTTGTCATTACCACTGACATATCATTATTTGAGAATGTCTATATTAATTTACGGTAACCCACTGTTTCATTATTGCTCCAGTTTTCACTACAGTTATTCATATAAATATCTAAATAAGGATATTCACGAAATAAACGATGAAAATAAAACCCAAACACTATAAGAACCTTTGTATTTTTTTTTTCAAAACATTCAACAAATCACCAGAGAAACAAACAGTAAAATAGCAATGATATTGTTATATTGCTATATAAATGTTATTATGAATAGTCAAGAATATAAGTGCTTATACTGTGTTTTAGTTATATAATATTTTTACAACAGTATAAGGAAATATTATGTATAAGACTGTTAGCATATTATAGTTGTATGAAATTCTTGTCTTTTGATACAATTTTGATATTTTTTCAATTGAATAATTGTTGTAATTTGTCTATTTCATATTTTTGCCATAAGTTTATTATCACAGTGTGAACTTTACATATGTTTTTTATTAACTTTTTCTCTATTCTGTATGCATTTTAATGTTGGTTTTATCTCAGCTAACTTAAATTGTAACTTAAATGAAAATTTGGGAAATAATTCACCTTCAATAGTTCATTATCTTCAGCAACAGGTGTGCATTACCTTATAAAAGGAAGCGTGACCTATGCGTGCATCCCCACACACTAGTCTTGTCTCACCCAAAAAGGCAACATACAGAATGGGTGATGAACTGCTAAGCTATATGAGATGTTGCCTGTTGTATTTTCGATAACTCGACTCTTACAGGACACTTGAATACAATGATTTATAAGAGTGGAAGCACTATTCTATGCCAGTACCTCACTGTATTATACATAAATGTCTATAAAAGAGTCAGCTTATATCAACCTTTATCACAAAAGAATAACATAAACAAGGGATAATTGTTGCATACGGTTGAAAGTAAATGGCCAAAACACATTCAGGTTTATACCGATGGATCTAAGATATCTACCGTGAGACAGTTCTTATACTGACACTTAAAATAAAATCACTTATTAAACTTCCGCCAGAGGCATCTGTTTTTACAGCAGAATGTGTTGCCTTGCCGGAAGCCCTTAATATTGCAAAAAATATCAATTCGAGCAAATTAATGGTTTTCACAGATTCTTTGTCATTGGTTCAGAATCTTTCCTCTCCTCTTTTTATGTACATTGACAGTGAAATAATATTATCCATTAAATTTGAGTTTTATAAATTAATGAAGAATTGCCAGGAAATTACAATAACATGGATCCCTTCCCACAAGGTAATTTACAATATCGAAGCTGTGGATGCTTTGGCTAGGACAGCAACTGTCTCTGGTGAATCCCATTCTAATATGATTCTCCCAATGAATGATCGTAAACGGTTGGGTGGGCAGATTGCTCGTGATCACTGGAGAACATTCTGGGATCGGGAGAGCATGGTTCATTGTATAAAGAAATACAATGTGATATTCCAGGCAAGCCTTGGTATCACAAGATGAATTTTAATAGACCCCAAATAACAAGTATATCCCGAATGCGGTTTGGTCACTATAGACTCGATGCTCATTTGTATAGATTGAATCTTGTAAATTCTCCTTATTGCGAGTGTGGCCTAGATCTAGAAGATCTGGACCACATATTTTTGGATGCCCTATTAGAGATTGATACAGTATACCAATCTTTTTGTGGAAAGATTAACGAAGTGCAGTTTCCACTAAAGATTCGACACCTTCTTGCAATTGCTTCCCCGATAATTTACAAAGAAATATTAAAATTCATTGAGAAAAACATGGTAGTTTAGTAGGCGTTGTTTGTCTTTTCTTTAACTGTTTTTTTTTGTTTTTATTTATATAAAATTCTCACGTCGTCAAATGGCACAAATCGACCTTAAATGGTCGTATTGCCTGTATTAAAATAATAATAAACAAGGGATAGAATTGTATCATTTTACTATCATTATTAATTAACAAATAATTTTTTTATTGATTATAATTTTCTTGTTTCTTAAGTTCTTTCAAATTTCATAGGTTTCCCTGTTTGCTGAACTTTTCAACGAAATGTTGATGAGGGATTTTGGATTCAACATATACAAAGCGCTATATGTTTTGCCCGATAAACCAAAAGATGGTAAAAAGGATGAAAGTGACTCCAAGAAACAAGATTTAAGAGATGATAAAAAGGATGACTATAAAAGAAGTGATAACAAAGGGAAAAAAAATGGCGATAAAAAGGTATAACTAGATTATGAATGGAATACACAAACTGATATTCTTTTTTAAGAGTGTAAGACAGTCAATGGACAATATTGTGTGAGCATTGTATATATATGTATGTATGGAAATTAACACAATCTTACATCCTATAAAGTTATATGGCTTTTTAACAAACAGTTTATTAGATATCTGACTCTTGAGGTCCTGGGTTCGATTCCCAGTGGAGATACATGTTTTAAATGTATTTGTCTCCACACATTGCATTTTGGAGACTTAAGACAAATATCATTAGTCTCCAAAATGTTGCATCTTGTTATTAAGTCAAATTAACTATGTACCTATTAATATTTGTCATAGTACCTGCTAGTTGCCCGAATAAATAAGCAGTCAAGGATATTAATAAAACGAGTGGGTTGTGGCCAACACTAAACTCTCCACACCATAGTAAGCATTCATTTTTTCTTCTTGAAATGTTGACAATCTCGAAATGCATTTTTATGCAATGTTGACAATCTCGAAATGCATTTTTATGAAGTATATTTCTATTAGATTCTTAAACAAATATAAGATTCCACGAGAACAAAAGTTTTCACAATACACCATGGACACAAAAGCATTGTCACGAAACTCATAGTATGTATTTTCTACATGATACCTGAGGAGAAATTTTAAGATAAATTGCATTACTAGCAAGATGAGCATGTATGAGACAGTGTATCAATGTTGATGAGGCGATGTATGTGTCAAAATAGAAGAATGTGGTGTTCGGTTCTCACTGTCTACCCCTTGAGGAAGATAGAAGTGGAGAGTAAAATATACACTTGTCTATAGAGACACATACAATATCAATATGAAATTGATCACTCAATTTTACTGACCCATACAGAAGCTATTTTTACTTATGTTAAATATACATTTTTGTGCATCCATAATTGGACGTCCAGCACTCAAAATAATAACCAATATTATTTTCTTTTTATGAACATTGTAAGCTGGATGTCTGTCGATGTACACTTTTTAATAAAATAAATACAATTTTCATACAAATATGAAATTTATTTCACATAGATATGGCACACCATAGATTATTTTCTTTGAATTTTGACAATCCTTGATTTTGTGTACTCAAAATTTCAAATGGTTTTAAAATACCTCGATTTTCCAGACCGTGAGAGCATTTTGAAAATTTGGACAGTTGAAATCATAGAGAAGAAATTAACGGATATGTATGGAAAACTAATTAGCTCTAGGTAATTAGCTCTAGGCACATAACACTATGATGTTAATATGAAGTTGATCGGACTTATAGTTTGGGCTAGAGAGGACACAAAAAGGATAATCCGTACGCCATACATACAAACACCTCATGACGAAATTCACAGTGTGCACTATCTACATGATACCTGTTGAGAAATTGATGTAAAAAAATATGCTTAAAAATTGTGAAATCATGACTCCACTATTCCATAGTGTGGAGAGTTATATGTTAAAAAAATCCACCAGAATGTTATATATTTCCCATTTTTAGCACACTATATAACGGATCATTTTTTTTTTAGGACGAGGTAGTATTAATTGATGACGAAAACAGTGGAGACAAACGATCTGTTGGTGGAGACACAAAGAGCGACAGAAGAGATAGACCAAAACTTATCACAAAAGATCCTCTACTTCTTTTATCATTTGTATACTTTGACATTACTCACTATGGATACATAATGGAAAAGGACATGGAAGAACTTATATATTCTTTAGGATTAAATCTTTCAAGGGCTCAAGTTAAGAAGCTGATATCTAGAACATTAGTCCATTCACTCCAGTACAGGTAGGAAAAAAGTAGAATTTAACTATGACAGTAGATTAATGCCGACTGCCGTGCCGTGGTTTGCTTTCTGTGCGGGCGTTTTGTGTTCGATCTCCAGCAGAGGAGTAAATTAATTCTCACGCTAATATTGCTTCTATGGACTGGAAACCATGGTTAGTTGGAAGAAATTGCCATACGGCAATAAACTCGCCACTTGTGCAGGGTGCAAGGAAGAGTTTATTATTATTAATAGTTCATAAATAAAATATCTACAAATGAGGTCTTTCACCATTAATTTACAGCAATAATTCAATTTACATTTCGTGTAACAAATTAACAATTTTGCTATCCAGGTATAAAACATTCATATCGATGGTATAGTACAGTACGCATTTAATATTTTACAGGAGAGCATTTGTATTTAATTAATGTTTTGTGTTTACCACATATTGTTAATTAGTAATTCTTTGTCGTTTATAATACATGTATTTATCATAGTTGTTTACAATAAACTATGAAAAATACAAGCATTTTTGTGTACTTATCTCGATTTGCACTTTACCATCGATATTCTAATCTGTTAAGGTTTTAAAATTGCTGTACCAAAATTTCAGAATTCTAGTTATTTAGTTAAAATAATGGATATATTATTTTTCTAGAACTATAGCGGGCAATATGAGAAATCATTTGTAATAATAATATTATGCTAGTATTGCAAATATGTAGTGCTACAATCCTTGGTTTTTTTTTTTAAAACTTGATATAATGTGTAGATGGTATAGTTATCCTTAAACAAATTTGTGTCTTTTTTGCTTGGCTAAAGAAGTTTGGTGGCATCATCAGCGTTGTAGTGTTTATACTATATATATTATATATATTACAAATAATTACTCCAGAGCTGTTTGTGTAGAAGTTTTCAGTGTAGGGCAAGAAGTTGTAGTCTTTGGAAGTTCATTCTTTCCACATGATCTCTCCAATAATTTCTTAGTGTTCCCCATCTGATAACATCTGGAATATCACACATTTCTCTGATTGTAATTTTTCTTATTCTGTTGTGTACAGTCCTGTCTATTATATTTTCCCGAGGGTTATCATCTCTGATTCTTTGTATTGATTTAGTGCCAACTCTATTGACTTTTATTTTGATGCCCTCTTATTCATTATATAATAATTTGTATTATGTTTTCATTTATTCAGACAACTAACGGATAAACCAAAGGACGAGGAAAAAAATGAAGAGCCTAGTGATGTGGATTTAACGGATATTGTAGCTGGCAATAAAAAACTATTGCCTGTATTCAAAACAGAATCTGAAATGGACTGTGACGAACCAGTGTCTAAGAAAGTACGAACGGAGGCTATTACTAGTGAAAGTAGGTTGTTTTTTAATGCACTGACTGTAAAAATACATTGTGATATTAGTAATATTCAATGTGAAATAATATTTTAACTCATATCTATAAAAATATTTTAAATTTATGTGCATGTTTATTAGTGTCCAACCTAAGGTCAGACATTGAACTAAGCTGAAGATTTGACTTTCCTAAGAAATTTTTATTGTACTTTATAAAAATCATAAAATATACTGATGCAAGCTGTGGAGGAACAATTTACTATTTATGCAGTATTTGTCCAATTGTCAATTTGTTCAATAGAATTTATTCTTCTTAACATATCAACAGTTTTAATCTAAGACGCTAGGATGGAACATTTTTTATGGCGTAGTGGACTTTTTACATGTAAAAAACACTAACAAAGAGGCTTCTTAGTTGCCTAAGAAGCAATATTCAGAATTCAGAGTGAAACATTTTATGTGTAATAATGATAACCATCTCAGTATACTGTAATAAACTAATTGAGCTCCCGTCAATAGTATTATATTTAATTGTGATATATTAACGAGGAAAAATTGTAAGAATAAAATCTAACAATTGTTCTCTTGGCCAAAATTATATAAAATTTATTAAGCTATTCACAGTAATTAAGTAACATTTTTATTATTCAGACGATTTTTAAATAATTCCATTTTTTGAATGTGTTATTAGATATGATATCATACAAGGGTGGACTATTGGACATTGCCAAGTTATTAGATCAGTTGAAACGAAGCGAACAGTGCCGGTCGGACACAGAGTCCCGATTGATGGAACTTAAAAATGATAACAACAGATTGTCAGAGAAACATTTAAAATCTTCCCAGGTTGTCAGCAACTTGACCTCTGAGTTAAGTGAGGTCAAAAGAAAGCTTCACGAGGCTAATTCACAACTTTCAAAGAGTGCGGTAAGTTGAAATTATTTACCTAAAATATAGGAGAGTATTTATTAGATGATCGATATTTCTTGATTTATTGTATCTCACATAAACTAAATACACAAGTCTCATAGGGCCGGTATTACAGTCTCAGTTTAAGAGCTAAACTCAAGTTTTACAAAAATATAGCGTATTACAGTGTCCGTTTAGGCCTAATCTTCCCTCAAATACGTCACTAAAACGACAAATATTTAACTGAACGTTTTTGGCGGATTAAGTACTTAACGGTGAGTCAACTGTCATTTGCTAGGCAAACGCGTATTGTTTCAGTGTTCTATCACTAGAGGTGTAAGGCAACGAGTGTAGTTTCAGTGTCACTAGAGGCATTAGTTGTATCGACGGTGGCGCCACACAACAAAACAAACTGACAGCCATATTGAAACGAATATGGCCATTTACAAGCATTATTTTGGTGAAAAAAATTGTTGGATAATAAAACAATAGTATTTAAAGTCGTAGCGTCCCGTTTTGTAGTTCGTATTATTTGAGGTTATTTAAAATTTGACAGATAATAACCACAGAAAAAGTAAAATATGTCTATAATTGAAGATTTAGTAACTGACATGTCATATTGCACTGTAATACGGAAATGGATTTAATCTCCCCTTAACATTAATCTTGAGTTTAACAAACTCAATGAGTTGAGGGCCGACTGTAATACCGGGCCATAGTCATTGTATATAATGGGTTTTTAATTTTTATGACGACTTCCAGCACATCAAGACAGATTTTAGTTTTCTATATAGGAATTCATGCACACTTACGGATTGTTGGCAATAGCAACGGCATCCAATTACGCTTAACGTCCACAGAGGCCAAGCGGATGGATCGAATTTTTGTTTCCCAGCAACAATGTTGTTATTGCCGACAATCCGATGCGCGCACATAAATTCCTATATACAAAACTGAAATTCGTCTGATGCGCTGCGCCTATGTAGACGTTAATCGTAAAATGGCATTTTCTATTCAAAACACATTTGTTTATATTTATATGTAAAAAGCAACATCATTTATTTCACCAAATTTTAATTAGATTCAAAATTAAATCGCCATCGTAGACAAGTTGTTTTTATTTTAGGGTTTGTTTTTCTGTCTGCTGAAACATTATTATGGAAGGATTGAAACCTATATTTATTTATTTAATCATTACGGCTCTTTACAAACTTACATAAAAAAGACACATCGAAACAAAATCACACGCGTTTATCTATCTATTGATATAAAAATTATTGCGATCGGCGAGGGAATATTGAGCGTATATACAAATTGAAAAATAAAAAGTTTTCACAGTATCATCGTAATTAAAGTAATGGGAAATTAAATTTTGTATACTATTCATCGTGTACTATTGTCAAAAATTATCATTTAAAATATTAACCGTTTCAGTGCTAATCCCGAGACGTTATCGTGATGAATCATGTGCTACACCAGTGCGGATCACGATAGGTTAACGTGATGGACAATGCTCCACTTAAACTCGCTGTAGAAATCTTATTTATCGACATATCCAAAATATAATAATTACATCGTGTAGCTGAACCATTTATCTAAGTAAATATGATTTTAAAAAAATTAAAAAAAAATTGATAGATGGCGGTAGAGTGTTTACTTTTTGTCTATTTCATCCCGAGACGTAATCGGGACCCGCACTGAGATACCGCTTTGTATGGATATTAATATGGATAAAATTGTTTTTAGAGTATTTATGAACACGACTTATATTAGCGTCTGCACACTGTGCAATAAGCGGTCAGCTGGAAACTGTTGATAGTAGATGACAGACATAGAGTGCCATAATGGTTGTTGTGTATAAAGAGTGACGAATTACGGTTAACCTTTTCCGTGCTACGCGTATGCTAAACAATGTAACACCTCAGTGCGGCGCAATTTTTGGACAAAATTAAAATTGTCATATCTCAATAACTACTCACCTGATATACTTGAAATCTTCGACGAGAATATTCGTTTTTAGCTGTTCTAAATGTTGAATACATTTTTTTGTTTATTTTGTGTTTCTGCATACTATTTAACCGATTTTTTCAACATTCCAGCTTACAAAAACATAACTAATTAGCAAAAAAATATCACATAGGTAAAAAAAAGACATAGGAAAGAATATAGTGAATAAAAATCATCTTAAAATTCATGAATTTTTAAGTATTTCTTCGAAAACAAACACAGTTTTCAACAATTGCATAGTGCCCTATACGTTTGTATGAAGTTTATCTGTAAGCGCTTTGACCTATGCGCCGCTACACCATAATTTATCAACTTATAGTAGAAAATAGTCATAAAATAATTGGTTGTTATAAATAATACTGTAATAAGTCAACAGGCTCTGGAGTACTTTTTCGGAACATTTATAAAAGCAAAATTCATTCATAATAGCAAAAAATATTCAATGTATTTTGTCTATCACTTAGTAAGATTTTAAAAGTTGGTGACACAAAAAATCGAAGTTACTCTCAAAAACACATGAACTTTAAAAAAAGAGTAATTTTGAAATATGAATCAACGTTAAAGACACAATTTTATCAAATTTTATCAAATTTTTACAAATTTTATCCTTTCCAACTAAATACGAGTATGTTGTATAGTTATTATTTGGATTATTTTTATTTATATATTATTTACGGTGTTTGCCTTTTACATTTAATTTAACCATGGGTACTTAATGTGTAATTTGTAATGTTATTGCTAAACATTATTTTCTTAATTTTTTTATTATTTATGTTGATTTCACTAAACTCTCGATATTATTATTATTTTCATTCAGATAATTTTTGCTGTCTTCTTACATTTTGAATATATTTTTCTATGTTCTAAACTTACCTAGGAATTATTTTTTTAATCTAAATGTTTTTAATTCATATAAGCAATAGACTTATTCATCAAAATAAAAATATTGGAAACCTTGGTATTATAACAAAAGTCGAGAAGTTTAAAATGATGATATTTGTTATGAACAATTAATGTATAGTGAACCTTCCAGCGTAGTTCGCTTATTTTTACATGATTCATACTGTGTTGAATAACTGTCAGTGTCTATAATTGCATATTTTACCCTAGCATTCGTCTACTGGTGAACATAGAGATATATTCCGGTATATTAATGAACATATATAGGAACGTGCCCAAGAGCTCCATACATTTCGCATCATATTGTACCACGGGATTAGAATCAATTCTGAGTTTACATACAGTTCTTCGGGTGCAAGTACATTGTGCCCGCGGAACAAAATTTTTCATATAATCTCGCTGTATGAAGCGAAATATTGCAGTATTTTACTATTGCCACCGTAAGGTGGAACATGTATTTAAAAAAAATAATGAATTTCCAGAATTTATTTAGCACACATTTTTGGAATCTATCGAACAAAATATTTGGGAGGGCTGAGCCCGAGAGCCCCTTTGGGGGAGCCGCCACTGTCTCTAGCAATAGGCATCTCTAATGCTAGCTAATATTACATTATACTATAAATCTGTGTAAAACAAGATTTAATACTTTTTTGGGACCTTCAAACATATACAAATACTTCCTTAAAATAAGTTAATGCTTGAAATCTGTTGAGGCAGGATTCACGTTAGAATCCAATGGATTTAATTTTTTTTTTCCACCAAATATCTTCTTCTGAATGCTTTTTGTACAACTAATGATACTTAAAAATATGTGAATAGTGTATAGTGGATATCCTCATCATGAATATATTTATCTTCAAAAAAAATATTTTGTCCATGGATAATTGAAAAATATTTTATTCACAAATTTCTTATACTATTCTATAATTTGTAAATTATTTTTTTATAGATTTGCACCAAAATATTCCACACGGCTCTCAAGGACATTGATTTAAAGATTCAATCCGTGATTCATACAAACCTTTACGAGGATTCTGAAACACACAAGCAGAAGTCAGAATCCACTTCCAGGTACTTAACAATATTTCTATTAAGATTACATACATTTCAGCTCAACACTTTTTTTTTTTTTTTCAAATAACAGTTGTACTTTGGTTCACTAATTTTAATTTATCTGTATGTTTTGTTAAAGATGGAATTCTGATAGTACAACGAAGAAAGAATCAGTAAAGGAAATTATAAAATCTTCAACCGAAGTAAATAAACCTTCAACTAATTCTAACAAAACAAATGAGAGCGACGGAGTATTAAGGAATGCAAGAAAGTCCACTGAGAATAGTGACAAAGCCAAAGTTATCAACGACAATCAAGTTGCAGAAACAATGGATATATCCGGTGAAGGGGATGCTGACTGTACTGCTGTTGAAGATGTTATCGATTGAAATGTTTTACGCATACGTGGAACTAAATACACATCGCAAAATTGATTGTTTTTTGTATGAAAACAAACTTATGTCTCCAATTGTTGACAAATCTTTCAACCAATTATGTCCCATTAACGCCTCTTGGATCGTTGCCATTACATGATCCTGTACCATTTTAAACAAACCCTGTCAAACTAGGTATTTAGAACGAAAATTGATTTGGGTTATACGCACATGTGTATTATCCTTGTATCAGGACAACTGTTTTGGTTAACTAGATCACTATAATTGTCCTGATACAAGTTAAATATATATCGCTCGTTTACGAGAACAACGTCATAAGTCAAAAAACACCTGATTTTTTAGTTAATAATGCAGAAATGTATTTATCAATATTACAGTGAATATATGACAGTGAAACAACGACACATGTGCTGTTTCTGAGATATTGTACTGAGAATTGGAGACGACATGAATCGGATTTTTGACTTATGTCGTTGTTCTCGCAAACGAACGATATGTAGAACCAAAATCAATTATTATTTTTTTAAAAATACATAGTATAATGGAGTACTCCTTTAATACTATCAGTATGGACAATTTATAGAAATGAATCTCTGTCAATTTATGAACATTCCTAGCTAGTACATTTGTTTTATATTTCAAGCATTGTGTTATTATTATGCCTATGCCATAACCACTAAATTTTACAGATGAAAGCTGATAATATTTTATTTTTAATCACAGTAAGAACTTTATTTTTGTTTTGTATTAATACACCCTCAAACATTCCTTTAACCAGCGTGTAAATGTCATATATATGTACAACATGCAAAGAAGTATCTAATATAAATCAATCTTTGAACCGAGATAAATTTTAACCTACAGAGCTACTCGTGAAGTTGATTAAGATTAGATTTAGACTTCAGAAATCTTTTTGATTCAATACTTTAACTAATTAATTGTACCTATAATTGATACAAAAATTAATGACAATTTCATACTAAACCGTGTATGATCTTAGCAAATTTTATCATTGTATGAAGATTAAGATTATTTTATGATCGAGTACTGATTTATACATTTTAAAAATAAAAACAAGATAAGAACATATTAAGAGCATCTCATGAGTAGCACTACTGGTTTATTAGTTCACAATCATGCATTCTTGACTCGAAGATTTGTCACAGACATCTGGAACTTATGACTGTTTCAATTTTAAGTGTTATTTCAAGTTTAAAAGTGTATTATTGTATTTGATAGCATCACCTATAATAACTATGTATAATATAACTAATATGTTTTACGACATAAGTAATAATAATAATAATAAAAGACTTTTATTGAATGAAACAACGTGGCGGACTTATTGCCCGCAGGCAATCTCTACCAGTCAACCACCATATGTATGTATTACATAATTAGATAAGGAAAAAATATTTCTTAGATCTAAAAATATTTTTATTTACTGGATGAATTTGATTTATGAAATTCAAAGTGTGAATATTTAAATTAATTAAATGAAATAAAACAACTTTGTGTACACCACTACAATTATAACTTTATTCATTTGAATAAAAGTTATGTATGTAGTGGTGTACACAAAGTTGTGTTTTATTTCATTTAATTAATTTCAAAATGATACCACAAAGTAAAAAACAATCGTTTGTCGATGATGTGTGAATATTTATTTTCATTATTAGATTATAAACAATTATTTAGTGGTATCTCTGTATGATATATCATTAATTTATATCAGATCCTTCGAAATTTTCCTATTAAGATGGTTTTGCAAATGTTAATGTTTGGGAGGATAGTCCACACATAAAATGTAATCAGAAATTCTAAGGTTATTTCCCTTATACTGGGATACCACTGTATTTTATTTTAAATTATTCACGAATTTTGTAAAACATGTATTTATACATGAACTTTTGTTAATTTGTTACACAATTTTTCTATGTAATTTTTTTTTTCATAAGTCACAAGGGTTCTGTTATCATGTTCATAAAGTTAACGCAGTTTAACCCTTTTAACACGTAAATCGACTAATGCCGCCCAAATTTTTTCCCCTTTTGACGCGTAAATCGACTATAGTCCATGGCTTGTAAAAAACGTTACCTGTGGATGCGAAAAAATTATAAAAAAACATATTTAAATTAATTTTTTTGCCCCCCCCTCCCCCCAAAATATAAAAGACAACTATTATTTATTTTTTTTAATCAAGATATTGATTAAAAAAAAATAAATGGAATTTTATAGTATTATATTTTTATTGAAAACTTGTATTTTTCAGATCAAATTTAATTTTATGCTTAACGCGTTGAAAGGGTTATTAACTAGTTGACGTTATGTGTTTTGTGGAAGTGTTTCATTGTATCCAACTAAACATGATTATTTTATTTTATATTATTTATATGTAGATTTTTCTGGGGCAACTAAAATGTATTAAGTCAAATGTTGATTTAACCCATACCCAATAACAAGTTGCTACATTCTGGAGACTTAAGTTATTAATTGTCTCACAGAATTGTCTCCAGTCTGAAAACACAATTAAAAACTGTGTCTCCACCGGGAATCGAACCCGAACCCGGGACCTTAGTTTCAGCAATCAGATACCTGAGCCACGAAGGCCGACATTATTTTTATTACAATTTAATTTGTTTCTTATTAGTTTCATTCTCAATTAATAATTTAATATAGTTTTCTATTTCATTAATTAAGATGTGCGTTTCAGTGTCCAGTCCTTAGTTTTATATTTATTCGTAAGAGTCTAATAAAAATTAAAGTATTATTACAAGCAAGATTTTTATTTATAAACCATAAAGATTAATGTATCCCCATTGGTTAAGAATCATCTGTTGTAAATTTGCTTACATCACATCCTTCGAAATTTTAGACACATTGCCAGAAGGGTGCCTTATAACCTCGAGAAGCTTAGAGGATTGACAGTCCAGAGGTCATTCCGTGAAGGTGGGTCATTCACTAACCTGATGCAGTGACTTTGTCAAGTCTGCTACAGGATATTCATTTCCTTGAATCTGCCTAAGACTATCCTGCATAGAGATAGACCTTTCGTTAATTGTAGTCGCCATCCTCAATCGTAACGTTAATGAGCAATAGGCTGGGCCGTCCATGTATGAAGAATTTTATTTTTTTTGGCATACCTTAGCGAAAGGGGTCTCAAAATTTGCGCATAAATATTGAGATTTTGGCTGTATTTTTAATTTTCCGATTCAGTAATACTTTCTCTACTGATACTTGAAGCTGGGTCTTGCAGTATGTTTTAAGAAAATATAAATTATTTTAGATGTTTTGAAATTTCTTGATTATTCCAAACTAAATAATATTCGTTTTATTGCAGGTAGAGAATTTTATTATAAACAACATACATCCGATCAAATTGACTATTACAGTGCGGCTGACAGGTCTTCCGAAATTAACCAACATTTACTCCCTTTCAAATCAATGGTTGACGCATGACACACTAGAACAACACATCATACTAATGCACTTAAAATGACAACTACTGCATTCTACGTATTGCAACGAACATAAATAATTATTTTTATATGATTTAACTTGAGGGAGAAAAATAAAAAAAATACTATTTTGAAAACTGACTTCCGGTAGAGGGCCAAAAGTAGAAATGAGTATTTTTTTATTATTTTTTAGATTAACAGTATCCAAATAAGCAACTTTTAAGACCCCTTTCATATGTGGATTCGAAAAAATAATTGTACGGCCCAGCCTAATGAGCAAGAAGAAGAATTTTGTAAAAAAATACACCAACTTGTTCCAGACTAGTCCAAGACAAATCTACCTGACAAATCAAACAAAATGGTGACTTAAAACTTGCCATTCTAACATAGAAAGTTAATCAGAACCTAATAGATCAATAATACCTACTTAGGTAGACGACTCTGTTCCATCTATTCTCAGAGTAGAGAAGAAGAGTGAAGTGTTAGGATGGATCGAAAGAGAGCAATAAATTATTTTTCTGACGGTCACATTAATCTCCATTCTTTCATTCATCCAAGCTATAGGTAGCGGATAATAAATACACCGAGTGCAAATGTGTTTTTTTTGCTTGGTTGGTATAATACAAACTGCCCCCCTCTTGCAACGAAAATTCTCAAGTTATTTGCCATAAATAAGTATACATTCTTGGCTAATTATAATACTACCAAAACGATGGTTTGAATTCATAATTTTTAAATTCTGTAAATTATTTTTTTTTCAAAATTACATATTTTATTTATTACATTTTGGTATTGATTTTTATGAAGTTGGTATATGAAGGATGCATAGGGAACAGTCTGAGGATGAATGCTAGCAAATCAAAGGTAATGGTCTTTGAAAAGAGTGAAAGCAGAACAGCGTGTCAAATAAAAGTAGAGAACGAAGAGGGGTCTATGGCAGAGCAGTCAGCGTGCCAGATTAGTAATCCAGTGGTTGCGAGCTCGAATCCTGCCTCAACCGATTTCATTCATCTATAGTACAAACATTTATGCTTAATTTAGGGAATGTAGCAAGATGTTATTTTTTCTTTTTTTAAAAAATGAATATGTCCTTGTTAAACAATTACATATACATCTTCCTACGTTCCCTAAAATAAGCAAATAAATGCTTGTGATATAGGTGAACGAAATCGGGATTGTCCCTGTTAAATTCTTGTTTAACAGGGACATATTCATTTAAAAAAAATGGCTCAAGCAAGTCGACGACGCAACATATCAAAGGATGCCAAAGTTTCCATTAGTAACGCAATAGTAATGCACACCTTGAAGTATGCAAGTGAAACCAGGACACAGGACATGGAAAAAGCGCACAAAACCAGAATAATTACAGTTGAAATGGGATCGCTAAGAAGAATTTATAATAAAACGATGAATGGGTACGATGAGGATAAATGAGGACACAAGAACAGAATGTATGATGAAGAAAGATATAATTAATAAAATGAAAGTTAACACATCGTGGTGGTTTGGCCAGTTGAGATGAATGGATGAAGAAAATATACAAAGTTGACAGGAACAGAATAAGAAGTCGAAGGTGCCCAAGAAAACTATAGCACGATATTTTGAAAGACAGAAATGTAAGAAGGATGAACAAAAAACAAATATGTATGAGACAAGGCGATGAATGTGTGTCAAAATAGAAAAATGTGACATTCGTTTCTCTCTGCCTTCATGGCGTAAGGTATGTATATTTTGTTATGGAGATAAATTGTTTTTAGAGGTATGAATGTTTCGAATAAAATAATGTTTTTTTCTACATCAGCAGAGCAACTCATGACACAATCTTATCTTGTCTTAAATCTTCAAAATGTATAAATCAGTACTCGACTAATCATAATCTAAATTCAGTCATAAAAATTCATTAAGATCAAAGTACAGTGGTACCTCGATATACGAGTTTAATTCGTTCCGCAACCTTGCTCGTATCTTGAATTACTCGTATCTCGAAGCAAATTTCCCCATACAAAACAATTGAACTATCATTAATCCGTTCCGACCCCCAAAATGTCACCCCAGTTATTTTTGTTACGTGGTTTTGAATAATAAAAACATATTTATAAATGACAAATATTTATTGTACAAAAACAAAAACGAGAATGTAAAGAAATAAATTAGATATCCTCACTGGTCTTTGCCTTTTTCGCTACATTTTTTTAAGGTTTGTTTCTTCCTCAGAGTTAGGCAAGTGTCATTAAAAATATCAGATGCACGACCTGTTGCAACTTTTTCTGGGTGTTTCTTTTCCACGAACTGTGAAACTCTCTCCCACATTCCTAAGATCTCCTTTATCTCACTTGTAGAAATAACCTCCTCCTCTGACTCCTCGGAACCAATTTCTTGCATAACCTCCGTATGCTGCTGTGACTGTAACTCTTGTATCTCCTCAGTCGTCAGTTCCTGGGTGTGCTACTCGACGAGCTCATTCACGTCTCTGTCTTCCACCTCTAGACCCATGGATTTCCTCAGAGACACAATCTCCTCTGCTAAACCGAACTCGTATCTCGAATTTCGCTCGTAACTCAAAGCAAAAAATCACTCGCTCGCCGGCTCGTATCTCGAAAAACTCGTATGTTGGGACACTCGTATGTCGAGGTACCACTGTATTAAATTGCCAGTAGTTTTTCTATAAATCAATAGGTATTAATTTTAATCTAAAAGATTTCTTAAATATGAATCTAATCTTAATCAACTTCATGAGTAGCCCTGCAGAAATGCATATGCACTTTTGTATTGTTCGGTATACTATAATTGGTCTAATTAAACATAATATCAAAAATAGTAAAGCATTACATTCATTATAATATTTCTTGTAAGAATTTTACTCATCTCTATTCTGTTTCCAAACATTGACCTTTACTGAATAGGTACTGAACACTCACTTTTGTCTGATTCCAGCACAGTTTTATCAATGTAAAAATATACAAAAGTCAAGTCCGCGATAAAAAAATATATCTTTTGTTTCATAATATACAAAACAGGATTTACTCATTGAGATTATCTCTTTTTACTAAAACGCACAAATATTGCCGTCAAGTGTAATGTTTTCTCGAGTTAACAAGTTTCACGCGTATGATGTCTATTCTCTTCTTTAACTTTATAATAATTTTACAATCGGCAGGTGGTAGTCGTTTGGATGGTGCTATATATTTCTAGTTGTTTGACGGTTTGGCGAAGTATAAATTACGTATAGTGTGGTTATTTTGTATGTTGTTGTGTTATAAATGTAAAATTAAAGGTTTCAGTGAATTGAACAGAGTGCTACATTAAAATGAGTGGTTATTTTTTGAATTTGTATAGGAGAACAAGGATTCTATCTACGTTTGAAAGTAAGTTTCAACGAAGTTATCTGTTTGTTTTGATTTGTTTACATTGCAGGTATATACCTTGTTTACCTTGTTCTTAAAGTTCGGAGTTTTTTATTAGCACATCCTAGTAGGTAAATTAAATGTTTGTTTTTGTGTTGTTTTTATCTTATGCCAAATTAGTTTTGTAGGTAGAATCTAAGGTTTTTGAAATTCCAAACCATGCGTCTCGTCAACATAATATTGTATTGTTACTGTTTTTTGAAATTAATATGGACCTAAAAGATAATTGAATTTCATTACTTTGTATATATATATATATATATATATATATATATATATATATATATATATATATATATATATATATGTTATTATTAAGTATTTTGGGGATAACCCGCGTCAAATTATGATTCCCGAGAGAATCAGTCGTCTGCCGACGTTTCGTCTGAATCACATCAGACATTTTCTAAAGGCGCCTTGTTAATAAATTTTCAAACAAAACGCAATAATGACGTCATTGGGGAAACCCACCCTTCCACTAACACTTGACGCGGCTTCCTTTCAAACTTTCACTTGGTAGTAAGCTTTCGACTCGAACGGACGTGCGTGCACTATCCCTCGAGACGAAAATTTATTAACAAGGCGCCTTTAGAAAATGTCTGATGTGATTCAGACGAAACGTCGGCAGACGACTGATTCTCTCGGGAATCATAATTTGACGCGGGTTATCCCCAAAATACTTAATAATAACATATTTTGTACTCGCGAAAACCTTAGATTTAACATATATATATATATATATATATATATATATATATATATATATATATATATATATATATATATATATATATATATATATATATATATATATATATATATATATATATATATATATATATATATATATATATATATATATATATATATATATATATATATATATATATATATATATATATATATATATATATATATATATATATATATATATATATATATATATATATATATATATATATATATATATATATATATATATATATACGTTACTATCAAACACATATATTTTTCAAATTTTCGCAATTTACCGTGTGTACCTATATTTATTACTTACGTTTATATAATTACTTAAATTGATAGACATCACAAGAATTGTATCTGCAATGCCCCGCTAGGGAAAAAACCTGTGCCTGGAATACTTCTTACTTGTAGTCTTCCGTTGTTGGGATTTCAATCTTAACAATTTTGACGATAACTTTTGTGATTTTGAAGATTGTGTCATATTTATAAATAAAATATTGTCATATGTGTTACTGAATATCATACATCCATTGAATAAATTGTTCCTGGTGTTAGCCTTGAGTTAGATTTTGTAATATGTTGACATTACTTTACTATTCAAATAATGACTGTCCCAAACAAATTTATATTTGATCAAATGATAAGTTTCATTTACAGTTTTGATACCGTACAAGTGCTGATAATAATAAATTCTGGTTTGCAGTGTGTTCTAGGAAATAAAAAAAACATTTGTGTATTGACAAAATATGTGTTGTCTTTGAAATCTAAATTGGATTAAATTGGTACATACCTACATATATATCACTTATTTATCTATTGGGCGTTTTATGTTTTCCTAGGATGAAATGTCTGCGCAATTTTGCAATAATTACCTACATAGTCTTCTTCTTCTGGGTCACAATCCTAAGATTGGTCTGCACCAAACACTCGATCTTCATAGTAAAACTCATATTTGTACTTCAAAAAACTTCTATCGTTTTACAAAATTAGATGTAAGTAGGTATAATATTAATTTTATTTTACACCTTTTTAAACAAAACGTATCCTAGTCATAATATATATATATATATATTTTTACTAATGTAGGTACCTACATAGATAGTGGAGATGAGAAAAAGTATTGCAGCTTTGGTCTTTCAAGACTTGCAAGTCCAAGACCACATGTGTCGATGCAAAACTTAAACCGTGAGGTGCAAGACCAAGAGTCTTTCAAGACTTAATGAATCTTGCCGCAAAATTTTATAAATTTGTTTATTTTTAATTTAAAAGTCCGCAATATACCTATCACGTACTTGCCTACTAATCTAGATCAAATAGATTATCTAGACCAATCCAGACAGAATAGATTATACTAGTCTAGAAAGAATATATTATATACTAGTTGCATGTAACACATGAGATCCAACAGTCGATAGCGATAGTATGTATAGTTGAAGAATAAGATTCAAACTATAAACCCATAAATCCAAATTATTGAAAATTTTAACACATGTTGGTATGTATGTCAAGATAGGACAGTATGGACGTCAGTCCTCTTTTCCTACCTGGAATATGAAAACAGCTTGATGGTATGTATGTATGTTTAGATATTAAGTATCAAATTATTAAGTCTTCGTAGATATTGTGTATAGGCGACTGCTATACAAATTGTATGAAGCGATGTCGTCACTAAATTCAATTTTTGAGTATTTTAAATGTACTTCTATAATAGCAATATTTTTTATAGAAAATTAAATTATCTAGTTGGGGTGTTTCGGCTTTTTTCGATATTTTAAACACTTTGGAAATATAGGCAGTTAAACTCATAAATTTATCATAAAAAAATATTTTTCTTAATAAAAATGTTTGAGAAGCCCTGGAATTAAAAAAAAAACTTATTTGAGATTTTATATTTGTCTATGTTTAACACCAATTTTCAGCGTTCTAGCTTTTATGGTTTCTGAGATATATGGAAAAATAAACCAAAAATTCAAAAGTTGATAACCCCTGACTGAAACAAAAATTCAAAATTCTGAGTATAAAAGTTTTGTAGGCCTATAACGATTTATATATTCTGAAATTTTGGTCTCTGTAAATTGAGCGGAACAAAAGTTATAAGGGGGGGGGGACACACATACAGACACACGAAATGTTCTACTCCGAATTTTGAGTAAATCCGTATATGGAACGTATATGCTGCGAAGCTTCCAAATTGGTGTTTTTTGACTTCAAAGTTGGAAAAGCCGTGAAAAAAGTAGACCCTGCATACAATTCTCGCGTATCCTGGCTTGAAACATTGTCGATATGTTAAGAGAACAAAGTTCTCTCGAACAAATCGATAGTTGGATTATGTCACTTGGTGTGTACCAACAAATATTGTTTTGTTCTTTGATTATTGTTATATGCTTTCTACTAATCAGTTTTTTCAGTCCATGCAGTAATGCTAGAATTGCGTATTATTTTTTACATATTTATTGTCTGTTGGTAATGAACCCATGACGCCGGCACATAAGTCAAACGAATTAGGTACCATAATGCTATGACGGTCGACTATAAGTCGTAGACTATCAATCTATAATATGACATGTTGGTCATACAATACAGTACAAATTACAAAAATGTTGGGTTAAGTAAAGGTTAAGTTTTATATAAGGGCGGTTTTAAGAAGTCATATCAGTTGAAAACCACTTGAGTTTCCTTGGATCAGATTACAAGTAGTACAAAGGATGTACCTTATAGCAGATGCTCCAAGTATCTTGTCACATATCTTATGGCAATATTCTACCGGATATCCGTCAACAAGGATAAATTAAAATAGGGGCTGGTTAGACACGGACACTTAACCGGTTTATTTTTTATGAAATGTGGTTTTAATTATGACAATTATGACTTGTTCTTTTAGTTTTGTACAATACAGTTACATTATTTAACTTACAAGAGTAAACGAGACATTAAAGCACTAAAGCTGGTTTTACTGAAGATTTCTTAAGAAATGTTAAAAGCGAACCTGTTCCTTTCCATGCATTTATGACACATTTCAATTGAATATTTCGTATATTGAACATTTTTTATTGTATCCGTTACTTATGTACACAACATCTGTCAAATGACAATATTTCTACGGATTTAAACAGCAGGCTACTCATTATACATTCTTATTTTTAATACATTCTTATCTTGCCTGAATCTTAAAAATGCATAAATCAGTACTCGATCATAATCTAATCTTTATAATACTCTTCATTGAATCATATTAATTCGTTGAGCTCAATGTTTAGTATGAAATTGTCATTAACTTTTATATAAATTAATATGATTATTCAATTATATAAGTCTGAAGCTGATCTTAATATTATTTTAATCAACTTCATGAGTAGCCCTGCAGGACCCTACTGATCAATCTTAAAGTGATTCTTCTGCATAAATTTAAAGAAGTGGATAAAACTATAAAAACCTATTCATACTATGTCAACCATTTCATATTCATTTTTTCAACAGTTTGTCAACAGCTATGAACAATTTTACAAAAAAAAAATAATTTCCAAAATATTTTTTTCTTTATGAAACTTTTTACACTGATTTAACAAGACATGATTTTTTCGAGAAAGAAAATCAATTATGTATTAGACTTTTAATTATATTTATTTGCGCGTTAAAAAAATCTTCAAGCAGTTCTTAAACTCTTCTAAGCTAAATCTAAGTTGGCCATGTGACTAAAAGAGTTTATACCAGAGCCAGATTCAAATGATTGGAAACCCATTTCATTTTTATGACAAACCTGACAAAAATAAATGGAATAAAAAACTTAGTCGATAGGTTTATATATTCTCTTTCGTTTATATTAAAAACCTACCTTGTACTTGTAGGCATTTGTAGTTTTTTTTAGTTATTTACATTTTTTTAAACTAATTTTACAAGGAAAATATTTTAACAAAATACAAATTTTGAAAAACTTAGTTAATAGAATTTAGTTGTTAATAAATTATTGATTTATATTTCAAGACGTATATTCTGAAGTATCTGTGGGAAAGATTTTTTATATGACCTAATATAGGATCTTAAATGATTCAAAATGACAGCATGTCGAACATCTCATCTCCCGCCATATAAGTTTAAAAATGAAACAAATTATTGAATGAGATAATGATACATATAATATTATTCTAGTCAATGATTACATCAAATAATATGTGTTCATACACGGAACGTTGGTAATACACTTTCGCCTTTCCATACAATATTCTGTATACCTATCTAGTCTTTTTTCCTTTCATTACCTATAACTATGTCAGGGCCGAATCCTTTTGTCAGATTATGCCATTTATTCATTTTTTGTTGTAATTGTATAATAATATTTCAATTTCATTATTATGTATTGAAAACATAGTATTTAGAGTAAAACAAATGTTAAATTTCTAAATAAAATTATGTATATCAAAATTACACACACTATATAGAATTTGGCGTAAGTACATCTAGGATTGACATATGTATGTACGTTATATTTTGTCGCGTTTGGTAATCAATAATCAAGTACATTTAATATTTTCGTATTTATTCACAATATGAAAATATTTCAATAAATATAATTCATTCATTCACAGAAGCATAGATAAATAATTATAGGTATTTTTAAGTTTTTTTTTAAATTGAAAACATTGTTGTATTAATTCCGATTCAGGTCTTTCTTGTGCCGCTGAAAATAGGTTGGCTATTTTGTAATTTCAATATTGACTGTAGTTTTTTCAAGCGACAAAATATTATAAATTATCTATAATCAAAAATGCACTCAACTCCAGCAGAGCTACTTATGGAGTTGATTAACATAAGATTAAGATAAAGTTCAGACTTGACAATTATTTGAGGTTAAAATTAATCAATTTATTGCTAATTTATACAAAAAAATAAGTGATGATAATTGCATATTAAACTTAAATCTTAACAATTTTTTTATGATTCAGTGTAGATAAAGATTGATCACATTATGATCGAGTGTTGATTTATGCATTTTTAAGATAAAGACAAGATAAGAAAGTATTAAGAACGTGTCATGAGTAGCCTGTCCTGTATTCAGATACAATGCTCGACGTCGGGCATCGGTTTTACCTGAAGTTGCAGATTATGGCGTTTTGCGATTTTCACCCGACAATTTCACCGAGCGTTTAGTGCGAACACTCGACGTTCAATCTGAATGCCACAGAGACTTTCGAGCGTTTGTTTTCGGTCATTATGAACGGCTTAGAGCGTCACTAAGTGCAATCGTCGTTCATTATGAACGCAGCCCTTGTTCGACGTCCTACGTGTTAACCTCAATACTTTGAGTCGAAAATTGTTAAAACGTCGGATATTATTTTCATTTCGCCATTTTTTTTAAATTGACTTCTTTCAGTTTTGGGAAATATCCTACGTAATGGTTTCTGGTTACGTGTATTTGTATTGTGTGTAAAACAAAAGTTATTAACTTGATACAAAAACATTGCAAAACATAAACGAAATGAATTATTAGGTAGTTTCATCTCTGTGTTGTGTACCTACTGTGTATAGGAATTATAATGAGGACCTACATGTTCATCAATCGTGACCTTAACTACTTGTACCCAAGTATTATCTAGTGAATTATCTACCAATGCACCAAACATAACTCTGACAGTAAATTATTGTTATTCCTTCTTCATTTTGTATAGCAAATTATCTTTTGTTCAATGCACTTCTCTCCGCCACATGCAAGACAATCATAATATGTTTACGCAATAATATATTATTACAAAACACCCATTTTTATTGTGCTATTCTAGCAATTTCGAACATTGTTCGCAACAACTTGCAGACATCCGCCATAATTTGTTTTAGCAATTTGACTCGAGAGTCAGTAATCTCCGGTGAATGACCAGCAATTAATTGATCAATGTCGCAGTCACATGGTGTAATCCTGCATTACATAAACGCTGCCGGCATTATGCGAAAACGATTCAATATGCCGTTGTAAATGTGTTCATAAATTTGAAGGATTCTGATTCAATGCTGTATTTTTAACTCTCACTGCTATTTTAATTGTAAGATTCATAATTTTTAAGGTTGTTCTTTACTTGTATCTTTGAACGAAAGTCACACAGATCAATCTATTAAATGAATATTCCATTAAGAAACGACTGTCCGTTTTCTTCCATAATATCCTTTTGTTCATTTTTCATGACAACATATCGATGTATTTAAAAAGGCGTCCATTATTTAGATTTTAATATATCCGGATACCTATATGACCTCAGTCTCTCTTTATGAAACATAAATATGACTTGTCATATCGATTGGTTTACGTGTCACATTTTTACGTACTTAAACGTTTATAATATTTTTGCGTAAAAATATATTATGTTGTTGTGAATGTATTACGCAACAATATGATTAAGATAAGACTGAAAATCTAACACGCACTGAAATTGTTTCTACCTATTTTATCAATTATTTTGCAATAAAACCTAAATTCCATTGTGCTGTTTTTCGTTAGCATATTGTCATTGGTATTCGTAGAAATATTTTGTATCTTACTTCTCATATTTTATAAGCAACATAATTTGATGAATTTTACATAACTTTCTACACGAAAACACATACCTAACTAGTTTATCTTTGATTTCATTATTATGATCCTGGATGAACGAACACAGACGTACTCAAACACTAGGTATAATTATTAATTTACGTCTTGGGTAACTTTAATACAATGTTGTACTAGTTTTTATCTTATTACACTTCAGTGGTTCTAGTTCTAAAGGTGATTGTTTTTTTTCTGTTGAGAACTTAACCTTTATTCATTTATATTTTAATTTATTCATTCGCTCTAAGTCAATTAAGTATTGTATTAACTCACTATTTGCACGAAATGATAGGTACATAAAATGATAGGAAAATAATGAAAAAACAAGAGGCGTGCATTCTTTTTGTCTTAATTTAATAATGTTCTACAAAAAAGTGAAGTAAAATTATTTTACAGTAATAATGGTATTTTTTTTTCTCCGTTAACTAATAAAAATGGTATTGAGCTAGAAAGTGAAAAAAAATGACTGAATATTTTCTTAGCAAATTTTCAAAATCGCGACAGATTTGTTGTAAAAAATAAGTTTTTTATATTTTTGTTGTTTACACATTCATACCTAACTACCAATTAATATAATAATATTAATTTGTAGTTAGGTAATTACCTACTTGTAGTTGAATATTATATCCATTGGCTAATGTTGCCAACAAATAAAATAAATCTGTGCCTACTTACGTAAAATGCAATATTTTTAGTTGGCAATAAATAATAAATTAATTTAGTAACCTTACTTTCGTCACGCATTGTGTAATTTAATTTTTGACCAGTTAGGTTACCTACCTACTTTGGTACCTATCTTATTTGAAAGCAATATTCATAGCGCACCTTCATTTCAAGGTAAAATTTGAATGATCTCGATAAGTCTTGATAAGATTACTTAGTAATCATAACCAAAATGTTATTGATCAATAAATAAATAATATAATGTTATTTATTAAATAATGTTATTTATCAATAAATAAATAATATATAAATAATAACATATCATGGGTAGCGTTCGGAAAGACGCTCGGCGATCGCTCGGCGATGTTAGAGCGTCATCCTAAGCGTTCGGAATTCATCGAGCGATTCGCGCGGCGATTCACTCTGCCCGTTCGGAATCACGGTTGACTCGCACCAATGTCGCCCAAGTCGCTCGATGAAATAGTAGGGTAAATGTCGCTCTTGTCAAATTTTTAAATTTTTTGGCGGGAATTATGAATTTTCGCATAGTCAAAGTGACATTTTACTTGGCGGCAATTTATAATTTTTCACATAGTCGTCAGCACTTTTAGTTTGGTATGATTTTAGTCGGTTTTATTTGTATTTTTAATATAATTTATTTTATTATAATTTACAAAAAGATATTCAATGGATATAAATTCATACAAATTTATCATATATAATAATGGTCAACTACAAAGAAATGTGGAAGGCCATTATTTGATGGAAAACATCAACAGTAAATGTATTTAATTTATTTAATTATTATAATTTACATAAGTAAATTCAATGAATATGAATTAATACAAATTTATCATGGATAATAATGGTCAACCACAAAAAAATGTGGAAGGCCATTATTTAATGGTAAACATCAACAGTAAGTGTATTTTGTTTTATGAAAATAATGCATTTTTAAATGAGTGGTTATCATTTTAAGGGAAATAAACAATTTTTGAATGCCCAAAACTCGAAAAGCTCGTGAAAACTATGCACACACAAGAAAAAATCGTAAATACTTAGAAATAATACGAATCACTAGTCACAACACGTTTAATACTTTTAAAATTAATATTTAATAAATTCAACACCAAACATCCGATAAACACCAAAACAAATGATACAACCACTATTTTATTATAATTTTTGACCAAAATGACACAACTAAAGTAACACCAACATTGTTATTTTAAATTTCCCGCGCCCGTGTAATTTTAAGTCACCCCAACATCGCTCAGTGCCGTTCGGATTAACATCGCCCAAATGTCGCTCTCTTAGCAACTTCAGGTCGCACCGGTAGAGCGATTCACTCAGCGATTCACTCTGATTTAGAACGCGGCCATGGTAAGAATGAATGAAGAACACATGAAGAATATATATGATAATAGCCAAAAATATTTGATTAATTCACATTTCAAAAAAAGTCATGCAACAGAAGTAAAAATAAACAGGCGTATCTTTTCGTGATTCTGGGGGAAAGATTTTCAAAATATTCTATTTTGCCTATGATAGACTCTAAATAGTTCATCCATTTTGAACAAACTTGTAATGGTGCTAATTCTGAAACGATAAATACAGATTGACTTTTGACATTATCACAATTCAAAATGGCGGCAATTTTCGTTATGGAATAGTGGTTATTCATCATTGGATTGGTCGATGGAAAAGGTTATTGAAATCATAACAAGCGGTCAAAGCGTGTTGTTTAAATTACAGTTTGATGTCTTGTTCGATTAAATATTTAGATTTTCGATTTAAATGACACAAGAATATGCAACTTTGGCTTTAGTTGAATATTTAGAATTTTCAGAATAGCACATATACTTAAGTATAAAAATACCATGTAAATAATTCATAATATGAGTTTCGTCTTGTCTCTTAGTTCAAAATTATCGATACACACTTACCTTCACGTCATCCCTCACGGGCTAAGCAGAGAGGACTTAACGCCACATTTTTCTATCTTGACACGCATTCATCGCCTCATCAACGTTCGTGCACCTTTTCATACATGTTAGTCTGTTTTTCAAGCTTCTAACATTTTCCTCTTTCAGAATGTTATTTACATGGTCGTGCTATCCTTTTCTTGGGCGACCACAACCTCTTAGTCAAAGTGAAAATACAAATACAACATTTCACAGCATTAGAGAGATTATTTTACTAAAAAAACATTTCATCTGGGTATTGTTGTCATCGGTGTTCAAAAAGCAGTAAATAACAAACCAGGGGGGGGGGGGGCAAGTCTGGTTCAATCGGCGAAATCAAAACCCCAGTGACTACCCATATCACGGATATAATTATTATATGGAGTTCTGCAATATCTTTATATGTCATAGAACTCCATACGATAATTATATCCATGATATGGGTAATCACTAGGGTTTTGATATCGCCGGTCGAGCCAGACTTGCCCCCCTGATTATTTCTTGCAAATAAACTAACAGAAGAAATGAATATTATCTTCAAACATGGTTGCAAAAGAAAAAATCCTATATATATATATATATATATATATATATATATATATATATATATATATATATATATATATATATATATATATATATATATATATATATATATATATATATATATATATATATATATATATATATATATATATATATATATATATATATATATATATATATATATATATATATATATATATATATATATATATATATATATATATATATATATATATATATATATATATATATATATATATATATATATATATATATATATATATATATATATATTGTCAATGAACTTTGTTGGTTAGCGAATGTTCGTTTTGATTGAATGGTTTGTCGTTTTCCAGGGTCTAAGTGATTTCTTATGGGGCAATGCGTCTCCCGTAGCCCCATGGCGCCATACGCCGCTGTCGTCCGCCCACTAGACTCTAACAGTCTCCAGGGGTATTCGATTCCAGCCACCGCCTATGAAGACTACTATTTCAATGGGGTAAGTTCATTTTACATACTCAGTACCTTAAATTATTTTGATGATGATCTTGGCTTAAATCCAGAAACCATCCACTTCGAACAGCTTCAAACTTATCCATACAAAACAATGTATACAACATTATGGAAGCATGGTTTACTGAGTGGAAAAAATGCGGGTGACTCTTTGTCGAACTTTCTGCCCTGGATCACGGAAATGCCGCCTGGCTTCGATCAACTGAAAAGGATCTGATCGGCGCTGAACGGAATCTGAATCCATGGCAGGTGCGCTGATTTTGCCTTCAAATGTGGATGGCGATAGTCTCCTAGATGTGACTGCGGTGCTGTCAGACAGAGCATCGGACATATAGTCACAGAGTGTGTGAACAGCCTGTGCTGTTCAAATAGACTTTTTTGTGCTTAGCAACGAAGCTATTAACTATAACCATCGATATATTTGACTACAGACTAGACACTGCGCTACTTTTATTTTCCTTATGAATAGCAAATGTTTTATTTTTCCTTATTGTGATATATGGGGCCAAACGATTGAATCGCTAGTTCACCGTTACAAAAGACTGTCTAATCTAGATCAAATAGATTATCTAGACCAATCCAGACAGAATAGATTATACTAGTCTAGAAAGAATATATTATATAAAACAAATTCAGATAAAATAAATAAATTTGGTTATTCAAACTGAAAACTAGGATTAAAACATCGACAGTTTTTTTTCTATTTGCGATTCGACTTGAATCTGATGCTTATGTACCTACCTACCCAATATTTTGAATGGCCAAAACCAGCCTATACTGCCCAAGCGTCGACTTATATTCAAGTTGCAAATATTATGAGGACATATAACGCTAAATCTAGTGACTGAAAACATGATATATTAAAACCGCCCATATATGTAATATACTATGAAGTTACGCGTTACTAAGGGTAACTATCGCGTGCGTTAAAAAAGGTTTATACGTGATTAAAATGATTGGAAACCCAAAATTTGTTGATTTTTTGCAATTTAAGAACAAACCTTACTTGAATAGAAAAAACTTTATCGGCCATTCACTTTGATTTTATACACTCTTTTAGCATATTATACAAGATTTATTTCTCTACGACACATAGTTTTTGAGTAATTTAAAAAAATACTGTTATAAAGGATATATTTAATATAATTTTAGGGGAATTTAGCCTGAATTTTAAAATTGTGTGACGAACATTCACTAGAGAAATGTTGAATACACTTATGGTATTTTTTCTAGAAACACACTGTTTAACATATTTGAGGAATTTGATTTGAAATTGGGGGTGTTTAGTTTTATATGCCCCCTTAAGGCCCCGAATCTCTAACAAATGAAGATCGACGCATGAAATAAAAATGATCGAATTAGTATACACCAAATCCTGTTTTATTATCTATATCTTTTGTTACTTTTTTATGTTTTATTTTTATTGTTAGACATGTTACATTCAGTGTTGGATGAAATGTCTTTAAATTAATGAAAAAAATGATCTCTACCTAGATAAAATGTAACGGCAGTTAGTGTAAGTATGCCTGTCTCTATTTGACGATAATCACAAATCGTTTTCTTAGTATGTCCGATTAGAAATGGTTTGATCAAATTCAACACGGGCACGGGCGGACCACGAAATTCTCGTAAATTATGTATTTATTGCTTTTACGCTTTGTTCGGTAGGTAGGTACTACTTTTTCAGTTCGGGAAACTACCATAAAATACATATTTTAGGATATCATCGATTTGATATGACATAGTTTATAGGTTGATACCTATCATCAATCTTTAAATATTGCCATACTCGTCTTGGTATCCTGGCAATGAACTCAAACCCGTGGAATGCTATACACACATTTATTTTTGAAATTGATAAACTTTTTCTCTTCTTCTTCGATGGCTCTACGGCCCATATCGAGCCTTGGCCTCCATGAGTTTTCGCCTCCAACCTCTCCTGTCTCCCGCCTCGGCCTTCCAATTTGTTGCCTGGAGCAGTTCGGCAGCATCCCTCCTAACTTCGTCCTCCCACCGCAGCCTTGGCCTACCGAACCTCCTTCTTCCACCTGGGTGCCCTTCCAGGATCATTTTTGGTGCCCGTGATGATGGCATTCTCAGCACATGTCCGGCCTATCTTAGCCTGTTCAGTCTGGCATGTACAGATATTCTTGGTGCCTTGTAGATGCTGTAGAGCTCATCGTTGAACTTAAACTTAAAACAAATTAAAAAATTAAATGAAACTTTTTCTCAGTCGACATTAATTCTAATATTTATTTTTTTTATTTTTGGTGGCCATAGTTGTCCATATTTTTTGCCCGTATGTACACTATTTTCTTAAATTTATGAGTTATTTTAAGAAGTTATGTCTAAATAATGGCTTTATTTATGATGTATATTGTCATTACTAAACTAATCATTATTTATCAAGTTGTTCATACATATATGTATCTACTTATGTTATATCCGACTGTAAAAAATACCTTGGATTTATTTACAATCACAAAATTGATGTGCTTAAAGTTTTCTAAATTTTCAACAATGCTATCATATGAGAACCATCATGATTATTTATCAAATGCGTTGTTTTCTACATAAATATTTGGGAAATTATCTATGGCGAGCCCTTTGTTGCCTTTTGATATGTTTGTTATCTTCTCGACTGTAACGAACCGATTAAAATATTTCTCTGTTCATATTTAAATATTCATTACACTTGTACGCCCATTTAGTGAAATCGTTCACATTGTTATTCTCGTGAAATTGTACATTTGTGACGCTACAGCCCAGTATGAGTATTGGCCTGAAGCAATCGTCGTCATTTCACATTATCAGTTGGCCTCCGACGCCAATATTAGTTACCTGCAGAGATCGCCAGCCAAAAATCTCAATTTTGGTCTCTTAAACAGTACTTATGCTGTGTACCTACCTATTTATTTCAATATAAACAAGTTAAAGAGCCATTTTATTACAGCTGTTAAATGCTGTATTAAATGGATAAATACAAACAGATGTTCGAGAGATTGAATTGATATTGTACACTATTTTTTTACTCCTCACTAACCCAAGGGGATATAGTGGGGAGTTATGATTTCGCAATTAAAGGTTTTTTATTGCAGATTATCAACTGGTATCATGCTGTGATTCTATTCTGAAAGTTTCGTCACAATGTATCTGTGTCTGTGTGTGTGTGTGTGCTATGTGCTGTGTGCTGTATGTTATGTACGGCGTGTTTATTTTACTTTATCGATTATAGACTAAAGTATTCAATCAATTATTTTCAAATTTTGCAAATATGTATATCTAATACTCGCTTAGACCCCATTGCATTTTGAAGGATATTTTTTTAACTGTCAAATATTTCAAAGTGACGCCAAGCTGAGGAAAATTGATATTTGAAATTTTTATTTTCAAATTGGTAAAAGGGCACATCACTTTCATAAAATGGCATTGAAGAGTTATCAAGTTTTCATAATAAAATATTTAAATAAAAAATAATTTAACAAACTCATTTTGTGAAGATGCTGAATATTTTCCATACAAAATTTGAATAATTTATAGAATGACTTGTTAGCGTTGGCCACAACCCGCTCGTTTTGACATGGTTATGTAGTGGACACCAGCTATAAGAATTTGGGTCCATTTTACGTAAAAGCGCAATACTTAGGGAGGGTTAGGGTGGGTTTGCAATCTGCTCATGAAAATATCAATTCGGGTTTTAAAAAAACAAAATAGACGCGTTCCAAATGTGGTGCTGGAGAAGAATACTGAAAATTCCCTGGACAAATATCTCGATTCTTCAAGAACTTTGCATCACAGTGAGATTGTCATCTCTATGTCTTGGACGTATACCTTCTCATTTTTGGAAACATAGCTCGTAGAGGGGAAGACAGCCTGGAAAAGCGCCTGGTACAAGACCGAGAAGCAGATCGCCGATGCTTTGGTCCGACCAAATAAGGAAAAATATTCCTGCTATGACACCTACATCTGACAGCTCAACAGCTGACAGGACGGCCTGGAGAGCAATGGTCCGTAGCAGGGTACATGATGGCCGCGACCCTCCGCATTAAAGACGACAAATTGTAAGGTAAGGTTTACTATTCATCAAACCTACTGATTCCTGAAAATGGATGTTTGTAAAATCCTTATTTTATAACTGATTCTTGCATTTTATGATTTTTTTTCAGTAAGTTTTTATTATTTTTCATCATTTTGATTCTTGTATATTATGTATTTTCTCTTGCTTCTGTAATTTTACTTATCACCATCATAATCTGTCAATCGTGAATAAATACTTATAATGACGTTGTAGCTGTTTATTCATGTCTATTGAATGCCATTACGTTTTCCATTTATGCATATGAGGTGTTTTCAATGTTTAGTCATAAATAAATTGCTCATTTTAAAGGTAGCGTTCTTAGATTATTTATAAAGACTTAATGTCTACCTGACTATTAACGTAATCATTGCATATGGATGGACACCTTTGGCGATTTGTAATCACGCGCAAATATATATGAACCTACAAGTATATCGGAATAACACCTAATTTCGCAATTATAATAACATCGCTCAGAGCTCATTCGGAACACCAAATCCCAACTAAATTTGAATTATTTCACATATTATAATCTTAGAAGTCATTTGAAATCTTCATAGCTCAGCTCCAAACCATGTATGTATTACATGGTGTGTCAAAGGAACGCTTTATTAATAAGGCAGCATTCATCAAGATTGTCAAATCACTTATGTACATATGTTATATGTACTGTGTCTTTAAAGGAATTGGAATTCCTTTAAAGCGGTGTACCGTGATTGCGGTTTAAATGTCAAATCTGTACCAGATAAACTCAGTAATAAAATTGATGTGTTTCTACTAACAAACTATGTTCAAATAAAAAAATCGCGACGGTAAAACAATACATACAGTACCATATAAAGTGTCATTGTCTTTCACAGATCTTTTTTTAGCAGTTCATCTAATAAGCAGTTTCACTACCTAATTCATCAATTTTTATATCTTCAAGCTATCAACATTTTCGCTCAATCTTCTCTCACCTTAATCTATCACGGTTATAATTATGTACCTATCATTTTCCTAATTCCATTGATCCCAAACTCAATTGCTCTCTGAATGGCGTGCCTACTTTCAAATGTTTAAAAAGTTTAGAGATAGTTAGTTACCTACTCCAGCGAGAAACTATTGTTATCAATAGTTTTTTACGACTTATAATATATTGTGAAGATATAAAGTAAGATATAGATATAATAATGCAAAACTTGACAGTGCTAATAAACAGCAATCACAAACAAGGTCAGATCAGGTGTCACGACTGACCATTATTATATTGTTTCCACAATACATACATTCAATAATATCCACTTCGTTTTATATTATGTTTATAACTGTATCGAATACTTCATAAAGGTACTTACCATTCTCTCTATTACGTTTATCATCTGTATCAGCCATTCGCAAACTGGACGAGACATAGTTTCGTTTTAGTAATAAGAAATGTCCAAAACAATTCGATCATTCAAGTTTTCGGGTGTGCATATAAAAGGAAACATGACATTTCGTCTCACATAAAAAGGCAACATCCAGAAAGGGTGGTATAACTCTGTCCTATTCTGATTCGTCTAAATTTATCCGTCTGAATTTTAGTATATGAGAAATGTCAAAAAGTTGACTAAATTTATACGGGACTCATTACGTGACATCGCCTGGATAAAATAGTAAAGTGTGGAAGCTCCATTCTAAGCCGGTGCCTCACATATTTTTTTTAATAAAACATACCCATGGCATTGATCTAGTGTTAGTTACATAATATGTGTAGGGCCCGGATTAATATAATATAAATACATATTTTTAATTTCCACTATTTTCAGTCTCGTATGTGTTCTCTACCTAGATTATCATATTATAATAGATTGTGAAAAACTAATTTTTATTTTCCATATTTTTCCATACTTCATGGTTAAGTCCATATTTTACAAAAAAATATCACAATCATCCATCGAATATTTTTATTATTGCATATGCGCAAACATTGGATTTTTTTCCCTGTCGGGAGTCAAAGATATTTTTTAACAGATTTTTTTAATTATCTCAATAGAGACGAAGTTGGAATATTTATTGTAGGAGAACCGGGAAATCAAGGCACCTACAGGGCTTACGACCTGTCATCGGCTGGTTTTACGTGATCACTTTATGCGCTTGCGCAACGTTCACCAATTATGCCTTTTAATGAGATCCCTATCAATTCAATTTTGAAAGTTCTATATATTGTAATACTGAAATTCTTTTCGCTTGAAAATAAGGTATTTTTTCTACAGCCATCTATGGGTGAAATTATGAACAACAATCTTATTATTATTTTTAATTATTTTGTTGGAACGCCATCTATTGAGAGAATTGGTTTTTTGTAAATAATGAAAGCTACAATTCTTATATCTGAGGTGACAATGCATTTTTCGCATAGAAGTCACCCCTGAATTGCGCCAGACTTATAAGGTCATTTTTGTCTTATTTACCTACTTGTACCAATGTGTAAGTAATCGAATATTTTTATTATTGCATATGCGCAAACATTGGATTTTTTTCCCTGTCGGGAGTCAAAGATATTTTTTAACAGATTTTTTTAATTATCTCAATAGAGACGAAGTTGGAATATTTATTGTAGGAGAACCGGGAAATCAAGGCACCTACAGGGCTTACGACCTGTCATCGGCTGGTTTTACGTGATCACTTTATGCGCTTGCGCAACGTTCACCAATTATGCCTTTTAATGAGATCCATATTTTCGATTTTTATATCATAAAACATGAGTTAGTTCACAAAAATTGATATAATTTTACGTGTTTTCATTCTCTCCACCACACGGCCGCGCGTGTTTTATTCGTCGTAATTTGATTTTTGATTCTCTAAATTCATTTCAATATGCCAATCAATCATTTCCTATGGATTGCTGGCCTGGGGAGGTTCAACAAATATTGCAATAGACTCAGTTAGCAAGGCACAAAAATCAATAATAAAAAGCATATTGAATGTGCCATACAGAACAAGCTCCACAGAAATTTTCAAGACTCTGGAAGTTATGACACTTCGTCAACTATATGCAAGATCTGCACTTCTGTACCATTTTAAACATAACATACCCACTATACACAATACACAACCTCCAAGAACAACAAGATCTTCCATCACCAACACAATAAAAATCCCAAAGTTGCAAACTACCCATGGACAAAGACACTTTAAATACTATGCCATCAAACTACACAATAGCCTACCAACCTCATTAAAACTGCTACCACATAACACATCGTCACAAAAATACAAAAAACACATAACAGCATGGATAAACAGCACCGGTTCAGAACAAATCAATAATATAATCACACCCAATCAAATATAATTAAGCTTCACAATTTTTTTTCTCAATAACAATTTAATGCATAATTTGATTCGAAAACTATATACACAATGTATTATCTGTCACACAACTGTTGTAATGAACACCTCGGCACAGGACTTCCTAGTGAGGTGTTCATCGTATTCTATCATTTACAACACTTATCATTAAATAATACATACACACACACACACTCACACACACGCACGCACACACGCACACACACACACACACACACACACCCTCACACACACAAACACACATACAAACACACCCTCACACACACACACACACACACCCTCACACACACACACACACACACACACTCACACACACGCACGCACACACACACACACACACACACACACACACCCTCACACACACAAACACACATACAAACACACCCTCACACACACACACACACACACACACACACACACACACATACACACACAAACATATGTAACTTCTAACTCTAGTATGTAATCAACATTGTATTGTATTGTATTGTTTATAATAAATAAATAAATAAAAAAAAATAAAAAAATAAATAAAATTTATTTCACATTGTCTGCCGCCGCGCCGCGGTAAACAAAAACTTAAGTATAGTCAAAAATAAAGGATTCGATACCCTAAAAACAATTAATAAAATTCTGAGCGGAAGCTTTGAGGGTACTGCAGACGTGCCTATTTACATCATGTGACGTGGAAAGATCTTTCAGTCAATATTATAAGGCTATATTTGGACCAAATCGACAAAGTTTTAATTTCTATAATTTAAAAAAGCATGATGTGATTGTGTACTGCAATCAATTTAACTGTTACTGCATAGTAATTTTTCACAATAAACAATATTTAATATGATAGATATTCTTATTTTACACTCCATATTTTTTCCATATTTTACATTTTTTAGGCCATATTATATGTACATATTTTGATTTTTTTAATACATATTTATCCGTGCCCTAGTTATGTAAAATGTAGCATTTATTCAACTCTTTGGCGAAAATATAAAATTCATATTTAAAAGATGCCGCATCACTGATATACCCAGCACAGTCAATATCTTATTATCTATTCTGAGAGTGTTCCAGTTGTTCTTTACTTGGCTTAGAAAGGTGGATTCTTCGTCGCAATCAAAGTGAGAGGTTTTCACATAAGAAGTGTTATCATCTCTACAATCATAGTAATTTCTAGAACTGCCCATCTGGGAGCCTTTGCCTTTTTTACTGTTTTGTTATTCATAACTAATGATGTGTATATTTGTTTGTAGAAAATATAGGTATTTGTTTAGACTCCTTTACGAGAATTCCATTTCAATTTTCTCCCATATTAACGTACCTATTCCTCGCTTTTTGCTTTACTTTTAACAATACATACACGAACCATGCGCTTCTCGAACTCTTATTAACACTGCAGCTTGACTGAAACATTCTTCTGAATTCTGTTTCCACTTTGTTACAATCTGGGTCTTTTTAAGATCCGAACTTGAGCAGATTGCAAACCCTTCACGAACGCTACGTGATGCGCTTCCTCGAAAGAGTATTCTTCTTCTTTGCCTTATCCCACTTTAGGTAGGGTCGGCTCTCCTAATCCTTTGGCGCCACGATGATCTGTCCTGTATTGTAGGGGCTGGGATGTGGGCTGTATCCATGAGCTTACTCATATTGCCCCACCACGTGGATATTGGACGTCCTTAATAATTATTAAGGACTTATTTGTGTCCATAATACTCTCTCTTTCCTCGAAAGAGTATTATGGACACAAATCCTAATAATAGCTGGTGTCCCCTATGAAACCAGCAGGGCCTTCTTTAACCTATTGGAGGTTCTTTGTATGGCTTCTAGAGCAATTAACAGGTACTATGTTAAATATTAATTTGAAACGCACCCAATAACATGTTGCCATATTTTGGAGATTCACAGATCCAGACTGAAAATACAATTGAAAACTGTGTCTCCACTGGGAATAGAACCGGGTGAAGACACGGTTATCATTATTTTCGAATCTAACTTTTAATAAAAATAATATGAAAGAGTTCTTGGTATGCAATGCTGAAAAAGAATATAATATAATGTCGCAAAATATTATAAAGATATAACAGAATAATCTGAAAACCTTTACAAAAAATACGATTGCTTCATATATTTGGTTTATTTGCATAACAAGTTGATTGACAATATAAGTAGGTACCTACCTAATAAGTGTGCTTTCACTATTTAAGTGCTTAAGTGAAAACATTATGGTTTTCTACTTCCTCCATAAAGAATATTATACGTCAACGACGTATGTTGTTTTAAACTAGTGTTTAATAATAATAATATCCATATACATACTAGTGGGCCCGGGCAGACGCTGTCCTGCCACAAACCACCTTCTACGTAGACCGCATTTTATATTGTAGACCTCATACTATGTACTTAATTAACTTAATTTTTTCGTACATTTGTACGAAACGGGTCCAAAACTATTTATCTTTCAATCCGGAACCAACAATACAAATTTAGAAAATTCCAATGAAATCGGTTGGCAGGTTTCGGAGATTAGCGTATACGAACATCGTGACACGAGATTTTTGTATATTAAGTATTGAGATAAAAAGAAAAAAATAAGACAAGCTCACACATCAAGAATCTATAGATATGAAATAATCAATATTTTCTGTTACACATTTCCTACAGAATATTGTGGCAGTCATGTGGTTCTACCACCAATAGGTTCCGTACATATGAAAATTTTTGTAGCCGCCATTCTCATTTTATCCATAAAGTTGTGAACACGTTGGAACAAATTAAAGGTAGACGGCGCGGCGCTATCATATTTATCTACATAGTTCTCGTTTGTTAAAATTGAGGTAGAAAGGAAAAGACTTTAAATTTCATAGATATTTGTAATTTAAATAATAATATTTTCGTTATTATATTTCGCATTTGACATTTACAAATACATTCAAATTTCCACGAATACTATTCCACGAAAGTGTTATAGTGACAACAGGACCTGTGCTTTCACTACCATTTTTATTTTAATAAATTGTTTTTGAATAATTAATTCAAATGATAGATTATGTTTCAGGTTTCGGTGACCAACCTAGTGCATACTATATTGGTACTTTTGCGGTTGCGTATTTATTTGTTTATTTATTTTTATTTAAAGGACCACTTACAGCTAACAAGTTATTATACATCGTTGTTCCATCAAATACGGGCAAGCTATTACAAAACTGGTCAGCCAATTACAAGTGACCACATCCTGCATTAAAATTTGGCGTACAAATTTATAAGAAAATGAAAATCTAAAAAAGAATCTATTTAACTAGTTGCATGTAACACATGAGATCCAACTGTCGATAGCGATAGTACGTATAGTTGAAGAATAAGTACCAAACTATAAACCCATAAATACAAATTATTTAATATTTTTAGATATTTGGTTTTCTATACAACACATGTACCTAGGTATGTATGTCAAGATAGGATAGTATGGAGGTCAGTCCTTTGATCCTACCCAGAATATGAAAACAGCATGATGGTATGTATGTATGTTTGGAGATTAGTATCAAACTATTAAGTCTTCTTAAGATATTGTGTGTAGGCCATTGTAATACAAATTGTATGATGCAATGTCGTATTCAATTTTTATAAAAATTGTTAAAAAAAATTTGAGATGTGCTAATACAATGTTAATATTTTTTATAGATAATTAAATTATGTAGTTGGGGTGTTTCGGCTTTTTTCGATATTTAAAAAAAAAATGGAAATATAGGCAGTTAAACTCATAAAAAAAATATTTTTCTTAATAAAAATGTTTGAGAAACCCTGGAATGTTTGGCCAGAAGCCTTTTACAATTATATATAAAATATTAAGTAGTTACACAATATCACATAAACAATTATAATGAAAAAAACAATAATTGTATATAAATTTAAGAAATAAGAGTTAATTTTATTAAAGGTTGAGATTTTGAGATTCCAACCTTCCACAATACTGGCAACACGTATGCTTTAGCAGCTCTGCATCTTGTATAATTATCGTACAACAACTTGAGACAGACTTCCTGGTGCGCAGAGCGCAAATTTTCGTTTTTTCTTGGTTGGTATATGTGCAAATCGCCCTCCTCGGCGAAACGGCTCAAGATATTTGGCGACAACTATACTTAGTTTTCGATCCCGGTTACACAGCAGTTTTTTGCATATTGTAGAAGGTGGATCTCGCCATCAATAAATATATATATAAAAATGTATATAACTTCAACTTATGAATACATGTAGACATACCTATATGTATAAGCTTGTATAGCGCAGTTTCCAATCCGCATTCCTGAAATGCTGGATTAAACTGGCACGTACGGAGAGACGTTGGATTCAGAATGTATTACCCATTGAAGCAGGACGCTGCATATGACCGAACAGGAGTTGGAGAAAGACGAAAGGTTTGAAATTTTAGTGCTTTAGTGCTGTGAGTCAGTATGAAAAGTATTGTAAAACTGTGTAAAACGCATTGTGAATGAGTTACGAGCGTACCGGGGAGAACCGCGCCTCTTAAAAATGACATCATTCGTTTATTGTTGCGAATCTCAAACATACGAAGAGCTATGTTAAGTACATTTGACTTGGATTTCATGGTTATGTTGGTACGACTGTCTGTCAGTCAAATAAACTGAATTATGTTGCCATGTCGCCAAATGGAGTTCCTCTAATCTCATATTTAAAATCAAATAATAAGAAATTGTAAAATATAACAATCTGCGTTTTACAGGTTGTCTCAAAATAAAGTTTATATTTAGTGGATCGATTAAAATAAAAGTAAGCCGTGTATCGAAAAAAATGTTTATTAATTATTAAATTACACAATTTTGGAATTTATTTCTTAAAAATAATATCGTCCAAATGTAGACCCTCGCGTTCGCTGCACTCATTTAATCGAACAGTAAAATTACTTATGACGACTCGGCAGGTGGACTCAGTGATGGCTACCATTTCGTGACGGATATTTTCTTTCAAAGGCGCCATGGAAGTCGGTTCATTGGCGTTAATTTTAGATTTAAGATAACCCCACAGGAAAAAGCCCATAAGGGGTTAAATCAGGACTGCGTGGAGGCCAATTTATGTCACCTCTCCTGGAGATCAATTTGCCTGGGAAAATTTCACGAACTCGTGGCGGAGATGTATCGGACATGTGTGACGTTGCTCCGTCCTGTTGGAACCATGTTCTTTTATTATAGCCAGGAAAGTTTTGCAGTTCAGGCATCAAGAAGTCGTCTAACATCTCCACATAACGCTCTGAATACAGAATACAAATATAAACTTTCTTTTGAGACACCATTAGCCTTACTCTTGAAACTCGAATCCGATCCCGATTTCAATTTTTTATTTAGAACTTACCTATCTGTCGCCTGCGTACATTCAAATGAACGACTATTACTATTAAAACATACCTACCTACCGCATTCATTCTCCGTTACAAAGGTAGGTTCTTAGCGAGTCGGATCGGATTTGCAGTGGAAAGTAAGGCCGCTCTTGTATATTACGATCATGATCTATTATATAACTAAGTTTGTTTTAAAATAATACAATTTAAATTATATTTTAAACGTTAAAGTTTCCATATCAACATAAACAAAACACATATTTTTTAACGACTTGTGCAGATTTATTGGAAATAACTATTGCAAAAATTAAAAAGTAAAGAAATAAACGAGTGGGTTGTACCAAGTCACTCCAAAAAGTATTCAAATTTTGTATACATATATAGAAAAATTTTAGCATTTTTATGAAATGAGTTTGTTTAATTATTTTTGATTTAAATATTTTATTATGAAAACTTAATAATTCTTCGATGCCATTGATGTGCCTTTTAATCAATTTGAAAAGAATTTATCAAATCTTAAGTTTTCTGAGCTTGGGGTCACTTTAAAATATTTAAGTGTTTAAAAAATGAGAAGCACTTATTAGGTATTCTTCAAAATGTAATGGGGCCTAAGTGGAGTACCTATTATATATACATATATACAAATTTGCAAAATTTCAAATGAATCGAATGAGTACTTAGTCTATAATCGATAAAGTAGAATAAACATGCTCTACATTGCACATAGTAGATATACAGCACAGAAACAGATACATTGTGATGAAACTTTCAGAATACAATCTCACCATGATCCTAGTTAATAATTTGCATTAAAAAAATAACATTAAAAATGTGGAAATTAAAAAATAAAAAAAATGTCAAAAAGATGTGCGCCTGGAATTATGCAAATAATATAAATAATATGATTTTTCTGAACGTGTGTATGTCACTGAACTCCTAAACGGCTGGACCTATTTTGATCATTTTTAATGTTCCGTAAGAAGCAAATAACATCTTTTTTGATTCAAATTATAATCTTGTATAGTTCACCACCCATTTTGATTGTTCACCCTTTTATAAGGTAATGCACACTCGCACGCCCTTCGCTAGTTACCCCACATTGTGGGATATCCCGTGCGGTTATTTTTATGTGTGCTGAACCAGATAATAGGCAAGCCAACGTCTGTCATATAATGCCATTTTGAAGATGGGTAAAATAGAATTAAAAATTTCGGAATTATATCCAAAATCGTTTTATGAATGTTATTTGTGGTGATGAATTTTTATTTCGTTTCCTAACTTTATTATTGACGAAAGCAGTTCCGCTTATTTTTGTTGTCCGAATATAAGTGTCTACATTGTGTTACTATCAATGTCTTAAATCAATTTCCACGCTTGTCTTCAGAAGAATTGCTGTCGTGCATCTTATCTTTACCTTATTGTGTACTTTCAGGAAATGTAGAACGTGTGAAAATAATTAATGAATTTGAAATAAATACACAAAATAATAATAATGCCATCTTCACGTAACACGGTGGTTTATTTTCCGATTAAAACTATTATTTATTGACAAATTTTTAACACCTCAATAGAGACGACGTTGGAATATTATAGGAGAACCAGGATCACAAGGCACCTAAAGGGCTTACGATCTGTCATTGGTTGGTTTACGTGATCACTTTTAACGTGATTAAGCGAGTATATTAAAGTTACTGTAACCGACACCCTCTCGAGTGCCAATGACAAAGTTTCAAAAAGGGGGTGGCTCGCCTTCTCACCAGGACGTGTCGGGTAGCTCACCACCGTACCTCGGCGATACACGGTGGCATGTACCGAAGAGGGGAGGTCGAACGCTCTGCTCGTGGTAGTGCAAAGAAGTTGAAGTACAGAGTACAGCGGCAGCAATAATCCAAATTCAGGCAGGGTCAATCAGCGGTATCCAAGCAGGTCCAATCCAATGTCAATCGAGTCCGTGAAGATCAAGCAAGTAGTCAAATATATCGGTAGGTTCAGAAACAGAGAGATAAAGCAAAAGGCGGTCGTCGAGGCGTACAAAGTGTAAGTGATTTATTTTACCAAAAATTACAAGTATATATATACAATTAGCGAACAATGCAGTGGGAAATCCCGCCGCTTATCGGCCGGCAGAGCACGACATCGGCGTTGACAAATAATAATATACACACACATGACAGTGTCGTTTACATATAATTATTTTCACTATTTTTTACTTTATTTATTTGTTTATTTTCTCGTCCGTAACAGTTACGTTTCACCTCTCTTTTGCTTTCTATGGAACACAATCAATGGTTTGATGTGAAATATTTTTTATTTGATTTAATTTATTTACAACGCATATTATATATAAATATAATTTTTCTGCAGTCCTCCACCATATAAACTTTATGTATGCCAAATCTCAAACTCCTCCCTGCGCCCAGTTAGCTGAAAATTGTACTTAACGTTTTCGCTTCACGTATTAATATATAGATTATTTTTAATAATACATGTTAATAATTTACGACACACTTTGTTTTTTCAAAGCAAGGAGGAGAGCAACATCAAAAAGTGTGGAGATTTCACTAAATTCATTGTAAAGATTACCAGCAAAGAGTATAATAAATAATACCTACGGATAATTACCAGCAGATTGGATTGGGCACGAAAAGAACAGATAATCCAACGTTTCTATGGTTTTGACCTTTAACAGATCAAATAATATTTTAATACCAATAAACAAATGCCATTATTTTTATTCTTACAATGGGTAGGTTCATATCTATGGATTCAAATTTTTCTTGGTTCAAACATATATACCATCACGCCGTGTCCCTAGAACCAAACGCCACATTATTCAATCTTGGCACACATCCCCACGTCAACATTCATACATCGTCTTATACATGTTCGTTTGTTGTTCACTCTTCTTACATTTCCACCTTTCAAAATATTGTTTACATGGTCGTGCCATCCTTTTCTTGGGCGATCCCGACCTCTCATTCCATTCCTGTCCGCAATGTATATTTTCTTCGTCAGGCGTTCCTCACTCATTCTTCCCATGCGGCCAAACCATCTCAAAATGTTCACTTACATTCTATTAATTACATATTAACAGAGACCAGTTATCAAAGGATGCTAAAGTTGCCATTCATAACGCCAACCTTGACGTATGCAAGTGAAACCTAGGCATAGCAGAAAGCAGAATAAATGCAATTGAAAAGAGATCGCTAAGAAGAATTTGTAACTTTTAGAATTTGTATTTTATTTGTTTGTTCGCTAACGCTTGTACATACATATATAAAAACATAGACAAACTTGACTCTACGCAAACATCTAGACCAACTAGACAGACCGAACAGGCTAAACTCCTAATACCTAGACTCAAGACAACTTTTGGACAAAGAAATTTCCTGTATTTTGGAGTCAAATTATACAACGAACTTCCTTTAACACTTAGACAAAACAGTAACCTGAAAATATTTAAGCGAGACATTAAAATTTGGATTAAAAAAAAGGGCAGAGACTATATTAAAAATAAATTAATCACCTGAACTCATAAAATACTCCCATAGTTACTAACCAAAACTGAAAACTAATAAGACATCTATACACTGTCTCAGAACAGGTTTCACCTAGTGAGGCAGTTTATGACAATAGTAAAATATCTGGTAACTATTATGTAACCTAAGTTAAATATATTATATTGTATTAAAAAAAAAATTTCTTTGTTACTAGATTTAAGGAAAATTGTATTTTATATAATAAATAAATAAATAAAAAAATAGAACGATGTATGACAGGGTCAAAAATGGGAACACAAGGAAAGAATGCAAGATGTAATTAACAGAATGAAAGGATGGTTTGTGCACTTGGGAAGAAAGAACTAAGAGCGCCTCACGAAGAAAATATACAAACCTGACAGGAACAGAATAAGAGGTCGGGGGCGCCCAAGAAAAGGATGGCTCGATCATCCGACGAACATGTATGAGACGTAAATTGTAAAAAAAACTCTTATAAATATTTTTTAACAGATTTTTAATTATCTCAATAGAGACGAAGTTGGAATATTTATTGTAGGAGAACCGGGAAATCAAGGCACCTACAGGGCTTACGACCTGTCATCGGCTGGTTTACGTGATCACTTTATGCGCTTGCGCAAGCGCATAAAGTGATCACGTAAACCAGCCGATGACAGGTCGTAAGCCCTGTAGGTGCCTTGATTTCCCGGTTCTCCTACAATAAATATTCCAACTTCGTCTCTATTGAGATAATTAAAAATCTGTTAAAAAATATCTTTGACTCCCGACAGGGAAAAAAATCCAATGTTTGCGCATATGCAATAATAAAAAATATTCGATTCTTATAAATAGAAACACAGTGAGATTCCATAATGAGTATTTTTATTTGCCTAAGCGCTTTCGCCAGTCACAGCGAATTTCGCCACACAGTTTCGCCGTGTATGTGTCAAGATATAAAAATGTGGCGTTCGGTTCTCCCTGCCTACTCCGTGATGGACATGGCGTGATGGTATGTATTTAAACCAATTTTTGCTAACCAAGAAATGTAGTCTTATACATAGTTTGTTCTGCATCCAATTCCTCGATGAATCGTAAGTATAATAAGTAGGTACCCAGATACAATCTTTCACCTTTCGAATTTATAATATATCAAGTACAAGTATATTATTTGAAAGATGCCGTAAACCGGACGAGAGTTGTAAGGTAAGGTTGGTACCTACTTAGGTGTCTCCGTGACTCTACTTTAAATCGAAACCCATCATGACTTTTATAGGGTGAAACTTTCCATTTGGTCCGACACAATTAGTTCTGGCGAGTTTGAAACGAAAATCGTCTGCCAGACAAGACATTATTTACAACACTTTCGTATTGGACGATACCTCCCACAATGGACATGGTTATACTTTATCGTGTGCAAAGTATACCTACCTGTATCCAGAAATGATTTATTTACGTACGATTACAGTCACAATTACAAAATACATTAAATAAGACAATTAATTATCAGATTTCTTAAAACTTTTATAAAACTAATAAACATACGATGGTGAATCTGAAACAAGAGAATTAAGGAAAGGATTAAAAAGGAAGATTAACAATATTACTACATGCCACCACGATGAGAACTTCATTATCATAATATTTACATATTCACTTACATACATACATGCAAACGTATACGCACATCTACATAATATATACATTAGAAAGAAAATTTTATAATATTAAGTTATTTATTTAATTGATTAATTAATAAGTTATTTACATTATTTATATAAGGTTAATATGGTCAATTTTTTTTTCAAGATCTTCAGGGTAAATATAAGACATCATTATCGATTGTTCTTCGGACGTTATTAGCTGGCCTGAAGTTTTCCTGTCGGGGCACTTCTTGCCTCGGGTACAACTGAGGCTTGGATAGGATATACGCGATGAATCCTAGAAATATAAGCATCGTTAATTTAAAATACTTAATTAAATTGATTGATTCTTTTTCTTCTGGAAAAAAATTGTCGACGCATGAATAATCGCACATTCTTCAATAAATATTTGACATTTGACCATGTATACAAATATAGCAAATTTCAACACAGGCCAACGTATATCTTCTATTTGACACAATCGAGAATCATTTGTTTGTACAATTTCAAATGAGATCGGTCTATGGAATGTCGTTTTGTTTGTAGCATAAATAAAAAAAAAAATATTCAGCCGTCATAATGTACCTACTTAAATATATATTTTGGAGTCTAATTATCTAATAAACTACCTACAGCACATAGACAAAAAATTGCTTGAAAATATTTAAACGAGACTAAATTTGCGTAAAACTAGTTGCATGTAACACATGAGATCCAACTGTCGATAGCTATACTATGTATAGGTAGGTGAAGAATAAGTACCAAACTATTAACCCATAAATCCAAATTATTGAATATTTTAAGATATTTTGTTTTCTATACAACACATGTAGGTATGTATGTCAATATATGATAGTATGGAGGTCAGTCCTTTTTTCCTACCCGGAATATGAAAACAGCATGATGGTATGTATGTATGTTTGGAGATTAAGTATCAAACTATTAAGTTTTCTTGGATATTGTGTATAGGCGACTGTCATACAAATTGTATGAAGTGATGTCGTCACTAAATTCAATTTTTATAAAAATTGTTAAAAAAAATTGAGATGTACTAATGTACTACTATATTTTTTATAGAAAATTAAATTATCTAATTGGGGTGTTTACATATTTTTCAATGATACATACTATCGCCATCGACAGTTGGATCTCATATATAGTGTCCGACCTAAGGTCAGATTTTGGCCGAAGCCGAAGCCGATTGTTCGGCCTTAGCCGTAACCTTCGGCCGAAGCCGAAGCCGAAGCTGAAGGTTTGATTTTACTAATAAAAACGATTTAAATAATAAATAATCTGCTTCAATTAAAATAATATATAAAAAATCGATTAAAATAATAAATAATAACAGTCGGCACGCGACACTGGGCCTGCCGAATTTATACACCCGCTACACATGTCGTGTTCGAGCATGTTTTTACAAGTTTTAACTGTTTTTAACGGCTGACAAAAAGCTTCGGCTTCGGCCGAAAATTCGGGTTATTTTTGGCCGAAGCCGAAGCCGAAGTTTTTTTTTTGGCCGAAGGTGGCCGAAGCCGAAGCCGAAGCTTCGGTCGGACACTACTCATATGTTACATGCAACTAGTATCATAGAAGATGTGCGCATGTATTTGGCTGTTTGATTTTGTAATTAAACATTTCCACTTTTATACCGAATTTAGTGTAAAATATAATGTCCATGCATCGAAATTATCTTTATAAGTTATTACAACTTTATTATATGTGCAGTAATGCGTGATAGAATAATTTCTTGATATAATCAGGAACTCGTTGAATATAATATAATGTATGGAGAGTAATTAATGAATACCTATAATTAATACTATAATTACATATCATTTTTGCGTAATTGCAATGTTTGTTCAGCAGAATTCCTAATACAGTCGTTTATTACCGAAACTATTTGGAATATACAAATCCCATGAAAAATCAGTATTCAAACTTTTCTCTTGGCAGAGACGTTAATGTTTGATTTTTTGATTGAGGGACTTACGTTTCTGCTTTTAACTATTACAAATTCAGTTCAGGTTTAGGTTTCTTCTTCTTTTTCTTCGTTTCCTCAATGCTGAGGGTCGTGAACTATGAGGCCGCCAATGGAACGAGTCGCCTCCAGACCTCTCTGCCCTCTGCAGCTCGCACAGCCCAATAAAGGTCATTCCCGGTCATCTCCTTAATTTGGTCACACCATCGCGCAGGAGATCTGTTATCTATTCTGAATCTGGCTTAGGTTATTTTGAGTTAATTTGGTCTTCATTATGTCTTACAATTATTATATCTGGTTTGGTTCAGCATTTATTTGTAGCTTGTATATTTTCTTGATTCGTCTATTTCCTCCGGGACCTTTGTCTTTCGAACCCTTCTCGTGAGATTCATCATTTCTCTTATGCACTTCTGTGTATTTTCTGTTTCCATCATTACGTTGTGTTTAGACATAGAAATATCCCCACAGACAAAGAATGAATACGTCTTATGTGAGAAAGTTTCATTTATGTATGTATATATCATTCTTTATTTAACTATTTATCATGTTCTTTCACACGATTACGAGAGTTGCATTCATTGTATTCAATATCATATTATTGTATTATAAACCATTTCTCATTATTGACGCTGATAGATTAATACTATACCTGGTATATTCTATATACTTACCTATAAAACACGATTCTGTGTACTTACTATATTAGGTAGGTACACAAAATAACAATGAAATTTTTTCTCATTGATTTGAACTATTATGCTATGCTTTTATTTATTCTGGGATGGATTGAGTGCTGACGTGTTTTGTAACCATTTGAGGTTAAAATTTAGAAACTGCCCCGTTTGGTTTCAAAATAAATATTTGATGGACGGTTCCACGCTAGTACGAAAAGTCACATTTAAGAACTTGGTGGTGATGTATGATGCTAAGTTGACCTTTGCTGACCACAGCACCAACCTGACATCCAAATGTGGACAGTTGCTAGGCCTGACTTTTCGCCTGGGAAAATATTTTACAAATCCGGAGGCGCTAAAGAGTATATTCAACTGTATGGTGCGTACCAAGCTGGAGTTTGGTAGTGTTGTTTGGGCACCATACCGGAAGAAATACTCCCGAAATGCTGGAACAGATCCAGAAAAAGTTTTTAAGGTACCTTTACATGCGTACGCATGGAGTGTACCCAACTTACATGCATCACCCTGATCTCCTTGAGGCCTGTGTCTATCAGTCTCGAAAAAAGGCGAGATAATTCGTTACTTCTGGTGGGTTACAAAGTTATAAATTATATCATTGACTGCCCAATTTTGCTTGAGCACCTAGGCCTTTACGCTCCCCCGAACTACATGAGAGGTAGAGGACACCACAGACGTGGTTGCTCGTAACACTCTCGTACGAATGTCTGTTCTATTAAATGGTTTACCTGTTGAAGCTGACGTCTTCTTCTGGGGCGTTCAGCGATTTAAAAAATTTATTAAATAAAATAACGAACAGGTGTCGCACTGTAACTGGCCTAAAGCTGTCGTGCGAGAAAGAAAAAAAATAAAAAAATATAAAATAAAAATAAAAATGGTTTTTACGTTAATACAAAAGGGCAGCAGGTGCCCTTTTATTTAAGTGTCTCGACCTATTGGAGACTGGCCAAACTATGTACATTTAGAAGTTTGCGAATTTGATTAATATAATATCAAGTGTAATGATGATGTAAATATTAATAAAGTAATCTGTCTTGGGATGGTAGACTTTCTTAATTTTTCAACGAATTTTCAAGATTTGATAAATATCTTTTATAAACATCCCAAGGTAGGGATAAACTGAGTTACTAATAAAAACAAGTGGATTGCGGCCAACGCTAAACTCCTTACTAACAAGTCACTCCATAAAGTATTCAAATTTTGTATGGAAAATTTCAGAATTTTCAAGAAATGAGTTTGTTCAATTATTTTTTCTTTTCAATAGCTTATCATGAAAACTTGATAATTTTTCAATGCCATTTTATGAAAGTGATGTGTCTTTTTACCTATTTGAAAATGAAAATTTCAATTTTTAAGTTTCCTGACCTTGGGGTCATTTTAAAATATTTGACGTTTAAAAAACTTGAGAAGCACTCTGCAGATATCCTTCAAAATCCAATGGGGTATAAACGAGTATTAGATAAACATATTTACAAGTATTAGACAGTATTAGACATACAAATTTGCAAAATTTGTAAAGAATCGAATGAGTACTTTAGTCTATAATCGATAAAGTAAAAAAGAATACGTCGTACATAGCACACAGCACGCAGCGCACACACATATATTTATTTTATTTATTTATTTATTTATGTTAAAGTTGGACAAAAAACAGCGTTAAGACATAGTACAATACAATAGTAACATCAAGTATTAAGGCCTATTACATTTTGTCGTTATGATTGACATAAAAAAATACAAGTTTGCAAAAAATAAAAAAATAAAATATGATCATAGGTTGGTATGTAGGTAAGAGCAACATTTCAAGTTAACAATGATTTAAAACATAATATTGAACTAAAAGGAAAAAAGAAAAAAGAGAATAAATGCCGTCAAGGTTTCCTATAATAAGTGGTTATTGATCTTCTTTTGTATGGAGTATTTGAATGTTGTGGAGCTGAGGTGGAAGATGTCAAACTCTTGAAATCTGTTATTGTATGTATCGCACATTCTATGAATAGTCATGTTTTGTGCGTAATTGGTGCGGTGAATTGGAAGATGGAATAAATGTGTACGTCTAGTTCTGCGAGTAGGAATATTAAATGAAATGGTATTGAGTATTGAGGGGCAGTCGATATTATTATTTATAATGTTGTACAGAAGCATCATATCATTTACTGTGCGTCTATTCTCGAGACTGTCGATTTTATAATAGGTTCTCGCGCAGTCGTAGCTGGGGAACTCGAGGTATGCTTTACGGTTTAAGTATTTAATGAACAATCTTTGTATTCTTTCAATGCGTTGTTTGTATGTTGTGTATCTTGGGGACCAGATTGGGGATGCGTATTCGAGTATTGGTCGAACCATGGTATAATATATAGATTTTAATGTATTTATGTTCTTGAAAGATTTGCAGGTTTTGAATATGAATCCAAGAGTTCTATAAGCCTTGTCTATCATTTTATCTATATGGTTGCTGAATGTAAGGCTCCCATCCATGATTATACCGAGGTCTCTTACAGTGTCGCAAGGTGTTATGGAAACTTTATTAATGTTATAGGAAAAAGTTATGGGTGATTGTTTGCGGGTAAAGGTTAGTTTGTAACATTTGTCTGCATTAATAGTCAATTTGTTTGTCAGGCAGTAGTCCGTAAGTCTGTCAAGATCAGCTTGCATATTGAGGCAGTCGTTGTGATTCCTGATTATAGAAGATATTTTCATATCGTCTGCGAATAATTCGTATTGTGTGTGTAATAAGCAGTTACCGATGTCAAAGATATATATATTGAAAAGAAGTGGTCCAAGGTGGGATCCTTGCGGTACACCTGAGGGAACGGCTAGAAAGTTTGATTTGTGTCCGCCGACAACAACTGATTGGTGGCGATTTGTTATATAGGATCTAAACCAGCGGTGAAGATCACCGTGTATGCCCAAACTGTATAGTTTGTTAAGGAGGATGTTGTGATTAACTCTGTCGAAGGCCTTAGAATAGTCAGTGTATATAGTATCTGTTTGTTGTCTGTTGTGTGTGTTAGTGAGTATTCGATGAGTGAAGGAAATTATGTTGTGATGAAACTTTCAGAATACAATCTCAGCCTGATATTAGTTTATAATCTGCAATAAAGAAATTGATTTAAAATTACTCCCACTATATCATATCCCCTTGGGTAAGTGAGGAGTAAAAATATTTCTTATTTTGTTGTAACGACAAAATTTCTTCCGCAATGCATTCCTTAATCTGGTAACAATCTTAAATATGTACTCTTGAAATCAAAAAATGAATAAAAACTACCAACCAACGGTACAATTGCAAAGTAACGCGACGAGGAAGCATTATTGTTTATTATTTAATGAAGATAATTATTGCGATAATATTATTTGAAAGAGTCTACTGTGTTATCTGTATCTGATAATAACCACAACGGCTTTACGAAACACATAATAAAGTAATAATTAATATCCGAGTGTTCCCACATTCACAATGGACATTCTTCCACGTAGGTTGTATTAAAATTTCACATTATTTTTCTATTCTTGCGATGCATTCTATCATCGTGATCCAACCTTTTAACTAAGAATATTTCTTGGAAAAATAATTTCATTTGAGATATTACAATGTAACTATCAATCATAAAAAAACCTTTCATCTTTGTGTCTTCTCATCGCTATTTTTATCAACTAGATACTTTTTAAAATTATTTTGATGGCTCTATATTTCACCCTAAAAGAGTGCCATATTAATTATCAAAGCCATAATAATTACTGATTTTCATTTTAAAAAGTTTAAATAAAAAGGACAAAAACATTGTGGAATATTATAATATATAAAAATCTCGTGTCACGATGTTCGTATACGCTTATCTTCGAAACCAACCAACAGTTTGTAATGGAATTTTCTAAATTTGTATAGTTGGTTCCAGATTGAAATTAGAATAGTTTTGGGCCCGATAGGCGGCGCTGTTAACGAGATCTAAAAAAATATTTTAATTTTTTTAGATCTCGTTAAGGAGTTAAGGATTTTTATGTTGTGTAATCTTCCAAAGATGGCGGAATGGCGGTGTGAACAAATCTATAATATTCACATTGTATTACGCATATAGAGATTTTTTTTGTGAAAATACATAAAATGTGGTCTTATAAAATGCGATCTATATAGAAGGCGGTTTCTGGCAAAACAATACATGAAATGAGGTCTATATAAAATGCGATATGTGCCAGAACAACGTCTTCCTGGGTCCACTAGCACATTAATATATATATATATATTAATATATATATATATATATATATATATATATATATATATATATATATATATATATATATATATATATATATATATATATATATATATATATATATATATATGAAATTATTATTATCTTTGGGGTTATCCCGCGTCAAAATCAGATCCTTGGAAGGATCTTTCGTCAACCGACGTTTCGCCTGGATCACACCAGGCATCTTCAGGGCCTTGTTGATAGATTCTCGCTTCGTGTGTCAGTGCAAGCACGTCCGTTCGAGCCGAGAACCTAGCACCAAGTGAAGATTGGAAAGTTAAAGTTTAAACTGTTGGGGTAGATGGGTTTTCCCCGCTTTTGTTCGCCTTAATGGCTTTTGACTGGCTTCTGGTGATTCGCCTCACGCTTAATGATGTATCTATTGTATTAATTTTATTTGTTTGGCGTTTAACATTTAATGGGTTTACTGTAATGGGATTTTTATTGCTGTCAATTTCTGAGGTATTTAATGAATGTTTTATAATGTTATTTTTATTTTTATTGTCGATTCTATTTTTATGTAAGATATTTTTCCAGGCCAGCGGGAGACGTACACCATCGTCTCGATTATTCACGACATTCTTCCTTTTGTAAATTTCGATTGCCTCTCTATAAATTCTTACTGTTTCTGTGTTAATACTTGCAACTACGCGTGCATTATCGAAATCGATTTGATGTCCTTCGTTCAGAGTATGTTGGACTAGTGAAGACGTTAATTTTTTATTGTTTGAATCCACTCTATGCTCCGCGACCCTGGCTGATATTTTTCTGTTACTTTTTCCCACGTATGTCTTGTCGCATGATTTACATGGTATTTCTTCGTGGAGGAATTTTTTCGTGATACAAAGAAGTTTGAAAAGTTAAAGTGTAAACATGCAAAGCTTCTGTGTGATCTCGCGTTTCTCAGTCGGTGTCGTGATAAAAAAGTAGTGCCTGTTAGTTTTCGAGTAAGCCGACAAGTAAGCAGACATTCGGTGAGTCAAATCCTTAATAATACTAGTTTTGCGTTAATCAGAGATGAAATTAAAAATATTCGTTTTAAACTAGATTATATAGGTAAAGAAATATTTAAAATTCATTTAAAACTTGCTAATACTTTACACCCATTGTTATGGGACATGTTAGATAATGTCATTGTGCTCCGAATTCAAAATAATACGCAAATAAATACCGACCGGCAAATTAATAAATTCAATCGTTTTCAAAATAAAATACAGAAACCCCAACCGACACTAGATTCGAGTAAACTGATTCATAATTTAACTGATTTTCAACTAGATGACGACATGACTTCGGTTTTGTCTAAAGGATTTAATTTCGGCGTAGTACCACCCAAAATACCTAATGAAGAGATCATTACAGGAATAGAATCCGCGTTACATAAATTAAACGAAAATATGGCTGAAACTATTCGCCAAGAAACATGCCACATTCTTAGAAAGTCACTTCCACCTAAAAGTAATATTACAAGAAACGAAGCCCGAGCTCTCAAAGAATTACGTTCAAATACAGATATAATTATACTTCCAGCGGATAAAGGCAATGCCACAGTGATTATGAAAAGCGAAGAATATCACTCTAAAATGACTAATATATTAAATGATCCGGCATACAAACTTCATAACAAAAATCCAATTACATACCTAGAAAAAACAACAAAATCTAAAATAATAGCATCAAAACTAAACGAAGACTTAAAGAAATCATTGATACCGCGCGAAAAATCATCCCGCTTCCCCAAATTGTATGGTTTACCAAAAATCCATAAAGACAATGTTCCACTTAGGCCCATAGTGAGTTCAGTAGGATCGCCCCTCCAATCGCTTTCAAAATACCTATCGAAATATTTACAACCGGATGTAGAACTAGCAAACTCTTACGTTAAAAACTCGGAACACTTCGTTAAAATAATAGAAGACCAAAAGTTAGAGAAAACAGATATTCTTGTTAGTTTTGATATTGTGTCACTGTTTACCAACATACCTACCGATGAGGCACTTTCCGCAGTAAAAGAAATTTGTGAACCATCAAAAGACATAACTGAATTGATAGAACACTGCTTAAATAATACATTTTTCATTTATGACGATAAAATATACAAACAGATTAAAGGAGCACCAATGGGTTCGCCTCTTTCACCGCCGGTTGCAAATCTTTTTATGACAAAATTTGAAATAGACGCCTTAGAAAAATCACATTTGAAACCGAAACTCTGGATTAGATACGTGGATGATACGTTCATAATATGGCCCCACGGATTGGAGGAACTAAACAAATTTCTAATTTATTTAAACGGGCTCCACAGCGATATAAAATTTACAATGGAATTAGAAAATAATAATCAAATACCATTTTTAGACGTCCTAGTTATTAAGAAGGATGACGGTAGCCTTGGTCATACGGTTTACCGGAAAGCCACACATACAGATAGATATCTACATGCATCCTCTAACCATCACCCGGCACAAATTGCATCGGTAGCTAATACATTAGTTTCCAGAGCTATAAAAATAACCGACTCCGACCACCAACAAAATGAATTAAATAACCTCAAAAAAACCCTGCAATGTAATGGCTTCTCCAATTTTGTTATAAATAAAGCAGTCAAACGTCAAACTAATAAAAACGTCATAAAAAATGATAAAACTATTTCTGAAAAACCGTTAGCTACAGCTTTTTTACCATACATAAAAGGAACCACAGATAAAATCAGTCGCCTTCTAAATCAACATAATATTAGAACAGTCTTCAGAACAGAAAATAAAATATCAACCCTTCTGCGAAATGTTAAAGACAAAATCCCTCTAGAGTCTCATGGCATATACGAAATACCATGTAAATCATGCGACAAGACATACGTGGGAAAAAGTAACAGAAAAATATCAGCCAGGGTCGCGGAGCATAGAGTGGATTCAAACAATAAAAAATTAACGTCTTCACTAGTCCAACATACTCTGAACGAAGGACATCAAATCGATTTCGATAATGCACGCGTAGTTGCAAGTATTAACACAGAAACAGTAAGAATTTATAGAGAGGCAATCGAAATTTACAAAAGGAAGAATGTCGTGAATAATCGAGACGATGGTGTACGTCTCCCGCTGGCCTGGAAAAATATCTTACATAAAAATAGAATCGACAATAAAAATAAAAATAACATTATAAAACATTCATTAAATACCTCAGAAATTGACAGCAATAAAAATCCCATTACAGTAAACCCATTAAATGTTAAACGCCAAACAAATAAAATTAATACAATAGATACATCATTAAGCGTGAGGCGAATCACCAGAAGCCAGTCAAAAGCCATTAAGGCGAACAAAAGCGGGGAAAACCCATCTACCCCAACAGTTTAAACTTTAACTTTCCAATCTTCACTTGGTGCTAGGTTCTCGGCTCGAACGGACGTGCTTGCACTGACACACGAAGCGAGAATCTATCAACAAGGCCCTGAAGATGCCTGGTGTGATCCAGGCGAAACGTCGGTTGACGAAAGATCCTTCCAAGGATCTGATTTTGACGCGGGATAACCCCAAAGATAATAATAATTTCATATTTTCAAATACCCGTGAAAACCTTTCTAGTAACATTATTAACCTCTACGGGGAGGAATTTTTTCGTGATACAAAGAAGTTTGAAAAGTTAAAGTGTAAACATGCAAAGCTTCTGTGTGATCTCGCGTTTCTCAGTCGGTGTCGTGATAAAAAAGTAGTGCCTGTTAGTTTTCGAGTAAGCCGACAAGTAAGCAGACATTCGGTGAGTCAAATCCTTAATAATACTAGTTTTGCGTTAATCAGAGATGAAATTAAAAATATTCGTTTTAAACTAGATTATATAGGTAAAGAAATATTTAAAATTCATTTAAAACTTGCTAATACTTTACACCCATTGTTATGGGACATGTTAGATAATGTCATTGTGCTCCGAATTCAAAATAATACGCAAATAAATACCGACCGGCAAATTAATAAATTCAATCGTTTTCAAAATAAAATACAGAAAAGACGTCACTTGACGGTGAGCTTTCAGTGTGAGTAGACGTGTGTCGCGCGCGTGCTTTTCGTTAAGTCCTTGAAAATGCCTGGTGATATTCAGGCGAAACGTCGGAAGACAAATGGTCTTAGTCAAGACCTACTGACACGGGAAAACCGAGATAAAAATATTATAACATATTTCACCCGTGAAAACATCAAATATAACATATATATATATATATATACATATATATATATATATATATATATATATATATATATATATATATATATATATATATATATATATATATATATATATATATATATATATATATATATATATATATATATATATATATATATATATATATATATATATATATATATATATATATATATATATATATATATATATATATATATATATATATATATATATATATATATATATATATATATATATATATATATATATATATATATATATATATATATATATATATATATATATATATATATATATATATATATATATATATATATATATATATATATATATATATATATATATAGTTAATGTACTTTTTTTCCATATTATCCAACTGTCGATTTGTTCAAGAGAATTTTGTTCTCTTAACATATCGACAATGTTTCAAACCAGGAAATGCGAGATTTGTATGTAGGGTCTATATTTTTCACGGCTTTTCCAACTTTGAAGTAAAAAAACACCAACTTAGAGGCTTCGCAGCATATATGTTCCATATACGGATTTACTCAGAATTCGGAGAAGAACATTTCGTGTGTCTGTGTGTGTGTCTGTGTGTCTGTCTGTGTGTGTGTCCCTTATAACTTTTGATCCGCTCAATTTACAGAGCCCAAAATTTCAGAATATATAAATAGTTATAGGCCTATAAAACTTTTATACTCAGAATTTTGAAGTTTTGTTTCAGTCAGGGGTTATCAACTTTTGAATTTTTACTTTATTTTTTTGAAGCTAGAATTCTAAAAATTGGTATGAACAAATACAAAATCTCAAATTTGTTTTTTCAAAAAAACATTTTTGAGGTTCTCAAACATTTTTTATTTAGAGAAATATTTTTTTTATGATAAATTTATGTGTTTAATTGCCTATATTTTCAAAATTTTTAAAAATATCGATAAATGCCGAAACACCCCAACTAGATAATTTAATTTTCTATAAAATATATTACCATTGTACTAGCACATCTCAATTTTTTTTAACAATTTTTATAAAAATTGAATTTAGTGACGACATCGCTTCATGCAATTTGTATGGCTGTCGCCTATATACATCTAAGGAGACTTAATAGTTTGATACTTACCTAATATCTAAACATACATCCATACCATCATGCTGTTTTCATATTCCGGGTAGGAAAAAAGGACTGACCTCCATACTCTCCTATCTTGACATACATATCTACATGTGTTGTATAGAAAACAAAATATCTTAAAATATTCAATAATTTGGATTTATGGGTTTATAGTTTGGTACTTATTCTTCAACTATACATACTATCGCTATCGACAGTTGGATCTCATGTGTTACATGCCACTAGTAATTATGTAAGGTTTGCATTCTTTTTGCATTTTGAAACACTGTAATGTCACTCGACAGCTATCAAAGCAGTATTTGTAGGTATTATATATACTGTTTGCAAAGTAAAATAATATATAGCATAATCTTTTATTCTCTGTCTGTTGTACAAATTGTTATTCGGTAGTTTTATACCAAGTTTTCAATGTTTTATCATTCAATGCTGTATAATTCAGTAATCAGTGAGTTCGTGTAGGTTAAATTTGATGATGGATATCACGCCCAAGAAGCGCGAAAAGATTGTCACGTTGAGTGAACACACGTATGTATAATGTATATGTCACAAACAGAGATTGCGAGAGAATGTGGCGAGAAAAAGCATGGCGACACCAAGAAAAGATAGTATTTTGCTGCAACAAGACTTAACAGCATCAGGCGTAGCAATACATGACTCAGCTATCCGTAGAAGATTTATGGAATCTGGTAGGAAGGCTATTTGGCCAACTTCTCACGGACTGCTTGAAGAAACAGACGTTGTTTTAAAATTCTCCAACTCGTCTACACAAGACTGGAAAAAGGTCTTATTTTCAGATGAAACTCACTTCATAGTTCAGAGACAACTCGTTCTCGATTCATCAGGTCTCAAAATGAACAGCTTCATATTGACCACACTGTAAAACATCCAGACAAAAAATGTTTTGTGGGTGGTTTCCATAATATATGGGGGTTTGATATGTATTTAGTGCCAATCGAAATCATGATTAACAGCCAAAAATTTATCAAAATCTGAAATGGTGAGGTAAATCACTTTATTGAACAAAAATAATCCAATGAAAAGAAAGTTGGGCAATTAGTTTTTATTTATTTATGCACTTCGTTGCACCCTGGAATGGAAATTTCTTCGAACTAACCAGTGTTTTCCAGCCCAGAAATGCATTAAATTCCTTGATAAATTATTATAAATAAATATCTCCTCTGCTGGGAATGTAAGGATTAAGGATGGCGAACCTAGAATGTGAGCACATAAATTAAACGACTTATAACGATGATTGGTAATCATTTTTCATAAATAAGTAAAAAAAATGAATTTCCACATTTACTACCCACGAAACCACGGATTTTGATCTATGACAAAATCCAGAAATGTTATACAGTGAAATTCATATTTCGCCAATAGCAACGGGCGAATTCTTTGATTGATATTTGCATATTTTTGATCTAAGATCAATCTGTAATTCTATTTGTTTCGTCGAGTTATCTGAAGTCATCTTGGCCAAACTCGAAACAATCGGCTGTTAGTTTTATTACGATGTTTGCAAAAAAAACTGCTGTCTGAATTGGGCGGCCATTGTATTATTTATGGTACACAGTTAATAAACCGGATATTATTATGTATTGTACTCTGTGGTCCAAATCTAGAATCGTATTAATTTGTTAGATAAAGTTATCGCGGTTTTCTTTCTCTTTTTTTTGCAACCTGAGAAGATTTCTCGCTGTTGGCCGATCATGTCTGCGTTATTATTATTTGCCAAATAAAGAGCCGTGCACGATTATGATGTTGCGTCCGCATTTTTTATACTTCGCAAAATAAATTCTCCGTAATTATACCTCGATTTATTTTACTGTATCGAAGGCTAGTATTTGCCGCTAAAAAGTATTCATTATAAATGTTTTTTTTGTATCTATTCCTATTTAATCATTCCAACTAAGATTTCGTGGCGCATCAGATTTTTTATAGGCTTCGTTTGAGGATGTCTCATTTTATAACTTTTTGCGCTTTTTATTTTTCCGATACTAATTACTTAATTGATTATACCTACTGGAACTATGATTACGCAAGCATAAGTATAATGTAATACTATGGATTTGTTGAGCCTTGTGATTTGCTCAAGTTTTACTCAAAAATATATTACTCCCACAAAGTACATATAATTTGGATATCACTTGAGACCATCTTGAGATAGTTTCACAAAAAAACGACGCTATTAAAGGGTATTTTACTATAACTAATTGAACCAGGATTAATCCTGAAAAGGCTCCCCGAAACTGTAATATGTGTAATTCCATAGGGTCGGCAGCCACCGGAAAGGCCACACAAATGATAGAGGGAGAGTTGGACAACCTCATCCTTAGGCCAAAAATAAATTCTTGACAAAGATCATCGATTTATGGGAGAAAAAGATAAAGATAACCAACTCGTGTGACGAATGAATGTAACTTAATCATCAACAAATTCTTTCAGAGTAATCTAATCAAAATCTTCTTCTTCTTCTTCTTCTTCTTCTTTTGAATAGACCTTCAGGTCTGTTTTTTAAGAGGCCTGCTCTTCCTGCGAAGTGGACCCCCAGCTATCCCTCCATCTTTTTGGCGGTCTACCGCGAGGGCGGGTTCCGTGAGGCTGATTGTGAAGCACGATATGAGGAAGTCTGGTGCTGTCCATCCTTTGGACATGACCATACCAGTCCCTTCTCCGCTGCCTGCTCCATCTGATGATATCGTCAACCTCACATAGTTGCCTTATTCTGGAGTTCCTCACTCGGTCTCTCAGGGTTTTGCCTGCAATAGCTCTCAATGTCCTCATTTCTGAAGTCCTCAACATTTGTTTGCTTCTGACTGTGTCTGCTCGTGCCTCTATACCATATGTCATCACTGGTCTTACGCATGCTTTGTAGATTCTCACTTTGCTAATCAAAATCAACCAGTAATAATTAAATTACTGCTATGATGTTTATTTTCTCGTAAAATAAATATAAAAATAAGTAGGTACATTAGATCAGTGTAGCGTAATGACAATCAACAGTTAACTTTCATATGCAAATTTATCTTGCTTGTATGAAGTTATTATATTTCACATGATATATTGTTCAATGTTATTTCTTTTGTATTTAATTAAGGTATTCTAATATACTTTTGTTCGAATCAGAAGCGAACTGTAGAAAAGTGGACTAGGTAACTTGTGTTTTAAAATATAATATAAAAATAGCCATTACATTTTACTGCTCATTTCTTTAAACGAGTTTTAAAATGAATAAAAAATTCTGAGTAGGGATTGCAACTAGGCTTGCTGGATACAGCGCCGCGGATCCGCAGTTAATTAATTTTCTAAATAACAGCGTAAAATTCTACGTTCATTTGATAAAATAATAACGGTCTTACTTATCAATCACATTTCGATAGCTTACCAAATGCGCAACAAAATAGTTGAGCACGACCAAAATAGTTAAGATCGGTATTAACCCAAATGTCGATTTTTTCAAGAGAACTTTGTTCTCTTAACATATCGACAAAGTATCAAGCCAGGATACGCGAGATTGGTATGCAGAGTCACGGTATTTTTCACGGTTTTTCCAACTTTGAAGTCAAAAACACCAACTTCGAGGCTTCTAGCATATATGTTCAATATACGGATTTACTCAGAATTCGGAGTAGAACATTTAGTGTCTGTGTGTTCGTCCCCCCCTTATAACTTTTGATTTGCTCAATTTACAAAGCTCAAAATTTCTGAATATATAGATAGTTATACTACACTGAGATTTACATCGTTGACTATTATCAGAGCGGAGGTGGACGATATTTGATAAACCGATTATTTTAGTGTGAATCTAAAATATACTATTGGAATCGAAATACGACTATTTGTTTAGAATACGTCCTCGAAACAGTCTTAAAACTTAATAGGTTCAAGTTCGATTTGAACATTAGGAATGAATGATTATAGTCTCAATTTTAATATAATGGATAATAAATCATAACTGTAATTTAAATCCGATTGTTTAACTTGGAGATTTTACCAACTTTCACGCTATGAACTCTACAGCGATTTATGTAAAGTACGTTTAATGGTAGGCTGGGTATTAGTGGGCGTACGCGCTTCGTGGTTCACATTTAGTGTCTGTATTGTTTGACAATGAACTAGAATGGCGCCCGCATCTTACGGAATAGCAAAAATCGATCAATCAACAAATATGTAACTGCAAATGATATTTTCGTGGGAGACAACCGTTAGTTTGACGTTACTTGGATTTTTTATTTCCACACAAACAAAAAGTTAAAATATCTTCCTAGTAAAACTTGTGGAACATAGTTTAGACTAAACTCTCCAATTCTTTATTCATCATTCGTCAGACTATGTAATTATGACAATATATACAATTCAAAACAAAAAAAGTTTATTATTTTAAATTCTTCCAATTTAGGGGGATGAGATTCCTGCAGCCAAATGAGGGAAATATTGATTATTATGTCCTAAACGTCTGGAAGAACTGGAGTTGATCCAAACTTTTGGACTTTTTATTTGTGGATACGTTAATGAGATTACCAGACTTAACACATGTCATGAGAGATTTTAGCTATTCACATTTTGTCCTATACCACGGAGCTACTAGCTGCAGTACTCATGACAAGGTCTTAATACGTTCTTATCTTGTCTTAATTTTAAAAATTTAAATCATTTGGTACTTGATCATAGTCTAATATTAAACTTATTTTTTGTTTCATCATAAAAGTTCGTTATGGTAAAAGTTTAGTTTAAAATTCTCACAAATATTTGTGTAAATTAATACAATTAATTAATTCGTTTTAATCTAAAAGATTTCTAAAGTCTGCCTCTAATCTTAATCAACTTGATGAGTTGCTGTTCTATCGCTGTTCGTTGAGTTCTTCGACAAAGATCTCAAAGAATGTTTTTTAGCATTCAAAAAGGTCCTATGCTGTCAGATAATTTTCATTGAGTCAATTAATTCCAAAAATCCGAAACCCATAAACGGCCGGAACGCAGATGATAAAAAACATTGTTAGGTCTTTAGCAATATTTACATATACTTTTTTTTGCCGTTCACCAGAGATTGGTGTTCTTCGGCATAAACACAGCATAGTTTTGTTTATAGTACAATTCAAGATTCAAGACTGCACGACCGTACAGTCATAAATCTTTATACTGTTAACATTGATAAATTTCCACTCCAATACGTTGTAGCAGCAATTGCCACAACCAAACCTTCCTCGTTACAACCTCGAAGATGCTTATCATCTTGGACCTCCCCGTAATCGCAAGATACATCCCACCTATACAAGTTCTTTTTAAATCCTGTGACACCTACACGGAGTCTATTCAGTATGCGGTAGGGTAGATGTTGTCCCGGTCCTAAAGTCTCCGACAGCTTGTTTCGACCTCCACTGTACTGTTCAATCCAGTGTTCTTGCCTTACCCTTTCTAGCGGCACCTGAAGGGGGGATGTCGTGGTCAGGATACTTTTCCTCGATTTTAATCTCGCCATCGCAGGCATGTGACCAAACAGCGGATGTCTTGGGTCCGTTTCTTGCTTCTTTCTTTCAGAGTCTGCAGCTACCTTTCTTGTGATATTTGGAGGGACAATACCTTTTATCGGGTATATCTCACTTACTCTGAACGGATGCAAGCAGCCATATATTATACACCCGGTTTCATTTATTGCTACATCTTTGTGTTTAGCATGTAGTGAAGAAAACCATACAGATGCTGTTTACTCAGCGGCAGAAAAACATAATTCCAGAGCTGTAGTTCGTGGGTGGCCCAGCTTCCCATGTCGAGTCCGTTAGTTTCTTTCTAGTTATTTAGACAATATTGTCTGTATAACGATACATGCATCTGTGGTATAATGATACCACAATTAGTAAAAGCGAAGCACTCTTGATGTTTTTGATACTAATCATGATACAAGATAGAGTAGGTAATGTCGGCTCCCATTTAAATTTAACTATTAAGATACAATTGTTCTATCCTACGTTTCCCTTTAAATTCTTTGGTAATGTTCTATGAAAAATATATTAGAAAATAATTTATGTGAATGACTTTGTAGAAAAAAAAATGTGTCTATAATATGTCCCATTTAATATGTGATGCTGGTGCATGATGTTATAGTATGGTGGCTCTTATTAATCTATGCATTGTATCATTACAATATTGTACTTACATATTTGCATAATGATTTTTGATAACAGCTCAACTCATTCAATTCGGTTCCTAGATTGGTCCGTACTGTTGACCTTGGGATAAACCACACTTCCGATGATTCGCATCCAATTGAAGCTTTGTAGCATATTATGATTAAGATTGTCTTTGATAATATCGTCACATCTGTAAACAAACGATTATATCATTCACTCAAGTAAGCGACCTGATGATACTTTTTGCATTAGTCCATCAATTACTGTTGGTTGCAAATGCGAGTTTGATTGGTATGTTTGATAGCGAATAGGTACCTTAAAAATATTGGAGAAGTCATTCGTCAAAATTGATATGACTCACTGATGTTGATGTGATCATGAATATTGTTTATACACTTAACAACGACAGTTTTTGACGCGAGTTTTTTTAGGGATTAGAAAATCTTATTCCGACTAGTTGTTGAAAATTACTTCATTTACAACCAGTCCTCTCTGGTACATACTTTCCTTTAAAATGCTAATCGTTCTGAAAAATGTGCAGTGGCTTTTTGCTGCTAAAAATAAGTAATCATCCATTTATTGATTGTTTATTTTTAAAGCTTTGAATGATACCTCGTTATCTTCTTCACTTTTTCAATTGAAATGAATGCGAGAAAGCATAGTACCTACTAATTCATTGTTCCTCTGCATCCTTTTAGCACTTCAAATGACTCTCATCAGTAATTTTTTTTTTATTAATCATCTTGAATAGTCAATTGCATAGTATTACTCAATTTAAATTAATCTGAAATAATCTCACTATTTATTATTAGTTGCTACATTTTCAAACTTACGCCGCTAAGAATCTGCGACACCACTGAGATTACCCAATACAACTAACAAAGCCTCGATAGCCACAAATTCAAATAGATACCTACATTGCAATGTATTATTTTTTGTATAATCTTCATAAAGTGAAGTATCCAATATTTGAGCAAATTTTATTATTATCATAAATAAAGGTTTTTTCTCTAAAATTTTATCAGTGCCATCTAGCGCATATGCTACGAAGATTTTTGACTACTTTTTAACCTACTTAAAATATATTCGGGATCAAGATTCAACATTAACCCTAGGATTTGCTTAAATTCAATTCTTTCCAGACACATATTCATTCCAATTTACAGAGCGTTATTAGAAATCAAGCTCATCGTGTCATATATAAAATTGAACTTCGAATTCCATATGCCTTCATTTGGAATTATTCCATTTTAGAAGGTTTTTCAAATTTAGTGCCAGTAAGGGTAGTGGTGAAAACGCAGGCGCCGGGGGTGAATCGATCCGCCTGCAACCCCCGCCCGCACTTCACCCTTAACCGCCCGACAGTCTTAGCGCCACAGCCATAACAAATGCGTCGAATTTAGTTACGTTCGTACTTTTACATCAATAAAAATTGCACAACGAACTTGAGCCGCATCGTCGCGAACTAAAAAACCCGCTCGAACAATTGTCGAATCAAAATATTACATACTATTTGCCGACTGCAATTTTCTGCGTCACGCGTTCTGTATTTAGTACTATCCACGCCGCAGTTGCACCATCTAAATCTGCCGTGTTCATCTTGTGGTTTGGATCACCTCGGCGAGATATTTGAGACGGAGTGTGCACTCTGTCATGGAGTAGTGTCTTCCCTGGCGGGGAGTGCCGAGGCTTGACTTCTTCCCGAGATCTTGGCCTCCGTCACTGGCTCCCCAGGGAGCTTCCTGCACGGGCCTATAACACTGAGGGATGGATGAGTGCAGTAATCTAATTTATGACGAAACTGGTGGTCAGTGTGACATGGTAAGTCTGCACATGGCTGCACATTGCACAAAACATGTTTAGCATTTGACCTTTACATACCTATTTCGTCAATCGATTAAAACGCATCTAAAACAAAGTATTTTATTTTGATTTGCGCGATTTCTTTTTCGTGAATTTGTTTCACCGTTCATTACACAATCGTAAAATAATACAAGATTTATTTTTCTCTCAAATCTCAATTGTCTCAATTTACTTACATAAGAAAACTGTTAAATTTTAACCTGTTCAATTTGTTACGCAGTTCACAACTGCTACATGCAAAACAAGAGTATCCACATTCATTTTGGTGATTGAACTTACTTACATATTTTTGTATGTGCTTCACTAAAGTCATCCAATACTTAAATATCTAATGAAATTTCGAAGGATGAAATTAATGTTTAATACACCAAACAAAAAAAAACGTAGAAACTCTATACAAATTTACTACAAAAAAAAACTCTTCAATAACAACAGTATTTGCACCATTATTATTGTAATCACGGACTACAACAATGTTACCGTCAAATCCATCAATCTTATAGAACATTATTTTTTTTTATTTTTATTGTTATTACAATGGAATTATCCTATCAAAAACCTATTGAATCTTGGTTCGACAGTCAATTTTTGTACTTTTTCGGTATATTTTGATTTTTTTTATAAAAATAACATACATAAACGGAGAACGTACTATGTACGATACTTTATCACTCCAGATTATGACTCATACGGAAAATACAAATATGTAACAACTGGTTACCTTTTCGATTATAAATTTCTCACACGCGAACATCAATAAATAATTTACAAGACTAAACTGTAGAGCCTGTAAAGTTACTCGAAATTAATTTCAAATGTGTATGTACATTGTACATCGTTCATGGTTTTGTGTTTACGTATAACAAGACAGATAATTCACTTATATGTAAGTTCATTGGCATCCTGACCAAGGTGATGATTATCTCCGTACTGATTATATAAATTTATAATATTCAGAGATATTATCGCTGATTTCCAATTTGCTGTAGGCAATGATTGCCGAGAGCCACACTCTTGTTTCTGGATTATTGTGACCACATTGCAGTCTCTTCTATTTCTAGTATAAAAACAATTCTGTTTTTTATAAACTCACATCTTATTGATTCATTGATTCCCTAACCGTCTCCCTATCTTCAATGTGAACAATACATAAAATAAATGTTTATCTTCCATATATGTAGTATAAATAACTTTTTTCTCTTGGTTGCCTGTACAAAAAATCGATTATACTATATAGAAGTATGGTGGGTACCTATAGTGGGAAGATATTGAAACTGCTGATTGGGTTACATTGTTTATTGGAAATGACTGGCCCGCGAGAATGTTAAATGAGAACTGTCTTGGCTCGTCGTTGGTGGGGATTTATATAGGCAAGCCAGAGGGGCTTGCCTCCTCAATCCCCACAGTGCTCCCCTCTAAGTGATAACGCTACATAAAACAATTAAATTTGACATACATAATTTGTAAAAATAGTAAAATACATTGTATGATTTAACAGTGTGAACATAAAAGATTATCAAACATGTAAAATAAATATTCAAAGTTTGAGAAACATTGGAATCGTGCAATGTGTACATTGAATGGAAAAATATTATTAAATAAGATATGAAGAAATGTCTCAAATTGCATAATGTTATGTGTTGCTTGTTTGACTATATTATAAATAGATAACATTCGGATTGCTGTTAAGCATTCGGCGCTGCGTATCATATTACAAAGAAAAATAAATTAAAATGGTACAAATATAACGAGATTTTTTATGTTTATTTTTTTAGTCAGCAAATTGATCAGATTTGCTGAGATTGAAGTTCAGTTATTAATCAAGGTCTGCAGTTCCTTGGAAAAACACATGAACTTAGCCGTGTGAAAATGATTAGTTGGCATAATGAAAATTAGCAAAATACATAAAAAATCTTGCTTGTATGATATTGTAGATACTGAAAAGTTTATATATGCAGCAGGAGTATTTTGACACTGTATAGTATGTTATAGATAACACGAATAATATAAACGAGGTTGCGTAAATTCACTACTGAAGTTTTTTTGTTACGATAGAATACATTATTTTGAAAACACTTAGAGGACACTAAAAGGTAGAACGATTTGATGAAAATGTTGATTTGGTTGCTGTTGGTTCTTGGTGAACGAAAGTATGTTAACTTGACCGGATGTTGTATCCCAGAGATCGAGTAGCTGTAGGTACTGGCATACGTAATCCTGGGCTTCCGGTGTTTGTGTAGGCCGGACAGAGAAATGTGTTGCTTGGTCGTGCTCTTTTTTGATTTTGGCTTGATCCTACGTTGGATCTTGGACTTCTCGAGTGGTTGTATTGCAAAACGTACTGGTAGTTGCAGGACGTCTTCCAGATGAGGAAAAGGTGTTGGAGAGGAAATCTATGAGCGAGATGGTGTTGTTGATTTTGCTTGTTGCTTACGGCGTGTCAAGTGAGTGACAACTTTGGAAGAATGTTCCAGTATAACCTGCTGAGGTTGCTTGTTGCTTACGGCGTGTCAAGTGAGTGACAACTTTGGAAGAATGTTCCAGTATAACCTGCTGAGGTTGCTTGTTAGTGACTTTACTTCCTTTTGCAGGAGCTGTAAAGTGAGCACTAGGTCCTTAATCATGGGTTATGAATCGGTGAGATGATTTCTTGCGTGTGTCAGCAAAGATGTGAGTCCATGTCTGGCAGGAGCACGAAGGTTGAGAGAAATTTCCTTCAAGCAGCTTGTCCTGTCGATGAGGCGAGGTGAACGGTTTCGGCTTGTCGTGTCGATGAGAAAAGGATGAGCGGTATCGGCTTGTCATGTCGACGAGTTACGGATGAGCGGCTTGTGCTTGTCATGATGGCGATGACACGAGAGCGAGCGGCTTAGGTTTGTCGTAGTGGCAATGAGACGAGAGCGAGCTACTTGTGCTTGTCATGATAGCGATGACACGAGAGCGAGTGGCTTGGGTTTGTCGTAGTGGCCATGAGACGAGAGCGAGAAGCTTGGGCTTGTCGTGGTGACAATGAAACGAGAGCGAGAAGCTTGGGCTTGTCGTGGAAACGATGAGACGAGAGCGAGCTGCTTAGGCTTGTCGTAGTGGCGCTGAGACGAGAGCAAGCAGCTTGGGCTGTCGTGGTCAAGCGGATTTAGCTTGACGGGATGCAGAAAAGTTCGCAGGTGGGAGTTGCTGGTAGCGTGGTGGACGTCACGATGGACGTCACTTCTCAGATTATGAGTTCTCACGTCAAAACAAAGTAGGTGTCAGCAGTATTGAATTCTCACAGCGGTGTTATCGCTTGATGTTTATTTTTGCAAGCTTGCACTGTGACGAACTTGTAGGACGAATTCGTTATCTAGTCCACGGTTCACGAAGGCTCAAATTACAAAATTTCTAAACATCAACACTGTTCCCACTATAGGTATATATCACGTCGGGTTTCACCACTATATAGAAGTATGGTGGGTACCTATAGTGGGAAGATATTGAAACTGCTGATTGGGTTACATTTTGTTTATTGACTGGCCTGCGAGAATGCTAAATGAGAACTGTCTTGGCTCGTCGTTGGTGGGGATTTATATAGGCAAGCCAGAGGGGCTTGCCTCCTCAATCCCCACAATACCATGAACTCACACTTGTAAATTTTGCTAATCTTCATTTATGACTGAGACGCGCCTTAATGTCTGGAGACTATCCATTGTCTTAATAACAATATAGGTATGTACTTATTTCCTACTAATCCTTAAATTGATCGTGTTATATTCAGTAAAGAAATAGTTTAATTTATTGTTGATATATTTGTTTCATCGTTTTATTTTGTGCATTTTAAATAATCTTCTTCTTCCTGGCTCTTCTCGTATTCAGTCCTAAAACAATCAAATCATAATTTAAACGCTCAATAATTAATTTTATTTTCTTGTCACTGCGAAAAATATGTAACTCCATCAAGATCGAATCCTGATCTTTCGAATCGAGATTTACACGTCTGATTTACGGAGCCACGTGAACTTATAATTTCTAACTCTAATTATAGTAATTCTTTACAGTAAATATCACATTGCTGATTTTTAAAGAATATCTCTAGAATACGTACCTGCATAATAATATATTATCCACTATGTTCCCCAAACTGACTGAAAATTCTTGTGTTTATGTATGAGAATGAAATATACCTATCTATACTGGTTTAATATACTTATGTTAATGTGAATGATATTTGTCTATTCTGGCTTAAAGTACTTGCGTTAATGTGAATGAAATATGTCTATACTGGCTTAATTTACTTGTGTTAATGTGAACGAAATACCTACTGGCTTAAAATCCGGATTAATATTCAGTTATAGTTTAGTTAGGCGCACTAAAAACAACTTAATCACTAAGTCATCTATCATTATATTATATTGGTGTGTGTTCTTTAATATTATTTTTATATATCCAAGTTAATCGAAGATTTGTTCAAACTCTTATTATTTTCTTACATAGGTATATTATTATGCAAATCTTCTTTGAATTCATTTGATTGTCCGACACGGTTAATGAACAATCAGTGAAAATATTGAAAATCCGCTTTTTAAAATAAATTGGAATATTAAATCGACTCAATCGATAAATTTATATTCTCCTCATAAAACTCATTTAGTTTAAAATAATTTTCAATATCTCAAATTGTCGAAATTAGTGACGCGATATTTAATGAATTTAGTTCATAATTTTAATAAAGTAGTAATCATTTTCGTTTTGTTGTAACTTTGATCATATTAGTTTTATTAAAAATTTGATCATGTATCATCTTACAGTAATCTTTTTTTTTTTGGTCCAAGATACGCCAGCGGCGCAATATACACATTCTGTCACTATTGTACAATATTTTCTCTAATCAAAATCATAGACTTCCACTCCGATCTGCTGAACGTACAACAATATCCACCCCTAACCATAACACAGAATTTCTCAGCTCATCGTTCGAAGTACAATCAGCAAGACTATTGAATAGCCTAAGACTGACTAAGACCGGATATATTGAATATATTGAATTTTCAAAAAAAGTACCTAACTAAAAAAGGAACATTTATCCCTAACTACCTGATCCCGATTTCCCTACCTTGTCCGTTCTCAAACTTTTTTTGCTATGATTAGCCTTTTTAATAATTATCTTAGTGTAATGTTTATTTCTTTGTTTTTTCGTTTTCATTCATTTGTTGATGGTACATATATAATTTTGTCATACTTTGTAATCTGGTTGGTTTGAAAAATTGTCTTATGGCAAGAAGCTCACCAGTGTGCAGTATATTAAATTTGTTTATATTATGTACAAAAAAGGCACATTACTTTCATATAATGGCATTGAAGAAATATTATGTTTTCATAATAAAATAGTTAAATCAATAATAATTTAACACACTCATTTTATGAAAATGATGAAAATTTTCCATACAAAATTTGAATATTCTGAAATGACTTGGTAGTCACAACCCACAACCAACTCCTTTTCTTAACTATTTTGTTTGTATATTTGAACCCCCCCCCCCCCATGCTCACGGACTGAAATAAAACTGATTATTATTATTATTTGGGTTTAAGTGTTTTTAAAAATAGTCTCATTTTTACTCTCCACACTATGGAATAGGGGAGAGTCATGATTTCGCAAAATTTAAGCGTATTTTTTTTACATCAATTTCTCAATGGGTATCATGTAGAGAATGCACACTATGAGTTTCGTCGTGATGTGTTTGTGTGTATGGCGTATACGCTGTACGCCGTACGCCGTACGCCGTAGCATTTATCTTTTTGTGTCCTCTCTACAGCCCAAACTATAAGTCTGATCGACTTCATATTAACATCATATGTGTAAAGTGCAAAGACCTAGAGCTGATTAGTTTTCCATAGACAACTTTTGATTTCTTCTCTATGAATTCATCATTTACGTTGTTTTTTTTTTGTGTCCTCTCTGCAGCCCAAACTATAAGTCCGATTGACTTCATATTGATATCACATGTGTTAAGTCCATAAACTTAGAGCTGATTAGTTTTCCATAGACAACGGTTCATTTTTTCCCAATGTTTCTTTATGATTTCATCTATTAAAACTGAAAAAATGCTCTCACGACCTGGAAATTAGAGATATTTTAATTTGGTTTCAACTATTTATACAACACCAAGAATCTTCATAAAATTGTATTCAAAGTTGGTCAATGTTAAAAGAAAAATATTCAACGGTTTCAAAAATTATATTTTATTTAATGGATATTTGTATGAAACTTATATGTAACAAGAGAATTTTTTTATATTTGGCAATGATCAGTTCATTGATTTCATATTGATAGAAGAATATTAATAGCTTGAACTTAGAACTGATTAGCTTTTCATAGATATCATATAATTTCTTCATATGATATCACGTGTAAACATTGTCAAAATGCTCTAACGCTCTTTGAAACAAAATTTATCTGCTTTTTTTAAAATATTTCATACAACATAAGCAGTCTTCACTATACTGCATTAATAGTTTGTCTATCTTAACATAAAAATATACTATCGGAAGAAAATTTATATTCCTGGTAGTAACATTTAGTATGAATAAAAATGTAATTAGATAAATTTCTATGTATGGAAACGTTTAGTAATTTGATTTCATGTTATAATGTAAAGAGCTTGAACATAGAACTGATTAGCTTTCCATAAATAACAAAAAAAATCTTCATATGATATCACCTGTCAAAATTTGGAAAATGCTCTCGCGTTCTTTAGAACAAAATTTATCTGCTTTTTTTAAAATATTTCATACAACATAAGCATTCTTCACTATACTGCATTAATAGTTTGTTTATCTTAACATAAAAATATACTATCGGAAGAAAATTTATATTCCTGATAGTAACATTTAGTATGAATAATAATGTAATTAGATAAATTTCTATGTATGGAAAAGTTCAGTAATTTGATTTCATGTTATAATGTAAAGAGCTTGAACATAGAACTGATTAGCTTTCCATAAATAACAAAAAAAATCTTCATATAATATCACGTGTCAAAATTTTGAAAATGCTCTCGCGTTCTTTAAAACAAAATTTATCTGCTTTTTTTAAAATATTTCATACAACATAAGCATTCTTCACTATACTGCATTAATATTTTGTTTATCTTAACATAAAAATATACTATCGGAAGAAAATTTATATTCCTGGTAGTAACATTTAGTATGAATAAAAATGTAATTAGATAAATTTCTATGTATGGAAAAGTTCAGTAATTTGATTTCATGTTATAATGTAAAGAGCTTGAACATAGAACTGATTAGCTTTCCATAAATAACAAAAAAAATCTTCATATGATATCACCTGTCAAAATTTGGAAAATGCTCTCGCGTTCTTTAGAACAAAATTTATCTGCTTTTTTTAAAATATTTCATACAACATAAGCATTCTACACCATACTGCATTAAAAGTTTGTCTATCTTATCATAAAAATATACTATCGGAAGAAAATTTATATTCCTGATAGTAACATTTAGTATGAATAATAATGTAATTAGATAAATTTCTATGTATGGAAAAGTTCAGTAATTTGATTTCATGATATAATGTAAAGAGCTTGAACATAGAACTGATTAGCTTTCCATAAATAACAAAAAAATTCTTCATATGATATCACCTGTCAAAATTTGAAAAATGCTCTCGCGTTCTTTAAAACAAAATTTATCTGCTTTTTTAAAAATATTTCATACAACATAAGCATTCTTCACTATACTGCATTAATAGTTTGTCTATCTTAACATAAAAATATACTATCGGAAGAAAATTTATATTCCTGGTAGTAACATTTAGTATGAATAAAAATGTAATTAGATAAATTTCTATGTATGGAAAAGTTCAGTAATTTGATTTCATGTTATAATGTAAAGAGCTTGAACATAGAACTGATTAGCTTTCCATAAATAACAAAAAATTTCTTCATATGATATCACCTGTCAAAATTTGGAAAATGCTTTCGCGTCCTTTAAAACAAAATTTATCTGCTTTTATTAAAATATTTCATACAACATAAGCATTCTACACCATACTGCAATAATAGTTTGTCTATCTTAACATAAAAATATACTGTCGATAGAAAATTTATTTTCCTGGTAGTAAAATTTAGTATGAATAAAAATGTATATAATAAGATAAATTTCTTATGTATGGAAAAGTTCAGTAATTTGATTTCATGTTATAATGTAAAGAGCTTGAACATCGAACTGATTAGCTTTTCATAAATAACAAAAATTTCTTCATATGATATTACGTGTCAAAATTGTCAAAATGCTCTAACGTCCTTTAAAACAAAATTTATCTGCTTTTATTAAAATATTTCATACAACATTAGAATTCTTCACCATACTGCATTAATAGTTTGTCTATCTTAACATGAAAATATACTATCGTTAGAAAATTTATATTCTTGGTAGTAAAATTTAGAATGAATAAAATATTTCATTGTCAATATTTGTGGTGTGGAGAGTTTAGTGTTGGCCACAACCCACTCGTTTATTGTATATTTTACAATGACAGCGACAACAATGGCAAATTGCTATTTGGTGTGTTCAGTAACATTCACTCTGGTTGTTCTAAAATCATTTTTATGTGTTGTGGCTCTCATACACAGCGTGTTGGTACCTACATCAGATTGCTCATAGGAGTAATAACGAAATATTTAATATCTTGTTTTATTTCAAGTTTCTCCATCTCGTGTTTCTATTTCTCGGTAATCGCAACTATCATTTTTTCTCAGTACCGCAATACATAATAATATTGTTGTTATTGTTAATGTTCTTTGATTTTATTACCGCGGGTCGTCCGTCGGCTTAAAATTTCCTTCTATATCCCGACATTCCTCTTGCAAATTGCTACGTCATCCAAAGCCGGTTATATTCTCCTTATACCATTCATTAAATTAATCTCCACCGGATGCTGTTATTTCATCTTGTCCCTGGTATATTTATATTATGCTGTCGATTTAATTGGACGCTGAGACCCATGAATGTGTAGGTACTCTTTTATCCAGATAACAAATTTTTATAACTGTACTTACAAGGCACTGAATAATAAATATAATATTAAACTACATAGGATGACTTGTACCTATATGTATAGCGCTGTTTTGGAATAAATTTGGCAATATTGGATTTTAGAATGATGCACATAAGACTCAATTCTTCTTCTTCTTTATCAGCCTTCTTCCCTCCACTGCTGGAGATAGGCCTCTTCCATTTATTTCTACCTTTTGTCTGTTTGATACCATCTGCAACCATTTTCTCCCCGCCGTACCCGTCATCGGTACATCTTTTTTGAGGCCTGTTGATGCCTCTTCTATTTTCCCATGGTCTCAATTTAAGGAAATTGGGGCCCAGCACTCACCAACTTGTCTTGCGACATGCCCTACCCACTGCCATTTGAGCTTCGCTATGCGATGCATGACGTATATTACTCGGGTCCGACGCCTTATTTCTTCATTTCGGATTCTGTCTCTTAGGGTCGTATTACAAGAGCTGTTTGAGAAAAATGTAAAAAAAAGGTTATGTCCGGTACTGCGTGCATACTGCTTACTGTACCTCAACTTATTCTTACATTAATCTTAAATAACTCTTGTAATACGACCCTTAGGGTCGTATTACAAGAGTTATTTGAGAAAGATGTAAGAAAAAGGTAAGGTACCGTACTGCGAGAATACTGCTTACTTACGGGACCTCAACTTTTTCTTACATTATTCTTAAATAACTCCTGTAATACGACCCTTAGACTTACCTTTCCATGGAACATCGATCTTTCCATAAGAAGCAATAAATTAGATTAATTTAACAAATTAACTTATGAGATTTGATGATTACGAATCCAGGACTATCTTTGTGGTTTCAACTCCCATATTAGTCTTATTATTTGGATTAATATATTTCACGGTGTACTATAAATTGCTATAAAATATTTGATTGCGTTATGTTTATTTCTCTTATTAATTACACCCGATCTCTAAAAAATAATCCACTTTCTTTCTTAATCGAACAACTGTCAAAAGCCTTTTTGTCTCAAGCCCTGCGGACATATTCTCAATTTCACATTAACCTAAAATTATTTCCGACATTTTTTGCCAAACCCAATGAGATGTTTAATTACACAAGGTAATTTGAAAAAAAAAACTTACATAAATGACAACGACCGGCATCTATGTTCATATATCTCAAATACAACTGATGATGGTCTTTCCTGTATAGACACTGGTCAAAGGTTTATAAAAATCAGTGCAACGAAAACTTGTGTTTTTTTATTGTGTATTAAGTATCTGATATAATGTAGATTTCACCAAGTATTGCCTATTAACAAATTATCTTAATTTAGAATTGATACCTACCCATGTTATATGAAATTCTATGGTGCATAGCATATTTTTTTATTTATTTATTACAAAAAAAAACATTTTTTCATAAAAAATTTACATAGTAAAAAAGACATTAAAACAATTTATAATATGACTTCCTAAAAGAGATATACTCGTGTTTTGAAGGGAGTTGCACTATTTTCATAAAACTAGAACTATTTACGTAATATAGAATAAAAAACAAAGTAAGATAAGTAAATAAATAACTTATAACTAAAATATGTTTCCATAAAAAAACTATAGTAGCATTAATTTACTTATTTAGTTTATCTCTATCATTTTGCACACATGATAAGTGCACAATAGCGAGCCTAGCGACTTTCAGAAAATTCATCTTGTTATTATATTACCTATATCATGTAGGTTGGTACCTACTATTAATTTGTACTAATGATTCTGTTTATTTTGTCTTCAAATAATCCTTTTTATCTCTTTTTAATGTCATTTTGATATGTTATACTCCAACAAATATTTATTTGTTCATTTTTCATTAACTCCGTATATTGACATACATCAATACCTACATTAAAAAAAAGTCATGTAAAAAAATCATACAAATAAAGAGACGATTAGATGGGTGGTGGCAGAGCGGTTAACGCGCTGGGTTAGTAATCCAGTGGTCGCGAGTTCGAATCCTGCCACGACCGATTTCGTTTACCTATAGCACAAGCATTGCTGCTTAGTTTAGGGAATGTATGAGGATGTACTTATATGTACCTACTTGGTACAAGGACATATTCATTCTTTAAAAAAATATGCCAACTAAATTAAAAAATATTTATATACACACATAGGTATATCTTTATAAATGCAAAAACAGATTATACATAAAAAAGAATTAGAAAACAACTGGTAAATATAAGTTTAAAACTGCAGATTACAAAGAGACAAAAGAATATAATACAAATAAAAAAAAAGATTCCCATACAAATACCATGTTAATTCAAAAAGAAAAAAATAATTGTGTGCCAAAAAAATTTGATGTAAAAAGTTTTTGTGGTTTGCCAATGACAAATAATAAATTTTCATCGATGCTCACTCTTCCTTGGTGGGAATCCACAAATTGCACCACAACAATTCTCTCAAATAAAAAATCTAATTAAAATGTTCCATCCCATGATTTTACTACTAAGAATATGTAATTGATTATGTTAATTTGTGAATATTTATGTACCTACTTTAGGAGGTTGTGTCGAAAAATTATTGTTTTGAAATTAATACGCAAATATGCATTATTTTGCGCTGTTTTTACATTTGATTTACAAATAAACAAATCAAAATTTTGGGCGGTCTGTAGAGAAAAATAAAACAAACACAAATTGTTGTTTTTGTTCGTGAAAAGGAAACTTTTGATGTCCTAATTATACCCATCTGCAACCTGCAACAAAATGCATTTCCATATCTGATGATTACTGTCTTGGTCTGCATTTTCACAATTTCGTTCGTGTTTCAATTATCTAGTCCATGTGACTCTGGGTCTATTATATACTTATAGTCTACTCATATTGGATAATTCAACCAGCGTATCAACTTCGCAGCAACATTAAAAACCGTTTGCAGTATATTTAATTGATACTTAGGAAATTTTAATAAAATTGAAAGGATACTTATAAATTACAAGAATCCAACCTTAACTTCATAACTATAGCAATTTCATTAAAATGATTTGAATCAAAATTCGAAAACTTCAATTCTTAAATTTTGTTATTTATTTATTTATTTAATATTGCTTCTCGGGCAACTAACAGGTACTATGTCAAATATTAATTTAACACGCACCCAATAACAAGTTGTCACATTCTGGAGACTTACGATATTAATCGTCTCACAGATCCAGACTGTTATGAGATAATATCAGTTGAAAATCTGAGTAAAGTGCGAAAGCTGCTATACAAGCTATGATTTTTTAATTTATGTCGAAGAATCAGTTGCAAATTATATTGTATGTGACATGCATAGACAAAAATAATGTCATACGCTAATTTTCAAACCGAAAAACCTTCAGCGAAACGCCACGGTACAAGAATTCATAATTTTGTATACAACGATAAAACAGTAGTTTATGCAGCGCATTCATCATTAAATTTATATCTTGTTAAACAAAATTAAACAACCAATTTTATACTTGAAGCAGTGTTTATTATTATTCAATATGCTAAAATATACTCAAGGAATTCTAGACTCCCAAAAAGGATATACCATCTGACGTAAGTGGAATGTGACTTTGATTATATTATACATTCATGAATACATATTACTTACTTACTTAGAGATTGGCCAGCTGTCAATCCGATTTATTGACTCTTAATCAGTTTACAGATGGTTTAGCTTTTAATTGTAGTTAGGTACACATTCCAATAATTTATGTAGTTTGATCGTTTGTATTGTCTAAGAAACAGTTTATCTGATGTAGCAAAAATGCTATTTTTTTCCTAACGAGAATTTATGTCTGCCCTTTTTGAAACTTTCTTATTCTTTCCACGCACACATTCTGTGATATTTACTCTCAGTTGTATTATTCAACAAGGTTATTCTAGCCTTGGGGTTTTTTCGTTAGACAGGACCTTACGATGTTAGCCCATTTTACATTGTTGCCTCGTATTTCTACGGTTTCGAGTTTATTCTCTCAGTTTCTTTCTTGAGACAGCAAGCATTATTTAATCTTGAATATTAATTGGTTTCAAATATACAATTTCCGACAACCTAGTCATAATACTTATTATAGATGGTGCCTTTTTTTAACCGCTGCGGATATTATTTAAACGTAGAGAAGCACATTTTTTAAGATAAATTATTCTTAAACTATACATACTATCGCTATCGACAGTTGGATCTCATGTGTTACGTGCACCTAGTGGTATATTGAAATGTTATAGATATATTTTTCCTGAAATCGTTTATTTTTGTAATATAAATACCAACAACTCGATTGCTTGTATTCTAGAGCACTTACCATATACCTAATTGAATTGGGTGTATAAAATTGTGTAGCGTTTACTAATGTACTACTATGACCTATATTGATGCTTACGTTATTGTATAATATCACGACATTTACAAACCACTGAAAAGGCCAAAAAAGTCGCATTTTGTACGTTGGATAATTCATTGTCATTTCCATAATTTTTTTTTACTTTGTGTTTTATTGTTATTGATAGATACGTGTCTTTTTTGTGTGTTCATTTAGTCATCCGATGTTGATTTGTTTATTTTTATTGTTTGTTTTTATTTTCGTTTATACTAGATGTAAGAAATTGTATTTTTTTTACATCTAAATAAAATATATACAATAAACGCACTTTTCAATCTTTCGATTGTGACGGCTTCTAATTTGTAGAATTCCATTATGACAATGATTAATATGAACACATATATAATTCCACAATTTATTTTATTTTTCTCCCGACGACCGTTTCGGATTATAAGGCCATAATCAACTGGTTGATTATTTATATTTATGGCCTTATAAGCCGAAACGGTCGTCGGGAGAAAAATAAAATAAATTGTGGAATTATATATGTGTTCATATTAATCATTGTCACAATACAATAATTTCACATATTTCATCCGTAAAAATGTACGTCATTCAATCACCTTCTTTGCCTATTTTTAAAAAAATACGCATCAGATAAAAAAAATACGGCTTATGATAAACTCATTAATGTATCATTCATTCTATTGAAACATTGCAACTTTTAAAGATTTGTTGTCAGTAGTTTACGAATTTCTCTTTTATAATTTATTGATCCAGTCATTTCGCGATCAATTAATGTTTATATTCATATTGTTATACGAGTAGTGAATGGATAATAAATGCCCAGAAAAGAGGTGATATAAGAGATGTATGAGTTCTTTTTTTAATTATTTAAGTGAAAACATTCAACTAGCATTTGAATAGCTATTAGTTCATCGTTTTTATACTTATTACTTACTTTATGTGTCCGGTTGGTTCAAACCCTACCACTCCAATATGCGGCGACTTCTATCGCCTTGTCGTTTCCCATAATTATGTCTCCAGAGGTGCATCCTTCCCACATAAGTGGTCATATCAGACTCTCATCCTTGGTTACGCCGTAGTCGCAGTGTCATCTTCAGAGAGGTACTCCCATTTTGCGAAGTTCACTCTACATCGTGTGACATCAACTCTAATCTGTTGAGGGTAATCCATATACATTAGAGTAAGTCTTCTCCTATTAGGATACCCTCACGTGGATGCATCCACAGTCCCGCTCCAAGGTCTTGCTTCCACAGATCCTTTCTCCTTTTATATATAAAAAAAATGAATTCCTATTGTTTTTATAAATAAAAAAACAATATTTATGTAAATCTTACTTGTGTAACTTACGTGTGTGATTGAATTTGAGCTCATGTTGTTTTTTGTGCATCCATAATTGGACGTCCAGTACATATAATAATTTATTTTTATTTATTTATTTATTACATAATTGACAAATAATAACCCAAATTGTTTCCTTTTTATGCTAATTGTAAGCTGGATGTCTGTCGATGTACCTTTTTTTAAATAAATAATACGGAATTCATTGACCAAAAACAGGCATCTTCATTTTACCGTTATTTTTTTACACTTATGTTCTCTTAACTAATGAAATATCGAACCTCTCCGTTTTTTTATGATTCTCTGGGCTATAATATATACCTATGATTTATAATCTCCCACGATATTCATATCAGATATTGGAATATGGAAACGATGCTTGGAATCAAATTTTACCTCGGGTTATACTGCAGACATTGAGAAGACCTTACCTTTATTAATGTTTGATGGTAGATTCTCATATCGGGAAAGTAATTATTAACTATTTCTCAATAGAAACGAATCATGAATGTATTTTTTCCATTTGAGAATCAAGTCACTGTAGACCCGCGTACAAAAATCACAAATTATTGCTTTCATTGTTTTGTCTGATCTATGGTCAATCCTTATTTGTAAATAGTATCTGGTTCATATTTAATCACTAACTGCTTGATAACATGAGAAGTAGTGTTAACAATAACATCATCTTTTGCGTGTTGTGGGTGGTTAGTTATATATCCATCTATTGAAAATTCTTTTATAATTATAATGTCTCCAACTGTAGAAAACATCAGGTGATGGGTATTAATGTTGTTGGATAGCGGACTGTATAATAAACGATCTCACCGATGATTCTTTCATTTCTGGTTCACTATGGTTCAATCTTTTCTGTGAACTGGTCGAAACATTATCCAAAATTATTACAACTAACTTTCCAAGTGACAATTCTCAAACACATCAGTGAGGGGACAATGACAAGGAAGGGATATACGGAAATATGCCTCTACACCAACATTTTAAGAAATCCGTCTCTTGTTTCGACCTTATTCTACTAAAAGCTTTAATAATTTAAAATAAATCTTCACAAATAGTTATTTGGCTGCGGGTATAATAAGTCTTTTTCAAGGAAAATATCATTTATTTTATGTAAATAAAAGTAAGACCTCAATTTATTTACTGCTACTTAACAATTCGTTCATTCAAGGACTTTATTCTTAGTATTTTGTTTGACTTTGAAATTCCCAAGATGCGCGAGAATAAAAATTCATCTATTATTAAAGCGACTTGGATTATGGAGTATTTGTTTTTCCAGCACTCAATTTTTTTCAACTTCTTTAAATATTCACGAGTCTGTTTAAGAAAACACTGTTAAATGACAATATTTTTTAGTAACGTATTTATATTAAAAAAAAATATTTCTCTTTAAAGAATTCCTATTTATTGATTGTTCCATTTAAATTTGGGGAAATTAACTACCCATTTTGTTTTTGTTAATATTGTGAAGTTGGTACTATAAAAGACCGTGGATGACTATTCATAAACGAAAACGAAGGAAAAAATGTTTTTTTTTTGGATCCTGCTGGGCTACTCATGAAGTTGATTAAGATTAGATTTAGACTTAAATATTTTTGATTATGAAAGTCGATTGAGAATAAGATTTGATTATGATCTAGTACTGATTTAAACATTTATATGATCAATACAAAATAAAAACATAGAAACACTGGTCAGTTGGAAGAAATTTACAGCTTTAAGTCGTATTAAAAAGTAATATAAAATTACATTGGTTCATAGCTCAAATTACAATGTTCTTATTTAGTATTATGAATATTTAGTTTGAGTTGATTAAAAACAAAAAAAAAACTATTGAACCTGCATTTAACATTGCAGGAGGGTTTAGCATATAGGGAAGGGACAGGGAGGGGAAAAAGAGGAGGGGAGAAGGGATTTGCTCCCTTTTGGAAAAACAAATCGTTGGGTCAATCGAAAGACCAGTCCCCCAGCACAGGCATACCCAAAATACAGTTAAAATTTCACCATTTCCATCAAACATTTTCTGTATGAAAAAAAATAAAAATATCAAGCCTATACGGTCACTCATTCAGTATGTATTATCTTCGAACGATGAGCTGAAAATTTATGTGTTATGGTCATAGATGAATAGTGTCGTACGTTCAGCAGATCGGTTTGGAAGTCCAAGATTGTATAAATAAGTGAATTTGTTTTTAAGGTATTATGGCAGGTTCGGATTGACTTACTTGAGAGGGTTCAAAGACGTTTTACAAAAATTCCCAGGACACTTCGCAACGTAACATATGAGGAAAGACTTGACTTCTTAAAACTGTCAAAACTGGAAAACCGAAGAGAACGTGGAGATCTTATTGAAACATTCAAAATATTATCAGGCCCATTGTGACTGTATAAACATGAAAAATCTCTTTCAATATAGTCATAACTCTAATTTGCGTGGCCATAGCTTAAAACTTGTGAAAAGTAGGTTCTCGACAAATCCTCGAAACCATTTTCTTTCAAATAGAGTGGTGAATACTTGGACTAAACTGCCCCAACATGTTTTGGATGCTGAAAATGTTAATGTTTTCAAGAATAGACTGAACTTTTTTTTGGACAAAACAAAATAGTTATAATAAAATTCGACAGTGGATATAGGCACATCAGCCTTGGCTGCCTGCCTATAAATAAATAATAATAATAATAGTGACAGAATGTGTATATTGCGCCGCTGGCGTATCTTGGACCAACATAGAAGATTGCGGTAGGTACAATGATATAATATTATGATCAAATTTTTTCTTTTATTTTTTTCTAATTCTCATCGCACATGTTTTATTTGTTGTTTATTCATATTTGGACAATCGTTGTTCGTTTTGAGTATTTTTTATTTTATTGTAAAAAGTAATGCAAAGTTATATCGTCATAGTTATAATCATAATTATAATAATAATAATAATTTAAAATAATCATAAACAAGCTGTCATTTTCTCACGATGTTTTCAATTAGTCGTCATTAAAGTTATATATTATCATATCATGCGATGTGCTCTTTATTAAAATATAGCCAACTGTGTGTGTCTTTGATGCTATGAAATTAATGTATGGACTGACTAATGGAATTTTAGACATCACAAATCACAACATGTTTTGAGATATCCGTATAGTTATCTACAAAAAAAATATCTAAAGGGGTGTTCATAATACTATGAGGTAAACTCTTACAATCAGCAAAATAAACGTGAAGCTTTAAGAGTGCATAGTACGCTAAATAGTAAATTTTGAAAGTCTTTTTACGAGTACCTTCAAAAGATACGTCTTTGAAATAACTTACAGTTTATTTTTACATCTTTTTTCTATTGCATGATTTTTTTTTTGAATTTGAATTTATTTAATATTTTTCTGGAAAATTTATTTTTAATTGAACCCTTTATAGGCTATTTTTTTCATTGCAGATTATCAACTAGTAATTATCATGCTGAGATTGTATTCTGAAAGTTTCATCACAATGCATCTGTGTGTGTGTGCTGTGTACTTTGTGATTTTTGCTATGTACGGCGTGTTTATTTTACTTTATCGATTATAGACTAAAGTACTCATTCGATTCTTTTCAAATTTTGCAAATTTGTATATCTATTACTCATTTAGACCCCATTAGATTTTGATGGATATCTGAATAGTGCTTCTCAATTTTTTAACTGTCAAATATTTCAAAGTAACTCCAAGCTCAGGAAACTTTAAATTTTTTTTTTTTATTTTCAAATTGGTAAAAAAGCACATCACTTTCATAAAATGGCCGAGGAAATATCAAGTTTTCATAATAAAATATTTAATAACATTTTTTTTAAAATTAACAACATTATTAAAAAGAAAAAAAAAAACAGAATTAACAAGAAATTACATTTAAAAATTAAACAATACTGGTCGAATATATAAAAAAAATACAGAAACAACAATAAATTGACAACACAAGTTTTTACACAGAGAAATAAACACATGCATTAATTATAATAACATATTGTGTAATATTAATAAGATAATTACAAAAAACAAAGAATAAAGAAAAGAAAGAAAACTGCAAGGTTAGCTATTGAATTTGAATTTTAGAAAGATCAACGATAATATTTTATTTTTGACTTTTTTCAATAAAAAAATATACATTTTATAGTTGCATTCACGCAATCATTGGATTTTTTTCCCATTCGGGAGACAATGATATTTTTATGACAAATTTTTAATCTCACCAGAGACTATGTTGGAATATGAACAGGAAATCAAGACACCTACAGTGCTTACGACCTGTCACTTGCGCATTTTTAATATCTCAATAGAAACGATGTTTCTGCTATCATATATTTTGTTTTTGTTTAGCAAAGTTTTTGGAGCCTGCGAAAGTCATCCTTCATCCGAGGAAGAGTTCTTAAAATTAGGTCTAAGCCTAATACATACCTTTGTGATATTGTATTCAATGTAAAACATATTATAATTTCACACGTGTTCGTTAATATTATAATTAAAAGTACTGCATTGCTACATAATATCAAAGTACTTAATATCGCGAAGTTTTGTAATATATTCTCGATTTAAAGTAAAAAACGTGATAGATTTATCATAATTTCAGCTTGTGCGAGCTTATATATACTAAACCGCCTATCCGTTGAAAAATGCCTTTATTGCATGTTAAAGTTTCTTTGGTTGCGTGTCAGCATTTATAGTAGCACTATAAGGCACCATGTAGTCAGAAGGTACCCTATCATGCTTATATACAAAATAGAGCTCTAGTTTGTATATTAGCGTGACATTGAACTTCAAAGCTTCTCTAGTACCACTAAAGTTAAACTCTATTTAACTCTAGGTTATGTTCTTGTCCTCCTCAATTTTGAATACATCTGAACCAAATGGAAGTTTTAATTGAACACTAAACGCCATTTTTAAAATATTACGTAATGAATAATAATTATATATTACATTTAAATCAATATGTAACTAAGTTTAGTTTGTCGATCGACAATTCTTGATTGAACTCCATTGTATATATGTAGATATATTAAAAATATAAAATAAAAAATACTTGGTATTTGTTCTATTTAAATTTAATGGATTCTTGACGAGTTTCGTGCAAGGCACATCGTCAGAATAATACTCTACAAGACTGAGACTAGTTATAACTAAATTTTGCACACTTTCTTGCACCCTGTACAGGCGGCGAATATATTACCAAATGGCAATTTCTTCTAAACGACCAGTGTTTTCAAAGAAGCGAAGAAATGCTTTCATTGTTTACAAACCAATTTCTCAATAGATGGCGTTACAAAAATGTTTCTTCCTCACTTCATAGATGGCAATGGTGTTTCAGCTTACCTATTTTCAGTCGAAAAAAATTTCATGATTAATATATTGAACTTTGAAAAATGGATTGATAGTAAACTAAAGCATAAAATAAGCGCATAAAGTGACCACGTAAATCAGCCGATGACAGGTCGTTAGCCCTGTAGGTGCCTTGAGTTCCTGGTTCTCCTATAATATTCCAACTTCGTCTCTATTTATTTATTTATTTTTATTTAAAATAATTACAAACATAGTTTTATAACAATAGGTATATAAATGTGACAAAACATTTAATATTTAAGGATCAAAAGAGATTAAAAAATAAAGAAAATGTGAGTAGGTAGGAATATTTAAGATTTTGAAAAATATGAAGAATCATGAGCCATTATCAAAAGATTCACAAGAATCAACAATATAGTTAATACACGGTTACCTCTAAATAGTTACCTCTATTGAGATGTTAAAAATGTGTCATAAAAGGCGTAATATTTGGGAAAGAAATTATTTTAAATACATTTTTCTTCTGCTGGCAATCGAACCCAGGACGCCTCCACCGAACTCAAACGGTCTTGTCCTCGTGACTTAGGATGGTGGCTGTAATCAATCGCTCTTTGTGCGGCCCGCCTCCATGATAATCTGTTCCGGGCAGAACGTAGAGCACCAGTCAGTGAAGAGCCCAATACTGACTTGACGAGATCACTTCATCTGGGGGGACAAATCTGGTCAATCGGCAAAATCAAAACTCTCGTGATTACCCATGTCATGGATATAATTATCATATGGAGCTCTATAAAATCTTAAGATATCTTTCTATATGCTGCCCATCACAAGAAGCTTTTCAAGGACACCTCGTTTTTTCCTGGTAAAGTGTCCAAGGAATTGAAGAATTAAGTCTGTATAAACGATCCTCAATATTAAACACATCTAGAATAAACACATATACATATCATTAATATTGGAGACCATGGGATATGAAAAGGGGAATAGGCCGGCCCCAGAAAAGGTGGGCCGATGATATTGTCCCTGTCGCTGGAAGCAGATGGGTTCAAAAAGCCCAAAAAAAGACGAGTGTAAGCTTTTAGAAGAGGTCTACATCCAGCAGTGGAGAGATGGCTGAGAAAGAAGAAGAAGAATATTTTCGACGAGCGCGTATGAGACGATGTATGGGTGTAAAGGAAGCCAGGAATATGTGCAAAAATAGAGAAGTATGACGCTGGATTATCTGCTTACCCCATAAGGGACATGGCATGATGGTATGTATGTACATATGTATGTATGTAAGTAGAAGAGTGGTGGCTGAGCTATTAACGCGCTGGATTTGTAATCCTGCCACGACCGATATCGTTCACCTATAGCTCAAGCATTTATGCTTAATTTAGGAAATGTATGAAGATGTATATAATTCTTGTTTCAAGGACACATTCAATCTTTTTTTTAAAAAATGTAATATTTTCTAAATTAATTTTCTAACATTTTTTTATTAAAATTCAATTCACTGGTTTTGAAACGAACGCTTCTATCTCAAGCAGTAATCCGTCCTGAGGAAGAAGCGATCGATTCGAAACCGGTCGTACGAAATAACTCATTTGTGGTTAATTTTTTTCTCTCTTTATTTCTATATTCAATCAATTTTATGCAATAGGTATACCTCCTTAACTTAGAAATATAACAATGGAATTTAGTACCTCAATTTTATGCAATATACCTCCTTAACTTAGAAATATAACAATAGAATTTAGTACCTCAATTTTATGCAATATACCTCCTTAACTTAGAAATATAACAATGGAATTTAGTACCTCAATTTTTTTTTTAAATATTTAGAGAGACGACTATTCATAGAACATACTAATTACAAATTTTCTACAGAATTCTTACAAATAAACACATTACAAGACAGAAGGACCTACTTTGATTAACTGTTACTGTATAAAATTCATATGCAACAACCAAAGACCTTGTAGCAACAACCTAATTGACTCCCCGATTTACTAAATACTATATCACTCCACGTACCAAACATACCCTACCCTATCTACCTACTTGCCATACAAATTACAGATATCACTTGACTATTTACAGAATTATACGTGACAACAATCTAAAATTTAAACACACAGACATTTTCCGTGACTCCTTAGAAACCGTAAACAAATAAAGATATTTTTCAACCCAGTTCCCTAACTCCTTCAAACAAGCTCCTTTCATTCACACAATAATAATTTCTCCTTTTCCTCATTTTATTCTCATTAGGTATTGTTTGTTTTTTCATCGTTTTTACTCTACACAGTATGGAATAGTGGAGTCATGATTTCACAATTTTTAAGCGTATTTTTTTTTACATCAATTTCTCAATGGGTATCATGTAGAGAGTGCATACTTTGAGTTTCTTTGTGATGTTTTTGTGTGTATGCCGTATCCTGTATGCCGTTCAAAAATATGAAAAATTGTGTCCTCTGTACAGATCAAAATAAAAGGCCGATGAACTTAATATTGATACCATATGTGTGAAGTACGTAAACTTAGAGCTGATTAGTTTTCCATAGACAACGGTTTTTTTTCGATATTTCTATATGATTTCATCTGTTAAAACTGAAAAAATGCTCTCGCGACCTGGAAATTCAAGATATTTTAATTTTTGTTTAAACTATTTATACAATAGGTACCAATAATCTTCAAAAAACTGCATTCAAAGTTGGCCAACGTTACAAGAAAAGCATACAACCGTTTGAAAAATTATGTTCATAATAATAGATTTTTCCATGAAAAATATATATAACAAGAAATTTTTTTTATGTTTGGCAATGTTAAGTTTAATTCATATTGATATTAGAGTGTTATATTAGCAGGGAAGCTTCATTGTGTTGTGGAGAGTTTAGCGTTGGCCACAACTCACTCGTTTTCTTCTTATTGTTGTTATTATTTTACCTACTTCTCAGCATACTTGTTTAAATATTTTTATTTAGAAGAAAACATTATTGGCTTGTATAAATTTTGATCGCACGATCGCACTATAATATGAAACCACACAATTTACAAAGCAGTAGTTTTTTGAAATAAAATAAAGAAAATACCTCACTAGGCGAGAGCCAGTATGACGTGTCTATGGCGATAGTTTATCGTCCTAATAACACCTGAAAATATAGTGTTATTAGATGGTTCAATAACTAACCTTTAATGTGCAAAATTGAGGCCTCATTTCAACAAAACACGTTACGATAGTTTACAATAATTTGCACTGAGGTTCACGTAAATTTGGTTTTCAATTAATATTGATGGTGTCCCTGGGGGTGGCTCTGGTCTGTGGTTACCACACGTTGCGGTAAATAATTATAATATTGTTGGTGTCACGTAATACCATCTTCAAAGTGAACTATATCGATGTATGTAAGTATATACCTAAAGCAAAAACAGCCAGAGACTATATATATTATAGACTTACTGAATGCAGCAGCAATAATTGATCACGTACAGATAAAATTAATATACTTATGTATATAATAGAGAAACGTTATAAACTTAAGTGTCCGGATCGTAGTCAGATTATTGTCATTTTACTACGAATTCAATACCCGGTACTAGTTTCAATACCCGGCGTTGCTTGACGTCAAAACTGATGCAATGGTTAACGTGCGTTGAAATCTTTTCTACGGAGCAAAAATATACAATTTATTATTCTCAAGATAACAAAAAACGGCCATAAACCTTATATAACGTATAACGGGAAATTGTTTGGAAAAAATCGATTTAAGAAATTCATGAGTCTTCTTGTTCTTCTTCTTCGATGGATTTATATTTCAAGCTGGAGATGCGATAGGTATGATACGATGTATGAAAAGTAAAAATATTTCGACTTGTCTTTATCGTAAGAAAAACATCAAATTTCCACCGTTACTAATAAAATGTGTACATTATAAAAAATACTTTACAGTGGTTTTAATTCTTATTATTCCAACATAAATTTCAAGACTAAAAGAAAACACCTAGGTACTTGTATATACACCTAGGTACCCGTCATTTACATGACTTTTTTGTTGTATAGTTTTATCAAAAATGTATTTTTTTATATATTCGATACAACAATCACACCATGTACCATTAATAATTATGAACTAAAAACGCATTGCAGCTAATATGTAGAACCAGCTAGTAAACAAATAATTACAATGAATATAATTAAAAATATAATAAATTCAAACGTAAAAATATTCATCAAAATTAAAAATAAAATAGAACACAGTCTGATTCGATTTATTACGACGATATTTTTTCACCGAGTTGTTTCGACATTATCATGGTCCAAAATAAATCGGATCTGTATAAAAATACCGTGTTCTACTTTAAAAAGGATTTCCATTATATTTACATTAAAACTTTAGAATTATTAAAATGTTTTATTTGTCGCCTCAGGGAAGGTTAGACCATCGAACGCACTTGGGAAATATAAATGATATATTTAAGCATTCAATCATTTATAGTAAGTTTAGGGAATACATGAGGATGTATATGTTCTTTTTACAAAGACATTCGCTATTAAAAACAAAACTATATGTAGTTTTGTTGTATTTCTAATTATATTCATCATGAACTTCAAACACTCGGTGAATAAAACAAAATTAATTTAATATTAATACAATGTATTAATGTTTTGTTGAGTTGTCCTTTTAATTATTATTATTTACTTCCTTTATCTCTACTTTCTGTTGCCTGGAAACTTCAATAGAAAAGCGATTTATCTTAATTTGTCCAAATTGAACATTTTCTATGTAAGTCTACATACACGTATATACCTAGTAGGTACATTGGTACATCAATACATAGCATTCTCATACGCCTATACCTATCGATTTTCAATTTCTTTATATATGTCCACTAAGACAAATCTCTTAGCAATTACATTGATACGTGGATGTTTCATATACAAAATAAAAATGTCTTTCTTCTTAAATTAACGTCTGTTTGAGAGTTATTTGGGTTTTATGGATTACTGAAGCTACTTGAGCTAAATGACGCGTTGTCTAGGGGGGCTGGTCATAGTCTGAAGCTATATATTTTGGGAAATGCAAATTAAATTTCTATTGTACTTTTTCGAAAATTCCTTTTGTGCATTTTTAATTCTATTTGTGTTAAATTTATACACTGGAGACCAAACAACAGTGCAATATTCGAGATGGGGGCCTATATATGTTGTATAATATAAAACATCCTAAATGTATTCAAATTTACTATACCGCATACTAACATATTTTTATTGACAATTTTTTTTTATTATCTCAATAGAGACGAAGTACGGATATTGTAGAAGAACCAGGAACTCGAGGCACCTACAGGGCTTACGACCTGTCATCGGTTGGTTTACGTGATCACTTTATATATGCAGTTGACAAAAATCCTAACATCTTGTACGCTTTGTTTATTATCATTTCGAATGATTGTTATGTGATTGATTGTTTCAAGTTTCGGTATGATTGTTATTGCAAGGGTTGTGGACAATTTATTTACTTAATTAGCGACGGTGATAAACATATATATTATTAATTATTGAGGTAGGCAGACAGAACCGAACGCCACAATGTCATGTTTAAACATTAATTAGTGCTTCATTCCCGTCCGTGTACCGTCGTACTCATCATCTTTTATTATTGTCCGATGTAATAATAAGTAGTTAGTTGTAACCCGTTCAAGTAAATTTAAATAAATTTAAATTTATCTGAATCTAATGATCATAGCGTTTGATGTTACGACTAACGAATTACTTCAACAATCCCACCGTGTAATAGTAGAATGTTCCATTATTATATACCTACCTTTGTAGTTGAATCGAGGAAATGCAACAGAGCCATGGTATTCCTAGGCCCATTAAAACGAGAAATAACGCATAATATTATTATTTAAATTCACGTCGGAATGGTTTGTTAAACTTTAATGGCCATATTTTTGTTATATTTTATTACGAAAATATAGTTTTTTACGGTTATTGCACACAGTAAAGATACCATTATCTAAGTAGGTACAAACAAGATCTGGCGCTTATAATTTATAGGGGCTCAATGTGTTGAAATCAAAGATTTCCATATAATATACTAGATGCAATAAGTGAGTCATGGTATATCGCGCATTTGGTTTCTTGGTTGACAACATATTGTAGTTTTCCATACATTTCAACTTCCTAGATAACTGTTCTCTAAATCTTAATGAACAAAGTGTTTTTTTCGACAAATAAATCCGAAAACAATTCGCATTAAAAAGAACATGTTTTCTGCACACCTTGTTGTCAAAAGTCCCGCGGAAAAAATCCTCACTTCGATTCATACTGCGACATCAAGTATATTACATTAAAATCTATGGTTGAAACGAAAATCTATGATTTCGTAGGATTGAAAATGGCGAATATTGTATTTAACATATAGTTGCATATAAAACATGAGATCCAACTCTCGATAACGATTAGTATGTATAATTGAAGAATACTTACCAAACTATAGGTATATCCATAAATCCTAATTATTGAATATTTTAAGATGCTTTGTTTTCTATACAAAACATGTAGGTATGTATGTCAGGATAGGATAGTATGGAGGACAGTCCTTTTTTCCTACACAGAATATGAAAACAGCATGATGGTATGTACCTATGATTGGATATTAAGTATCAAACTATTGATAGTCCTCGTAGATATTATGTAGTGAATACTGCCATACAAAATGTTTGAAACGATATCATTACTAAATTAAATTTTTATAAAAGTTGTTGTAAAAAGTTTGTGTAGTACCTACCTACTACTATAATGTGCATATTTTAGGGGGTGTTTCAGTTTTTTTAAGTATTTAAAAAAGATTGGAAGTATAGGCAGTTAAACACATTAATTTATCATAAAAAAAATGTAAGAGAAACTATGGAATTTGAAAAAATTGAGATTTAGTATTTGTCTATATTTATACCATTTTTCAGCGATCTAACTTTTATGGTTTTTGAGGTAGGTATATGGAAAAATAAAGCAAAAATTCAAAAGTTGATTACTCCTGACTGAAACAAAAATTCGATATTCTGGGCCCTGTGAATCAAGCGGATCAAAAGTTTTAAGGGGGGATGGACACACACACACACACACACAGACATACTAAATGTTCTACTCCGAATTCTGAGTAAATCTATATAAGGAACATATATGCTGCAAAGCTTCTAAGTTTTGACTTCAAAGTTGGAAAAACCATGAAAAATATAGACCTGGCATACAAATCTCGCGTATCATGGCTTGAGACTATGTCGATATGTTAAGAGAACTAAATTCTCTTGAAGAAATCGACAGTTGGACAAGTCTTACTGTCTCGCATAATGTTGAATACCGATTGTTGTAAAACAATCGCTTATATTAGAATTGATAATCTTGTGCCTTGTCGGTTCTTCCAACCTTGGTGATCATTTTATCGAATTTCTCGTGTCCTGGGCCCTTCGGAACAGCTTCTTCATTTTCCGAGTGCTGCTCCACTCCAGAATATCTGTCTTCTGCCGGCATTTTTCAATTTTGCCTATGCAAAATTTGATTTTTCTTCCTTCGCAATACATGATCTATCTTGTTGACTTTAGGAATCGTCTTAGGACTTCTGTATTGGTAACCATGTTTATCTATAGGGTCTTCTGAGCATTCTGCGATGAAGCTACATTATGAATGCTTTTAGTCTGTTCATTGTTTTGTCCATGTTTTACATCCATACAATAAAACAGATCGAATTTTATCATTATCCTACAGAGTTTAGTTTTTGTGTTGTTCTTATCCACGGTATACGCACAAACAGTAATTAAAATGTAACCAGACCAACGGAGTGTGTAAAGTTTTACCTATAATACTAATTTGTATGGGTTCTATGTATGTATACAGTTGTATACTTAAACAAACAATACTATTAGGGGAATCGATGTACAACCTGGTTTCTCACGCAATTTGTTCGTGGGTCATTATTTATCAACACTTATTACTTATGCTTAGGTCAACCGTGTATTACACTATTTATAAAATATTATGGGATACTTTAGACACAATAAGAAGTGGTCCCAAATTCCACCTATTATACATTAATCGATCTCGTACGCCAAGTTATAAATTTGTACCATTATAGGCATAAGTTTATTTATTTTATTTTTATTTATTTTTTCTTGCAGTCTACTTATGTGATTGATTTAACAATCATCATCATCTGTGGACAAATGTAATTGTTTTTATGTTATATAAGACTATTTGTACCTTAAATAAATAAATATAGTTCGAATCTCTACGAGAACTCGGTATTTTATCGTGTCTGGTTTTATGAGAAGATCGTGATCAGAGATTTAAAAAACTGAAAACTTGTTGTTGGTTATGTTATAAATAAACAAAAATTAAACTTGTTTGTTCCCCCGAAAAACAATACTAATAAGGTATTATTATACCGGGTACGATTGCCGGTACAAACACAGTGTCTAATTGTGTTTTTGGTCTGGATCTGTAAGACGATAAATATCATCATCATCTCCATAATGTGGCAACTTGTTATTGTTATTTACCATGCCTAAATATAAAAATTATAGAATAGTTTCTGCAACTCAACCCCGTGCTATGTTTTCCCATTTATAATTTCATTTGTCGTATTGTCCCCAGGGCCAATCAGATTCGAAAGGTGCACGCAAGCGCTCCAGCACTCCTGGGGGAAAGGGAGCAGCCATGTCATTCGGGTTCAAGAAGAAGAGTAGCAGCGGAGGAGGTCCAGGGAAGGTGGAGCCACCCAACCCTGCCCACCGTCTCGCTGCCTCGGACAAGAACGGTAATGGAGGTGAGGGGCATGGAGAAACCACCATATCAATGTCTTCTTGCACCTCTCTTAGACCCATAGCTATAGCACATTATTGTATTTATATGTTTTTTTGTATCCCTTCGTGTTTGGAGTATATCTTCTTCTTCATGATCACAAACCTAGGATTAGTTTCCACCAAGCACTCCATATCTTCTCACATCTCTGTTATCCGCCAGCCTCTTCATCTCTTGGAAGCTTCTACAGCGCACATCACAGATCACCTGGTCCATATAACTGTCTCTGGGGCGACCTCCATAGTTTCTATCCTCCGTCATTGCTTCGGCGATAGTAACAAGAAGACTCAGATGCCTGATGTTATGGCCCATCCATTTGGAATGTTGTTGGGCAACCCTCTTTAGGAGTTGTCTCGTTTCTCCGACTCAGCTCAGTACCACGGAATGTGTATATAGTCGCTGCAAAATTCATTCAACGATTCCTGTTTCTTGGAAAAATCTCCCAGTTTAACACCGAATATAAGCTAAGCAAAATGACCTAGCGATGGGTCGGTGGCAGAGCCAGCATCTTGCTGACTTCGTAATCTATTGAACGCGAATTCGAACCTGACTGTGCCTCGACCGATTTCGTTCATACAAGCATGTATGCTTGGTTTAGGGAATTTATGGGGATGTATAATTCGTTGTTTTTTTAAAATGTACTTATTCACTTTCTTTAAAAAAGTATTTTGATCCAAAAATAATCAGTCAAGATTAATAAAGTAGATTGCCAGCTAGACAGTCAGAAAGATTCATAATTTTTCAATCTGTATTATCGCAGTATTTGCACTTTCTCAAATTTGTCTAAAGACCCATTCTTTCTTTATTGTTTATGTTGTATTGATGTCGTATTTTCTTGTAGTTTTCATTTTCTCGGTCCACTCATGAATGTTTCGGAGCCACTCATCTGGTGGCGACTAGATGAAGGTATAAACGATATCATAGTTGCGTAGATCTCTTGTGGTTTAGAAACATCTTAATGAATTGTTCTGATTGCAGTATCCAAAATGAATTGACTATACAATAACATACCTAATGCTTGAAGACCTCAAATCTCTGCATGTCTGCCCCACACCTACTAATTTCTATACTAACTATAAGAACTATGATATGTTTTCATACACTGTTGACTCGTATTTATTTCATTGTATTTGGCATGTTACATTAGAATGTAAAATCATACGAAACCAAACGGTACGCCTGTCAAACTGCATTTCAAATATTTTCTATCTTAAATGCTATGAAGATAGTGGATATTTTTATTATGATGATATTGACTAGGAGTATTCTTTCGTAAACGAAATTATGGATGGATTATGGATGAAATGGAGGTCATTGTCTTCCGTGCTCTGTGATCGTAGAATGCCCATAAAAATAAAAGGCCAGGTTTATAAAACCGTTATCAGACCTGCCATGACATATGCCGCTGAGTGTTGGGCACTGAAGAAGAGTCACCAGCAGAGCATTCACACAGCTGAAATGAGAATGCTGAGATGGGCGGGGGGCGTGACTATGATGGACAGAGTACGGAACGTCCACGTTCGGGGAAGCTTTGGTGTGGCCCCAATCACCGATAAGTTGCTTGAGAGTAGATTGAGATGGTACGGACACATCATAAGGCGACCAGAGGAAAATATGATACGTAGAGCGATGGACATCCAAGTGCAGGCCAGAAGACCAGGCAGACCGCTGACAACGTGGCACTCCACCATCACAAGAGAGTTGCGGGAGGCAGACTTGCGCGAAGGAGACGCACAGGAGAGAAGGACTTGGCGGATGAGGACGAGGAGGGCCGACCCCACATAATGGGAAGAAAAGGCCAGGACAAAGAAGAAGAAGAAGTATTCTTTCGTAAACGAATCTCAATTTATGTACATGAATGACTTTAAAAGTAGACTATTTTTGACTATCAAATGAATTTAATAGAGGCACTTTGAGGCATACTTGGTTCGATCCCCAGCAGAGGAGAAATTTATTTAAATTAATTTCTCGCGCAAGTATTGCTTCTCTGGGCTGGAAACACTGGCTAGTTGGATGAAAATGCCATATGGTAATAAACTCGCCACTTGCGCAGGGTGCAAGGAAATGTTTATTATTATTATGACACTTTTCCATTTTCATAGTTCTACATATAGGCTATTTTTTATTTCCATGTGTGGAATAAGTGGTGGGAAGAAAAAATATCAGATAATTGTTTTTACTAGAGATTAATATTTATAAAACTAAGTTCAATGATTAAAAATCATTCCTAGATGGTAGTTACTCCAAGAAACAAGTTTGTTTTTCATTTCTTACAAAAGATAGTCTTCTCCAAACTTCTAATAATTTTTTGGCGTGGATAGGGGTGGAACCAAGCAAAAAACCCAAATTTGTCTTCCGCGTAACCAAATGATTTTTCTAGATGTGTAGCGATAACTATACTACGATTTGAACACTAAAGAACTAAAGAGGTAATCTATATTTTACTTCATAAAATCAGTTTAATATATTGTAAATTTAAATATATTCTATAACGCCATGTCCCTCATGGTGTACAGTGGGGGCTCAAAAAATTAGAGCCACCCAACATTTTTACTATTTTTAGACTTTTTTGGTATAATTCTCTAATTTCATTTTTACGGACCATTATATATCAATTGTATTTTAAAAATATGGGTATATAGAATTGAAAAATGTATATAAAAAAGGAATTTATTTATTAGAATTGAAAAAAAACATATGAAAACCAAATGCGTGTCAATATTTTGTATGTCCACCTTTTGCAGCAATCACTGCTTCTACTCTTCTAGGCATGCTGTTTATTAAATTTTCACACTGTTTTTTTAAATTATCATTATGATGCCAAATATTTATTAATCTCTCTATCAAATTCCTTTTATTTGTGACCAATATGGTCGAAATCCCTCGTTTTAGTAGTTCCCATAAATTTTCAATGGGATTTAGGTCTGGAGAGTTTCCTGGCCAGGGTAGGACATCTATTTTTTGTGCCTGTAAAAACAATGTGACTCTTTTTGCCTTATGGCATGGTGCAGAGTCATGTTGGAATATAAATTTTCCATTTGGAAACCATTCCATTGCCTGAGGAATCAGTTTATCTTTGAGGACATCAATGTATTGGTCCTGACGCATGGTATTTTTAACAATGTACAGTCTTCCAGTACCCTGACCACTGATGACAGACCAGACCATAATCTTTAATGGGTGCTTCACCCTTTGCACGAGACATTCTTCCTTAAATTTTTCACCCTCTCTTCGTCGTACAAAATTTGATTTATCCATCAAAATTTCAATACAGGACTCATCGGAGAAACAAACCTAGAAATAGAGAAAATATTCACATAGAGTTGGTAAAACATTCTAATTTACTGAAAAATGAGCCTTTATCCTTTTAAATTGTAATGGTTTGATGACTACATCATCAACTTACATTTTTCCAATCCTCAATAGTAAAATGGCGATGATCTTTGGCCCATTGGAGACGTTTTTCCCTCATTGCTTGCGTAAGTCTCGGTTTTCTTGCTGGTCTACAAGCTTTGAATCCCTGTTCTGCCAGTCTTCTGCGAAGCGTACCAAGAGATATTGCAATTCCTTCTTCATTTATTATTTCTTTAAGCGTTTTTCTTGACTTTCTTCTATTTTCAAGAACAATATCCCTTATTTTTCTTTCAGTTCGTGGTGTTGTAATACGCTTTCGCCCACAATTTTTCCTCTTAACTGATTGTATGGGCTCATTATTGTCCATTTTTCTCTTAATTCTATCAACAGTTGCTCTGGAAACCTTAAGAGACTTGGCAATCTGTCTATTTGAATGGTTTCCACTCAATATGAAGCCTTGGATCTGACCAAGTTTGGATGAAGAGATGTCCTGCTGTCTGCCCATTTTTGAAAAACTTGAAAAAAATGAGGTTATCAAAAAGTGTAAAAAAAGTATATAAAAAAGCCTTGATAAATGAAATAAATAATGGAATATGGTAAAAATAACTTACTTGCATATAAAAAAAAGAAAGAAGTACGAATATTCTTGTAAAATAAAAATTATAAACCATAAAACTTCAGAATAAATTGCTATTGTTCAATATCACACGTGGTGTAAAACTGTGACATTTCTCATTGTAACGCAGCTAACTTCATAACAAACAGTAAAACAGTGTTGTTATTCTAAAAAAATATTCACAAGGAATAGCGTGATAAACTGAAACAACAATAAATAGCATATCTAAAGTTTTTAATACTGATTATGAACCTGAAACACAATTTTTGTGATAAATTATGGGTGGCTCTAAGTTTTTGAGCCCCCACTGTAGACAAACACCACAGTAGTTATTCTATCATGACATGCATCTCTTACCTCATTAACATTCATACATCGTCTTATACACGTCCTTCAAGCTTCTTACATATCCCGCCTTCAGAATGTGGTTCTCATTGTGGTGCCATATCTAAAAAATATTAATAGTCAATTTAAATGTATTAATTTACAGGTTCAACAGAAGAACTTTATACTGGAAGTCCTATTCTTTCCGGAAGGTCCACACCTCTAGCCCGCCCAAGAAAAGAAAACGTTGGACAGCCATTGCGTACAAACAGGTATTATAAACAAAAATGGCCGTGCTTAATATGCTACATTTACTTTGATTTCAAAATATCCTTTAAAAAATAAAATGTTTTTGTTTTGAAATTTTCAGGTTTGGTTTTCGTCAAACGGCAATCCCAAAAACTGCCAAAGTGGGGGACATCAATATTTCAGCTGAACAAGCTTTGAATGCAAGTCTTCAAGAACAGGAATCTAAAAATAATAATGCCTTTAATGGTAAGTATTTATTTAAAAAAATTCAAGTGTCACAATAAGTAATATCTTCATTTCTAGCTTTAAGGAACACAACACTACAAAGACAATTTTTAAATTAAAATCTGATATGAAAGACTAAGGCTGGGTTGTTTCAACAAAAGTATCAGTAATAGTATACTTAAAATACTTTGATTTCATAAAATTATTCAAAATGCGTCGTTCTACCTACAGCATTAGATTTCAATGAAACAAAAACAACCAAAAGCTTTGAACAATTTTATGAAATCAAAGTATTTTAACTATACTTTTACTATAATCTTTGTTCGAGAAACACAGTCTAAATGAATAAAAATTTGAGCTAGTTTAAATAAAAAGATATGATCTAAGCTCTATATTTTTTAGTTATGAACAATTCCGTAAGACCACAATTCTCTCTTTAAAATTTATTAAATGAAGTCATATTATAAACATTTTTTATATCATTTGCAAGTCACGTATGTAAATCAAACTTAAGTAATTTCAAATACCAGTTTATATTGTATCACCTTTCTTTTAATATTTACTTATAATCACATTTTATTGGACTGGTATTACTACATTGCCCTGACACCTGAGGGTATGGTTATCACAGACAATTATATTCATCATAATCTTTAAAATGATCATAAGGATTTCAGATATTTTGTTCATTCATTATAAATAAATGAAATTTTAGCAAAATTTCTTTCAGACAAAGTAGTACACAAGCCAGCATCCAACACATCAGGTTTAATACCGACACAAATTGGATCCAATGGCATTGCTAATATCAATACTCCGAAACCAGCTCTTACTAAACAAACCATCATTTTAACATATTCAGCCAAGCAGTACCCAACCAACCAAATGGGAAATCTGAGAAGTAAAAGTCCAGCGATTCCAAACAGGGTAACTATTCAACATAACCCCGTAAATCCGAGAAGTGTTTCAGCCAGTAGAGCATATTCCAATAACAATGCTTACGACGTGAGTGGCTACAGTCGACCAGGAAACAAATATACCCTACAGTCAAATCAGCTGCCCAAACCACAGTATCCATCTCTCAAACTACTGGAATCCAAGTTTGATAAACAGGTATAAATCTTTTATTAAAATTATTTTTACAAACTTTGTGGAATTCCATATTAATAGCAAATTATTTTAGTAATTTTTACTAAAATATGAATAACAAAAAACTTTGTACCTATATCCCACTACACATTTATATTTATATATCGTTAGAACTATATAAATAAATATAAATGTGAAGTGGGATATACAAAGTTTTTTGCTATTCATATTTTAGTAAAAATTACTAAAATAATTTGCTATTAGGTATAAATCATTTGTTTTCCAAATTTTTGGCACATGTTAAATTAAGACTAATGTACCACCACAAATATATCTAAATTGGAAGTATTCATTCTTTAAAAAAATTGTTTAATCCAAGTAGTGAAAAATAAAGAACAGAAAATTTTTCTTTTCATTTATACCATCACAGTATATCCCACAATGTGGACTAACTAGCGACAAGTGTGCGGATATTTTATTTATTTTTTATTTTTTTATTTAAACCTAACAAACATAGGCCCGGTATTACAGTTGGCCCTCAACTCATAGAGTTTGTTAAACTCAAGATTAATGTTAAGGGGAGATTGAATCCATTTCCGTATTACAGTGCAATATGACATGTCAGTTACTAAATCTTCAATTATAGACATATTTTACTTTTCTTCTGTGGTTATTATCTGTCAAATTTTAAATAACCTCAAATAATACGAACTACAAAACGGGACGCTATTACTTGAAATTCTATTGTTTTACTATCCAACATGGTAAATTTAATTTTTTTCACCAAAATAATGCTTTTAAATGCCCATGTTCATTTCAATATGGCTGTCAGTTTGTTTTGTTGTGTGGCGCCACCGTCGATATAACTAACGCCTCTAGTGATAGAACACTTAAACTACACGCGTTGCCTAGCAACGAGTTGTCGTTTTAGTGACATATTTGAGGGAAGATTAGGCCTAAACGGACATTGTAATACGCTATATTTTTGTAGAACTTGAGTAATATTTGATATTTAATTTGTTGTAATATTTGATACAAACAAATATTACAACAAATTCAATTTTAACAATATACATATAATAGACCAATTTTGTTTGCGGATATTACATTATCTTTTTAGCTGCACATTGTAAAACAATTGCTATTTAAAAATTAGTAGGTACTCAAAATTCAGAAGAAAAAGGACAAAAAAAGGGAAAGGAAGGTTGTGGCATTCGCAGTCAAAAAGAACAAATCAGGAATCAGCTACTGTAAACCTCTTAAGGGTCTCAGAGATGGCATTTTTACATTTTATTTTAGTATGTCTAAAAATATCGACATTCTTAAAAAAAACATAAATGTTACATGCCCTTTGGATGAATGAAATATTTCCTTATAAAAGGAAACACGACACATGTGTGTATCCCCCCACACCAGTCTCTTCTCACCTAAAAATGCAGCATTCAAAATAGGTAGTGAACCTTATTATTGAACTATGTAATATGTTATTCTGCCTCTTGTTTTTTTGATTACCTGCCTCTTACGGAACACCTGAAAACAATGATAATAGAAAAGTGTAAAAGCACTATTCCAAGCCGGTGCCTCACATCATTTTTTATTTATTACATAATGTTTCTGTTTCCATAATTTTAAGTATTCAAAGGTAGAATTTAATTAAATAAATTATTTAAAAAAAAAAAAAACAACTATAGTTGTACAGTTGTGTACCCCTGCGTCATCAGCTGTCTGTCAAGAGTTTACTCCAACCGTAAAATAAAGAGAAAAAAACCCCAATAGTGTATTTCTTTAGGCCACTCTATATTTAACCTAACAAAGCTAATGCTAATGACTTTCTTTTTACATTGCTTTTTTTGTCAACATACTACAGTGTGCACCAAAAATTCAAACTGTTTTTTTTTTAATAATAAATTCAATTAATATTTTACCCTTACACTTTTTTTATTGTTATTTTTAATTGAGATTTTTAAAAAATGACAAGTTTTGCATAATGATAACTCAGTTTAAATATTTTTCTAAATTTCAAGTATTGGTAGGTATACCTTGCCAAGCGAAAGAATGCAGATGACATAACTTGTGCATAAACCAATTTTAGTGCAGAAAAATACTCTAATTTGTATTAACCAATAAAATTAGTTGGTTTTCGACGTTGTGCAGCGAATTACATGTCACTTTTTCCCTGACCTTTGCATTCATAGATTTTCAACAACGCTTTACAACTGTCACCCGCATTCTCTTGTTTGACGAGTCGTAACTATTATTTATATTTTTCAGTGTCTGGTGGTACCTTTAAGTAATATTCATATGCTGAACTCCGGCTTTACAAACCATACATAATTAATTGAATAATTGATTTTTTTGTACTTTTTGGCCCACTCTGTAGTACCTATAGGAAGTCAAGAGTCTATTTATATTTGTCACCAGTTGCTATAAGATGCATCTCTCAGCTTAGATTATTAGTGAAAGTCTGTATCACATGATGCAAAATATAATTTATAAATAAAATTTGATAATTCAAGAATACCATGAGTCTGAAAAACATAACCAGATCCCTTAAAGATTCATGATGATCTAGACTTTCAAGTCTTATTTGGTTAGTTATCTGACTCCTGAACCAAAAATCCAAGGTTTAATCATATTTTTTTAGGTTCAAATCGCTGTTATTTTACGCAAAATTATTTCATTGTAATAAAGTTACTGACAAATATCTTGACACATTTCGGAGGAGAGGGGGATGGTTTGGGCACTTTCACATTGTTTTTTTTTTACCAGGTAAAAAAAACAATGTTTGCCCTCTGTGCAGCCCACATGATATTTCAAGTAATTTGCCGATAACTATACCAAATATGATTTCTAGGCTGATTTGTAACATGAGTTTTATTGCATATATGTTTATTAAATTTTTTCATAGGTAGTAGGTACCTGTTAGTATTCCAAAAACTAACAGGTACCTACTACCTATGAAACGTAGCTTTAAATCTTTTTCTATAGAATATTTTTTGAAAAGGCATTTGAATTTTTCTTATCAAATCTACTTCCTTGTGTGCCAGGGTTCTTAACATTATTTTAGGTTCAGAGTTTCTTGGTTCAGTTTATAGTTAATTTGTGGTTCTGCCAGTCAGTTGCATAAACTCTTCACATAACTGTTTCACATTCTCCAGCACCTGTTAATGTTTTTATTTTATGTTCAAAATGTTCATCGTATCAACATATTATTTTTGAGACAACTTTTATTATTTATTTTTCATAATGGTGAACATTATACATTTATTTAATAAAATAATATTTATTATGAGCATTTTTTCACCAATGCTTAGTGTATCTCATTAGTTGTATATAAATAAAATAAATCGTATTTAGGCACTTAGTTGTTTTTCTTAAAAAAACACTATTTTTTAAATTGTTTTGTGTTTTCAGGTTGCAAATAACACCAAAAAAGGTTATGGATCATCCGAAGGCTCATCCAAAGAAGGTAAATATTATATTTGACTTCATATTTTATTTTACCTTAGAAATAATGAAAAAAAAAATAGTGAAAACATGTCATCTGTATGTATTTTGTAATGATTTATTGTAGTTGTTTCTTTATATTTAGTTTTTTTACTATCTCAATATGCACTCCCTTTTCAGCACAAGTATTAAATGCATTTTGGGAAACGAATAAAAGACAACAGTGTACTTATATTGAAATTATTGTTTATGTTCCAGCTTTAAGATTTTGCTTTAGTTGTAAAGTTTTTTCAAAAATTTTGTTTTCATATCAATGTAAATATTTATGTATATTCCTTAATAATATGATTCCTAGATTAAGATTTATTTACTGTTTTCACTCTAAAACACGAGAAATTCTCTTTTTGAAGTTGGGTCATTCATAAATATGTATGAAAATATAAAACATCTTTATTTAAACTATAAAAAAATTGATTATTGTGTATTTTTTTTAAACAAATAAATGTGTATATAACTTTGAAATAAAATATCAATGTGAATCAATACAAAAAAATATTATAGAAAGAATTTAAATTCATTATCAAAAACATAATTTAATGTAGATTATTACTGTGCACTAACAGCGGCTGAAAATATATTTACTTTAGTTATTAAATAAAATATTTGTACACTTGCATAGGTTCCACAACTGAAGATTCAGGAGTGGGTCCAGATACTCCCGGAGAATGGTCCCCCAGAGGATCAAGACGTCAGCATCGGCGACCTCGAACTTTGGAGATGGTCATGAGAGGAGAACATTCTTTCCATCTTAGAGAACTTCAAGTCTCTGATCTTGATATTATGGGTATGAAATATTCATATACTTTATTGTGTGTAAAAAATTGGAATCATTTGATGACTCATGATTTGTTATAAAAATTTACTCTTTTAAGTAAAAATATATAATATTTGCGCTAAAATGCAAGTACTAGCGGGGCAATATCTTATAAATGATACAAATCATTTTTTTATATAAAAAAGTGCTATTATAACAAAACCTTTTGAAATTTTCCACATATTCTTAATTTAGGACATTTCTAGAATCCACGCTTTTGCTTTATTCTGCTTTTTCAATAATATAAAAACATGTTCACAATTTCGCAAAATTGATGTGTTGCTTAGAAAAAGATCTTTCTATTTGTTACTGGTAACATATGAAAAAAAAATAAAGCCTTAATCATTGAATACTATTTATTTAGTTGAATAAATTTAATGTATGATGATAATCGTAAATGATTAGGAATATGCAAGTCAAAATCAACGTGTTACATCAAAATTTTTACACGAGTTCATGTTTCCAATGAAACAGTTTGAAAATATCAAAGTTTTTTTAAAAATCTGTAATGCCATATAACTGGACATGACATGAATTAACAAGATTGTAGGTTACTGCATTATTACTGTAATACTATCAACTCATATTTACTCCTCCAAGCTATCAACCATATTTGTGTATTTTTTAAGATACATATCTTATTTTTGAATATAAAATAGATTTAATACATTTATCTGATTTGTGCATTTTTATTAATTATCTTCAAAAATGCTGAATTACCATTTTGTGATAATGCCAGTGGTAATAAATAAATAATATCTTTCCATTGCTTGATTATTATTATGTTGCTTGGCTTGCTTTATTATACAATTTAATCCTTTTCATTCACAACAGTGAATGATTTTGTAGATGAGGCTATTGTCACAGACGTTGATGTCATCCCTCTCCCTAAACTGCCAAGCAATTTTAACAAGGATAAGAAATCGGACATGGCAAGTGACTATCCACCTCTCGATCGATTCTCGAGGCTTTTGAACTCCATAGAGAGCACATCTGGTGAGAACCAACAGAACAGATCACATCTATCAACTCTAGAACGTTACCGGAGTAATCGAGATAGAGACAGGATAGCTAACAATGGTTGTGATATAGACAGTAATGTTGATAAGGGTGAAGAAAAGGCTAGCAGGGACAGACATCAGCGTGAAAAGGTAAATATATCCTAACCTAACTTGAAATCATCAAAGAAAGTTTGTAGAGCTAGTTTATAAGAGCTGGCCAAGAAAATATTGGCTAAACCATGTGAACAATATTCTAAAAGAACAAATTTTTAACATCTCAATAGAGACAAAGTTGGAATTTTATAGGAGAATTGGAAAATCAAGGCACCTACAGGGCTTACGACCTGTCATCGGCTGGTTTTCGTGATCACTTTGTGCGCTTGCGCAACAGTCACCAATTATGCCTTCTTATTAAGTTCCCAAACAATCCAATTTTTTATAGTTCTATATAATGTTAATAATGAAAATATTTTCCCTTGATAATTAGCTGAAACACCATCGCCATCTATGAAGTGAACAAGAAACTTTTTTTTAGTAACGCCATCTATTGATAAATTGGTTGATAAACAAAAATTTGTGATAAAATATCATTGACTCCCGACATAGAAAAATATTAAATGTTTGCGTATCTGACTATAAAAATATGCGACTCTAAAAGAACTTTGAGAGTTTAAAATACAGACAATTAAATAAGAAATGAAAATTGGCATAAAGCACTCTTTTCAGGGTGAATTGCCTTATACAAAAAAAAAAAAAAAGAAATGATGTTTGAATGTGAGTAAGGAAATGAATGTATGGAGCTCAGTTCCCTGTGCCTCTAATATTTCATATTTTCAGATTTAAAATTTTCAATATTTGTTTAAACAAAACCTTACTTTCGTTGAAAGAAATTGCCTTTGGCAATAAATTCAACATTCGCTGGCGGTGATAGGAAGTGTTCATTATAACTGATTTTTAAAACCATATTAAAATAATCATTTTTAATAGCATAAATTTTTGTGTTTATTTTTTTTACTACTTATTAGCAAATCAATTATTGCATTGTCATAGCTATTGTTTTTGGTGCATAATTTGTTATTATTTTTCCATTATGCAATTGTAGTCATTAAATTATCCATCAAGATAGACATTGAGTAACACAACACAACTTCATAATATGAATTCAGTGAAATCTGAATACTTTCTCCACACACACTGTTCTCTGTTCTGTTTAACAGACCAAGAAATATTTATTTTCATATTATTAAATAACAAAATGTATTTTTTTTTATTTACTTTTAAGACAATCACAGTACAGTTTGCTATGTGTTGATTCATGTAGACATATTATTTCACTGTTTAAATTATTATTAGAAACTATTTGTTCAAGGTTTCATTCAGTGTTATTGAATACAATTTATGCAATATTTCATTTATCTTTTGTCTGATTTTGTCCTACACACTTTGCATTGTTTCTTTTTGTTGAAAATAATTATTTTTTGTGTATTTCGGAATAAAAGTGCATTTCTATTGTGTATTTTTTAGTGTTTTTGTTTCTTATATGTGCATTGTTCTCTGTTGTGTGTAGTGAAATGTATTTTTATGTTAATTGATCTCTCATTGTTAATAGGACTGTATTAAGATGTCCATGAATAGTTCACATTCCCCTCTGACGAGGAATTCAAGTAAAGAATCAAGTCCATCGGCCAAGAGTGAAGAAAGTCAACCGAGTGCTGCGAGTGATCCTATGGAAGCCTGGATTAATCAGACTGCTGGAGAATCCATGGCATTAAGGTATTTAATTAAAATAAAATATTGTTTCATACGTTTTAAAGAAGTTATGTGAGTTATGTCAGATGTTCGGAATTATGAGAGTTTAAGGGTAGGTACGCATGTAAGCTAATTTCATTGGCCGATCAAATTATCAGTCAGCTACAATATACAAACAATATATATGAGTTAACAGAATCGGCCGATTAAAATTCTGTGACAAATATCGAAATATCAGCCGATCGAGATCGCCCAACGGCGTGTAACCAATACTATGGAATGAGAGGATGCCCATGTGACTGATAAAAGGAACAAAAATATCGGTATCGAGATTGTCCAACAAATGCCGCACATGCGACCAAAAAGAGACACAAAAATATCGGCCGATCAAGATCGCCCGATGGTGTACAACCAATGTTATGGCAAGAGAGGACGCACATACGACTGATTCCGAAACATAGAAGATCAAGGTCCTCATTCCGCAATGGACGAAATAAATATAGATTCCGAAACTTAAATATAATTAATTGAAACACATGCTTATAAGCGCACTTAAATTAATCAGTTGATGAATGAATCGCTTAATGTGCGCCTTTTCCACTATCGGTCAATTATATTAATCAGGCAATGAAGGTAAGCTTCCATGATGCCGAATTATGATTAATATTTTCTATTGACACTTCGATCTCATGTAACAGGTAATTTCAACAATTATAATAAATTCTTTCTGAATATATAACATTACAGCATATTTTATACACATACTGAGGTTTTTAGAAGTAAATTAGAAACCTAATTGTTGTCTATTATATACGTTAGTTTCAGTTTTTTTTAATAAAATATACATAAATTGGTAAATTATATAATTCATAAAATTACACATGTATTGTAAGAAATATTCTTAATAGATTCAAAATTTATTAAATTATTGATAATTTATCAGTGAATTTATAATGATGTCTTCAGATCCACGGATGATATATCTGCAGCACTGAGCCTGTCGTTAAGTTGCGATGAAGAGAAAGGTTTTGAAAAGTCTTCCAATGTTGTGACGTTTAACCAAGCCAGAGTTGATATAGTCAATAATAGTGAACCTCGGGACTACGCCAAACTTACTGCACATCCTATGATGATGAAATCTTTAACAATCAGTCAAAATTCACCACTGCAGAGTATGTTTATGTCAAGTAAGTTTATTCAATTATCATAAAATTACACATGCATTGTAAGAAATCAATCTTGTCATATAATTGTTTGAATAATATTGATTTTCAATATTGTGACATGTTTAGAAAACAGGTTAGGCAATTTCCTGTATATACAAAAAAAATTACAGATCGATATAAAAAGTCTTATATTTAAAAACAGTCGAATAACATCTAAATTTTATCATTCAGCAACAAACTCTAACAGGAGAAATCTTTAAAAAATTAATTTCATTGTTGCCTATTTAGTTATTTGAAATTAAACTCACGGTAAATCTTTATACTGTTATGTGACCATTAACTGTGTTCCTCCCTCGAACACGAGATTTGATCTCAACTGAGGGATGAATAGATATTAAATAATTTAATTTTAAGATACTGTTTATAATTCTTTTTATCATTAATGTATAATTGTTAAAATAAAAAAAAAAAAAAAAAAATTAACTTATAGGAACAACATTCTGACACATTTTTGGTACATATTTTTATTGTTTCAAAATCAAATACATTTTCATTCAAAAAAAGATACACAAAAAGTGGATTCCGGCACTTTTATTCAAAATAAAACTCAGTTTTGTTGATGCTTCTTTTTAATCCTTATTGTTAAAAGAAATAAGTAAGCAAGCTTAAAAATTAAAAGAAATTTCCGACACATGAAAATTCACTGCAAAACCAATAAAGTTTTGAGGCGTAAATAAAATGATTCATTTAATTCATTTACAAAAATATTTGGATACAAATAATGAAAAAATATAAATAACATAAATAATTATATGACACCAATGACATATAATTTTATATATATTTACCCATGAAGCTATAATACTATATTTACCAATGTTTATATTATTACCAATATTTTGTACCTTACCAATATTTTTGTACTCTACTGAATTTTGTTATAAATAAATAATAAATGAAAAAAAGGCGTTATAACTTATTTTTCAAGTTTTTTGAAAGTAGAAGTATAACAAAGTTTTTCACTAAGAGCGGCCGCACACTGAGCCACTAGTGGCCACCACTAGTATTTCAGTCGAGCCACTATTTGCTTTGGTGAAGTCGCCACTATTTGCTTTGCTTTGGCTGACTCTAGTGGGCCAGTGTGTGGCCGTTCAAAAAGTTTGAAGAAAAAAAATAATGTTTTCATTTCAAATCTTTTCATTCCTTTACTTCAGTTATGATGTGTTTTTCAAATACTGATCAGCTTCAATGTCCACTCGGTTTCAGCTTCAATGTCCTCATCTGCGTTTAGTGCCGGAAGTGATTCCCAACAATTCAACCTTTTGACCGAAGATCCAAAGGCTGCCCTCGCGGCTCTGGCTTCGTCAAATCAGAGCTTGATTGATGATGAAACGTCCCCCGCAGACAGTCTCATATCATCAAGCAGTGATTCCAACAATGAGATGCCTCTACTGGAGAAAGACACCACAACAGTGTCGTCATCTGCTTATCATACTGCTGATAATAAGACTATAGAGAATATACAAGAAGAGAAGGAAGTCTGCGAAGAGAATATCAAAAAAGAAAACGGATCAAATGAAAAGTGAGTAATAACCATTTTAGTCCTCTGTCATTTTTTTTATCTTTTTGTTATCCACTATAAACCAAGTCATGGAGACAAAATATCTTTCAAATTCTGTATTTATCAATTTATACCTAAAAATTTGAATTCTATGTAATGCAAAGAATATGTAGCAGAACTACATAGGACAGTGTAAAAAATGAGGTCACAAGGGATGTAATAAAATGTAGATAAAGAAAGATGTCATAGATAGAATAAAAATAATCACATTGAGATGGTTTAGCTTCATGAGAAATATGAATGAGAATGCCTGACGATGAAAATATTCAAAATTAAAATATGAAAGATGAAAATATTTCCGTAAGAATGGAGAAAAAGAATGACTCAATCTTACGAACAATTTTCTGAAAGAAGCTTGAAAAATAGGCAGACATGTAAGAGATGATGCAATGGATGCTTGCCAAGATAGAATAATGTGGTCTCTCTACGTGCCCCATTAGGGACATGGTGTTATGGTTTGTATGTATAAATGTTGAATATGTCTGTTTATAAGAATAAACTTAAGATTCAACACATTTTTTTTTCCTTCAGACTAATTCCTGAAAAACAAAGTCCAAATACACCCGGAACACCTTCAAATTCTCTATCATTGTCAGAAGGAAGAGATTTTCTTATTGACGATGAAATAGCAGATCAACCCGCACTCATATTTGAAAGTAAGGCATTTTACATTCAATTTATTTTTGCTTTCTTTCTCAGTCTGATTGCACTTTTATTATTTGGAGAAAAAAAAAACTGTAATAATGCAACAAAAAAATGTTGGTGTCAATAATTTGTTTAAATACAAATAATAAATAAGTTTTTTGACATAACTCCATGTTTTGTAACATTAATTAAATTTATAATTTTTTATTAAGTATATTTTTTTCTTTTTCTATTCTCTCTCAAAATTATAATGCTTTCATTAGATACTTATATAATAATTAAAATTCAATATAATTTTTATTAGATCATTTGTCTGTTATTTTCATTCATAAATTTTTATTATTTTAGTGTTTTCAATAGTATTCAGCATAATAGTCTCATTAACAGCGAGTTGATAATCTTAGTTTTTCCTTTAATCATTTTTGCTCTAGAAATCTTAGAGGATTCTTAAAATTTACACTGAATGACAATGTGCGCCCTTACTCAGGTCTTTGATTAATTCTATCTGATTTTATGGCTGCATACTCTCGTACATTTTTGGGTTTATTATTAAACAAACAAGCACAGGTTGCTGGTTTTCCATGTGTAAGAAATAATAATGAGTCTTCCTTCGCAATAGATATTTAGTTTATCAACAAAAAAAATCATATCTCCTTTTTCAATTCGACATTTTGTCTAATTTGGGCATCATAACTTAATGGAAACCACATATCATTTTATAAAATAAATTTATGATAAATATGAACATATATATTCCATAACGAATTTATTTGACTTCCAACGACCGTTTCGGCTTACAAGGCCATAATCAACTGGTTGACCAGTTGATTATGGCCTTCTCTCTCTCTCGGAGATAATTAGGCAGAATATTAATCAAAATTGAGCCATGCTTCAACTCCTGTTCCATGTTTATAAATAAGAAAAGTGGTCAAATTTGAGTTACCATACTTCAATAATGAAGCCACATTTATAAAGCGGTTAGCGGGCTGGGCTAGTAATCCAGTGGTCGCGAGTTCGAATCCTGCCTCAACCGATTTGGTTCACCTATAGCACAAGCATTTATTTGCTTATTTTATGGAACGTAAGAAGATGTATATGTTCTTGTTTAACAAGGACATATTCATTTTTTTGTAAAAAAAAAAACCTAACGCTGATGTGTTAAACAAATTCTTAATGCCGGCTGTACACACTCGCCGAGAGCCTCTCGCCGAGAGTCTCGGCCGAACAAGCCCTCGACGAGAGCATGCCTGTACACACTCGTTCTGCCAGTTGTACAGAAGACTCCCGCCACAATGGACATAGAAATTGCTGCTGCTTTTTCTCTTTGCACTGTGTCCTATTATAATTTTTTACACATTTACCATAAAAAGAAAATTCTCAAGCCATGGTGTAAAAGAAGATGGTGGTTGGTTACTATGCACCGCATGAATCCAAATGAATCCATGAGTTTGTATGCGAACCATATTGGTTTGTATGCAGTATCAGCTCCAGCTCCAGCTCCGGATTGTATAAATGCAGAAATTTTTATTTTATGCCCACGGTACGTTGCCATAAGCAACTAAGCGAGTTCTCTTCTTTTTTAATTCACCTACAGTAATATTAAGTTTTTCGCTTATTTGTACCCAAGCATCATGGATAAATTGTTTATCCTTGTGCTTTATATTCCTCGGGTCCCATAATACAGATTCTGTTTGATATGACTCCAAAAATTCTAACTCGAGTTCGTTGAGACCACATCACGACAACAACACATCTTTACACAACGACAATAAGCGGGTGATTAAACGAACGAGTATGCACGAGTGTGTACATTCTCGTTCTCGTTTTCCTCGCGAGTTCCAACGAGATCCTTTGACTCGGTCGCAAAAAACCGACAAACGACCGAGACGAGACACGAGAGACGAGATTAAGACGAGAGTTCCATGTACACACTCGCTCTCGGGCTGTCTCGGCAAGTGTGTACAGCGGGCATTAGATTTTCTTTCCAGTGTTTACTATTACTATTACGTTATAAGTTATCAAATGACAGTTTATTTGCTATTCATTTTGCTTTTAAGTTTTTGTATTTAGGATCGTAGGTAGATTTTTGCACACTGTATAATGTATAGTCAGTGTTTCGCACTAACACTAAAATATCATATAATGATTTTCAGCTAATAGCACTGCCGAACAAATGACTTCATCACTTCAGTTGCTTAATTTAAATGCCACTGATAATACATCCACGCTTCAAGAACATAACAATTCTCCTTTGGTTAATAAGAAAAATAAAGGTGAGAAGGCTTACAGTTCTTTCACAAATCATTCTCTTGTATTTGCCGACTAGCTTTGTATTTTGTTGGTTTTCACCATTTTGGTTTTAATATAATTAATTGAATTTGATTATTCATTCCATTCCCAACAATTAACACAAGACTGTCAAATCATTGGGACTGACATTCATGCTGACATTATAGATTTTATTTCATCTTCATTGATAAGGACATCCAGTATATTTAATTTTATTATGTTTATACATTCTAAAAAGGTTCAAAGTATAGTTTATTGGCTCAGACGCTTTTTTGTTCATGATTCCCTCTTCAGTCTGTCTTTTCGGTACTGTCATTCTAGAATTCATTATTATTTTTTTGTCAAAGTCTTAGAAATTAATGTAATAATAGTGTATTCATCTGATATCTTTAGTAAATATTATTAATTATATGTTGGTTTTAGTACATATATAATATTTATTTGCTGTACGTTTCCATGTGTTTAAAATAAATATCCCTTATTATTAACATTTGAACATATGCTTACAAAATCACAATTATGTTTTTTCTGTACTTTTCTTCCTTTTTTTGGATTTTTTTTAGTTTAGTTATTGTGTACAAATTTTTTATTACTATAATTTATCTTGACAGTTAATTACTTTTAACCAAAGAAAAATTAAGATACTAGTGATGTTTTTTATGCAGCAAAAACATGGCTACTTTTTGAATATTTCCATCCATGTTTACCCATATCATGGATATAATTATCTAATGGAGCTCTATAATATCTTAAGATGTTACAGAGCTCCATAAGATATTTATATCCATGATATAGCTAAACATGGATGGTTTTGATTTCGACTGTTAACCAGACTTGCCCCCCAGAACTACGTTTTGTATTTATAATAAATACTGAAAAATATTTATATACTAAAAATTTACTGATATATTTATTTTTACAGTTTTTATGAAATGTTGAGATGCTTTTATTGTTAAAAAATATATTGATATCTATTGATCTACAAATGTGAACTACGTACTAGAAGCGGCATGTTGATTTATTTATGAACATAATTGAGGAACTGAAAAAATTTCATCTTTATTTGTTTAGTTTCTTTCAGAAGTTTTAGTCACTTTGCAAAATGGAACAAAACGAACTTTTGAAATGTGTGTATTAATTTAAAGTTTTGCCCTTCCATGGACATGGCTTAAAATTATATTCAACTGTTAAAATGCAAGTACCCACGTGGATACTGTTTAAAACAAGGATGTCATCGAGCTTTGAAAATGAATGTTTGTCATAAATTTTGACTCATTCAAAAAATCCAATGTTTGCGTATATGCAATTAAAAAAATATCGATTTACATACACATTGGTACAAGTAGGTAAATACGCAAAAAATTAAATAATATTTCTGGCGCAGTTCAGGGGTGACATCTGTGTGAGACACCGTCACCTCATTTATAAGGACTGTTGCTTTCATTGTTTACCAATAAACTAATTTCTCAAGTGACCACCATATTGATTTGTTTATAAGTAACATTATATTTTGATCTTCGTTTTCTTATGAATCAATTAATTGTGCTTTAGTAGATACTGACAGTGCTAGTAACATTGTATTTTGATCTCATTTTTTTACTAATCAAAGTGAGACAGATGTTTTACTAATGTGAACTGTGTCTAGGTCTGCAAAATTCTCAGAAAGTTCATCCATCACCTCCATGCAGTAGACGACCTCCTCGTTCTCCTTCTCTAGACACACTTTCCCCCTGTGACAGTATCGCGTCCGATGACCTCATCTGCGATATGGACCTCAATCATTCTCTCACAAGCCTCAACAGTCAGGATGAATACATTGACAGGTAACTTTTGATTTTATTCTATGGTGTGATTTTAGCCGGATGAACTAATCACTTTCTTCCTCACACATGAATTAAAATACTCTTGTTGAATAATACTTATTAAGTATGGGATGAATCAAAACAAAAAAAACTGTAAATACTTCTATATATAACGCATACATCAAAAACAAACTAACATACCTAATACCTTTTTGGGCAAATGGCAATAAAACAGAAATACAAAAACTATGAAGAAAGCAAAATAGAATAAAAATTACTTATGATCTAAACTCACATAAGTACACCATTGAAATACCTATACAGAAAAGAAACATACAGAAGATGTCTCAGTTCAAAACATTATAACTAATACACAAAATAAAAAAAAAAGGAAAAATAGAAGACACCGAACTAAGACATAAGCAGAGAACATAAATCCACAACTTGCACTGGACAAACTTTTTATACATTTTAGTGCAAAAATAATAGATCCTAATGTAAATTCTATAAATTAATAAATAATTAAAAAAAACTAATTACAATACATGTACAAAAAATTACATTGAAACTAAGAAAACTACGAAAAAATTGGACATGAAAAAATTATGACTAGAATAAATTTCCAAAACAACTTAAAGCTATGAACTAGGCATAAATACGTCTTCCTGCTCTGGGTACCAGGGCATATGGGAGACGAAGGAAATGAGCAAGCTGATAGACTCGCCAGAAAGGGTGCGAGAGGGCGCCTGATAGGACCAAAGGCATTCTGCAACCTAGGAAACTCAAATTTCTAGAAAGAAGTAAAAAAAATATGGAGAAAGTGAGATCCAATTTCCAGATTGAACTCCCGGGGCTCAGGCAGGCTAAGGATCTGCTTGGCAACTATGACCGAAAAAGGTCCAGAACATGTGTGAGCCTCGAAAGAAATTCCCTAAAAACTCTGACGGGGTCCCTCACAGGACATTGTTGACTTGGGGATATCTGAGGAGAATTGGATTAGAAGAAGGACGGTACATGCAGATTCTGCAGGGAGGAGGCGGAAATGCCACACCTTGTGAAATGTAATGCTTTGACACAGGTAAGAATGAGGACCTTGGGCAAGCACCAAATGGATATCATCTCTATTTTTTGAAGCTTCTCGGGCAACTAACAGGTGCTATGTTAAATAATTATTTAACACGCACGCAATAACAAGTTACCACATTCTGGAGACATGATATTTATCATCTCACAGATCCAGACTGAAAACACAATTAAAAACTGTGTCTCCACCGGGAATCGAACCCGTGACCCTTGGATCAGCAGTCAGATACCTAACTAACTTAGCCACGGAGGCTCTATTCTTAACTATTAATAAATATAAAAATTCTCTAATTAATTATTGAAATAAAAAAACTGCTGTTTTTTTTCTATCTATTGATGGCAGTGCTTTCAGTGATATTGTTGCAAATATTATTTATTCAAATCTATCTTTATATGTCAATACAATACATTACATATTTACATCTATATTTAATTGTAATCTATTATTCTCAGGCTTGATAGTTCCATCAGAAGTGGATTGAATTCCCTGGAGGATGCACAGTTAAGAGAGGAGCTGATGAAGTTCAGCATCAGGAGGCACCACAGTCAGGCGCTGAGTAATGAACTCTCACTGACTGGCACACCGACAAAGATTCAAGGACAGACACCTTCTACCAGCAACAGCAGTATTGCCAACATTGGGTGAGTTCATTTTATCTAACAATGTCTTCATTTCATTCAAATTTGTGTCTGTTATCACTGAATATAATATTGTTTTGTGAAACCTTCATAGATAGCAATTTCTCTTGGATGTAGGGTTATTGAAAAATATCTTGATAAATAACATGGACTGTGCAGAACACAAGTATAGATTTTTTGCTTGGTTGGTATTTGCACGTTACACGCATGTGTCGTATAATTTTGGCCAAACATCTTGAACGAGCTTCCGGTTGCGCAGAGCGCAAATTTGTGTCTTTTTGCTTCATTGGTTTACGTGCAAATCGTCCCTCTTCTCGGCTTACAGTTCAAGAAGTTTGGCTACAACTTTACTTCCTTTTTATTACATCGTTTTAATGTCTATTTGTACAGGAATTTTACAATTGATTTTTACTAACTTGCTGAGCAGTTAGAGTTCTGAAACTTTGGTAATTTGTGTATTCCCAATTACAATGCGCGTTTAAACTGTTTTCAGCATGATTCTCAGCATGATTCATTTGCAATTTTAATAAAATTTAATATTTTTTCATATCATACAAAGTAAACTTATTGCGTATCAGGAATATTTATGTGAATTTCTTTTTACATGAAAATAATTGAAAAGGATGCCCTCTTTTTTTTATTTACTTGTATAAGGTACCCAATGCACACCTGCATACCTGTCGCTGATTACCCCCCCCCCCATTGTGAGATTTGCCGTGATGATATATGATTGGTAGTTGCGCAAGTCATTTCCATCTCCATCGAAACAAAGATATTTGCCCATACCTACAAAAACTAAAAATACTATGACTTTTGGCGTTTTCCGTTCGTTCAGTTCCTGCGTTCGATCACCAGTACCTAAAAAAACATTTCAAAAAACGTATTTAAAATTAATTCTCTCGTAATTTTTGCTTCGCTAGGCTAGAAACACTCATTAGTGTGAAGATGTTGCCAAATGGCAATAATCTCGCCTATTACGCAGGGTGTCAGAAAGTGTTTATTATAATATTATTAACATTTTTTTTCCTTGGTGGTTTGGCCATATGGAAATATGAATGACTGATTAAAAAAAATATTATTCAATCCAACAAGAAAGAATGCATGGTGAGAAATAGGAATGATCTTAGAGCATTTTCAAGACAATGCATGAAAGTGAATTATGCAAAAATGTATAATTAGAGACGACAGTGTGGCTTTAGATTCTCTTTGTCTACCCAAAATATATAAATGGCGTAATGATCTGTATGTTATTCGTCTTCTCTATTCATACTTATGAAGTTTCTTCAAATACGTACAATGTACTATGGTAGTACCTAGATACTTAAATATTAGATATACCGATGTCTATTTCCACGCGTAAAAGTAATAATATGTAAAATAGTATTTAACAGGGCCGGATAAACGTGTTTTTGCGCCCGTAGCAATATATTTGAATCCGCCCCCCCATTTTTTTGGAATTTTAAATGTAGCATAATTTAAAATTATGTAAAATTACATCGGGTCCAAAATGACGAATCAGTTTGTTAATATTACCTAATCCTACATATTATATAGTTGTTTATTATTATTTATAAAAAATAGCCACAAATGGAGATTCACAATAATATTACATATTTCCAATGTCGTATTACATTATTTGAGTCAATTTTGTTTTGTTTGACAACACCAAATATAATGCCCAAATAACATGTTAAAAGTAGGCGAGCAATATATTAACACTAAGCGGGATTTTTTACATACACACCATCATGCCGAGCATCTATCCGGGTACGCAAAGAGAACCGAGTGCCATACCTGCGGTTTTTTTATTTATATGATTAACATTTTAGAATTTTCAGCGCCCTTTTTAAGACAACCGCCCAGACTTCTTGTTCCTGATTGTTCTGTGATTTATCCGGCCCTGGTATTTAATAGTGCTCACATTTCTCTTGTCCCCACTTCTTCTCTTGTATACGAAATATTAAGGCCAGAAACAACCCTCATAAATATGGCCGTAGTTGCTCCGGAAATAGTCTGTTTCGCTTAACGGCCACAGTGGCGCTAATGTATCTCTCGTTCAAATTAACCATTCTAGAATCTTCTTGAATAATTTAAAATGATAGTGCGTTCAGGTTAAATTATTTTCGCGAAGAAAATCCCCTTTCTCTGGTTCATGTCGCTACTTGATACTTGGGCAATAATGAGATGGCCGCTGTGTCGATAATGTCTTGCCGCATTGCGGAACTATGTCGTGGGAATATTATTTAAATTTGCCGTAATGTTATTTAGGCAAAGTTTTGTCAGTTTGTTACGTGTTAACAACAAAAGACCTTTAACATTTGGTGCCAGATATCTGTGCACGATTAGGCAACTGTATTCAGGTGAACGGGAGTCGCGTCTCATATATTGTTTACAAATGTATGTGTATTAGAACATTATTGTGCAATCTAAATTATACTACCTAAGTAATATCAAAGAACGGCGAAAATAAGTGCAGGGAAACATAAATATCTGTAGATCATTTTTATCTTCGTTGACATTCCTCACAATGTCAGTTGTATAAGCTTTCTAGTCTACAACAGAGTATTTGATGTTTGTGGTAATCCTCGTATCTGATGTTGGTGGTTACACCAAATCATTGAATCATTGAGGGAGCAATAGAGAAAGGAATAATTTTTCAAATTGGTTTTACTAAAGTACATTTCATTCTTAAAACATTTTCATTAACTAACACATTTATAATAAAGCTATACCAAAACCTCTTCTAAACCCAAATCAAAACTACTATATTTAATCTGACCGCGTCCACTTTCGTCTCACTCGGCCACATTCTACCTAAATTCCAATTAATCCGGCTTGACAAAGAGACAATCTTCGTGTGTGACGAAGTTTTCCGTCAATCGTTCTACTTCGGGTAGCTTCGGATTTTGCCGAAACACTTCGCTACCATCTAACGATAAATAACATCACAATATAGCCTTTTAAATAATAAGGCAATAGCCTTACAAATAATAATTGAACGGTTAAATAAGAAGTTTCTACAGATGTATAAGACAAAGAAAAAATAAAAACCGACCACCGTGGCACATTTGGTTTCAACGCGGGCGTTCTGGGTTCGATTCCCAGAAATTGATTAATATTCAATTCTCACGAAATTTTTGCTTCTCTGGACTGGAAACACTCTTTAGCTGGAAATAAACTCGACCCTTGCACAGGGTGCAAGGAAATTTTATTTTTATTAAAATAATACTTCACAATCTTCGCAAATGGCGCGAAAATAAAAGCACGCAATCTAGTCATCTCTCTATGAAGATGGCATCGCTTTTGAAGTTGGAAATCGTCTAAAGAATGGCCAATCTTCGTTATTAGACCACACAATGATGAAGATGAAATTAAAAACCGCCAGACTTATCACTTACATACTTTTAAAAATCAGATAGAAAAATAATAATTTAATAAATGAAAGCAGGCTTCGATAGCACCATTTTTTAAAGATTGATACACGCTTGGATCACGAAGTAATGTGAATCTTTACGAAAGAGCCTTTTCAAATGTATTTTTTATTTCACATGTGAAAGATATGTACTTAGCTATGATTTTTTTTATAATTATATCCCTTGCACATGCCTAATGTCATATTTTTTTCTACGAGATTTCTCACACTACGCAATACAGCTGCAGCCTGCAACAGTCCACTTGAATGGTTTCTTATTGGAATTCTCCGAACGAAAACAAATACATCAGCGAAATATATGTACTCACAAATCGTATTACATCGACTTCATCATGGCTGTGTGTTAAAACGATGAAAATAATCCCTCTTGCAATATAAATGCATTTGTACCCCATTAAAAGTATTATGTTGGATTAGCAACAAAACTGATTTCCTTATGAATAATTTATAACTCAAAACTCATAGTATTGTAGACACACAGATCGACAGAATTGATAGAATTGCGAATATATAAATATAAGTAGTAATAGTAATAAATGTAGAAAGATGTTGGAATGTAGAAAGATGTATATGTACTAGCTAAACAAGAACATATTCATTTTATTAAAAAATCGCAAGAGTTTTTTTCTTACAATGTTAAAATCATAATACTGTAATAATAATAAACACTTCCTTGCACCCTAAGCAAGTCGCGAGTTTATTGCCATATGGCAATTTCTCCCAAATAACCAATGTTTCCAGCCCAGACAAGCAATATTAGTGTGCAATGAGAAATTAATTTAAAAATTTTCTCCTCTGCTGGGGATCGTACCCAGGACGCCCGCACATAACTCAACTGCTTACCAACTGTACCACGGCTGGTCGGCCATTTGGTATTAATACTCACTTTGTTTTTTATACTCAACACATTTACACGCGATTTTTCTCTTTTTAATTTGATAATAACTTTTTAACTTTAACTTTTTAATTGTGCCCCTTTAACATTAACTTAAACTTAATTTTAATTTACTATTCTTCATACATTGAGACACGTGAGGCAAATCATAATATGAGTTTCTAGTGGTCAATGCTTCCCCCCACTCCCCTTCCTACCTCTCTCCTTTCCCATCCTGTCTTCATAATTGTTAATAAATGTGTATGTCCTTAATATATTTAGAATACTATAATTGGCAACATAAAAATTATCTCTGTATATCTGTATAAATCTTTATTGTAATGCTGTTGTATTCTATAAAATAAAAAAAAAAAATAAATAAATAAAAAAAAAAAAAAATAAATAAAAAAATAATAATTCTTCTTACTAGCCACTTAAAGTGAAATCATTGAAAATCTAACGTGGGTCGTTTTTGTTATTTACTAGTTGCATGTAAAACATGAGATCCAACTGTCGATACCGATAGTATGTATAGTTGAAGAATGAGAATCAAACTATAAATCCATAAATCCAAATTATTGAAAATTTTATCAAATGTTGGTACTTATGTATTTCAATATAGGACAGTATGGAAGTCAGTCCTCTTTTCCTACCCGGAATATGAAAACAGCATGATGGTTCTGTATGTATGTTTGGAGATTAAGTATCAAATTATTAAGTCTTCTTACATATTGTGTATAGGCGACTGCCTTACAAATTGTATGAAGCGATGTCGTCACTAAATTAATTTTTTATAAAAATTGTTAAAAAATAATTAAGATTTACTTCTACAATATTAATATTTTTTATAGGAAATTAAATTATCTAGTTGGGGTGTTTCGGCTTTTTTCGATATTTAAAAAAAAATTGGAAATATAGGCAGTTACACTCATAAATTTATCATAAAAAAATATTTTCTTAATAAAAAATGTTTGAGAGACCCTGGAATTTTTTTGAAAAAAATAAATTTAAGATTTTGTATTTGTCTATATTCATACCAATTTTCAGCGTTATAGGTTTTATGGTTTCTGAGATATATGGAAAAATAAAGTAAAAATTCAAAAGTTGATAACCCCTGACTGAAACAAAAATTCAAAATTCTGAGTGTAAAAGTTTTGTAGGCCTATAACTGTTTATATATTTTGAAATTTTGGGCTTTGTAAATTAAGCGGATCAAAAGTTATAAGGGGGGGGGGGGACACACACACACACAAAACTCACATAAAATGTTCTACTCCTAATTCTGAGTAAATCCGTATATGGAACATATATACTGCGAAGTCTCTAAGTTGGTGTTTTTAGCATGCAAAAAGTCCCCTACGCCATACAAAATGTTCCTTCGTACACGCATCTTGGATTTAAACTGCCTCTTCCTTCAATAGAATTTCATTTTCTTGAACGAATCGACAGTTGGATGAATACCAACTTAAATAATTTTTGCTTGCGATAATGGCTACCATAACCCAACTTGTTGTGTATAAAATATGAACCAATCAATATATTATAGTTAATTTATTAAAAAAATAAATAATGTACCTATACCATGGAGCCGAATATCTCACGGGGTAGGCACAGAGAGTAAATGGTTTTCATTTATTATTCATTTTGCCGAAACCCCATTACGGCGCGAAATTGCTGACTCCAAACCACGGTAGGTATATATCGGTTTCCCTATTAATATCTATAATATATCCTTTCCGGTAAATAACTTGATCATTTTAGTCATGGTGTAGAACGGTTTACACTTTAATTAACACAAATTCGCACTGTACACTGTGCACTCCACGTGAAGTATTATTCAAGATGTTTGTCGCTAACTGTACTTACATTTCCCATATTATGCAATTGTATTGACAGGGCTGGTTTTCGAACGACTCGCGTATTAAATTCAAAAGTTTTCCTCATAACTTTGAACATTATTTGTGTGTTGAATAAATATTTGACCCTATAAGTAGTCCGCCCTTAGATAGTAGTTATAGTAGTACCTAACATTTATTCAGATGTAAAAACATATATAAATATTAATACATTCATTCATTCATACCATCACGGCATATCCCACAATGTGGGGTAACCAGCGAAAGGTGTGCGGGTGTGCATTGCCTTATAAAAGGGAGAACAACACATCTATGTATACCCACACACCAGTCTCGTTTCACCATAAAAGGAACTACATTCAGAATGGGTGGTGAACCTCATTGCTGAACTATGTAAGATGTTATTGTTGCCTGTTATATTTTCGATTACCCGGCTCTTACGGGACACTCGAAAACAATGATTTAAAAGAATGGAAGCACTATTCTAAGCCGGTGCCTCACAGCTAGTCAAATATTAATACATCTAGTTTAAACCAAAAATATAAAGAATTAAAACTTTTTGAAACAAATGATCATAGTTGGAGTATGACATAAAAATATTAAAACATCACGTAAAACTATGGAGAAAATTAATAGTTCTTAATTACATTATGTATTCAGCACCTAGCCTACTAAAGGTGACAAGACTTGTGGTTTCTTTTATGTTTGGTGGCACATTTTGAGACCTTTATGGTATAAACTATTTTGTGTTTATGGTGTCCTTACAAATATAAAATACCTTTATTTTTTTGGAGATTGAATATGTCCTTGAAACAAATACCTACATACACATCCTAATATATTCCCTAAACTAAGCATAAATGCTTGTACCTTGTACTATAGGTAAACGAAATCGGTCTTGGCAAGATTCGAGCTTGCGACCTCTGGGGGGTCAAGTCTGGTCAGTCGGCTTAGTCAAAACCATCCATGTTTCTCTAGTGAATGTTCGTGACAAAATTTTAAACATATTCTTATTAAGGGGGGGACTGCTGCCAACGTACCTATTTTTCAATTTGATATACCATCATTATTACTAATCAAATCGTTTAGAAAAAAATAATTTAGATAGTTTGGATATTAATAAATCAAAATATACCTTAACTTTTTGATAATGTTCTGTATAAATTCTTGTAGAAAAATAATGGCATAGCCCGATTTTCAACGTTTATCATATATTTTTAATAAACTAGGTATAAGGCGTAGAGTAATATATTTTTTTTAATTAAAGAAGACAAAAATATCTAGAAAAATATGATGTGACGTTGCATTAATGCTTCAGGTTTAGTAAATAAACCTAAAAAACATTTATTTTCCATTCAGCGCCATTGCGTAATAAAAGTTTTTTTGGTTTATTTACTTAACCTGATGCGTTAATGCAACGTCATATCATATTTTTCCAGGTATTATGTTCATCTTTAATTTATAAAAAAAAATATTGCTCTATACCTTATATTTTTTTAGAAATTTAAGATAAATGTCTAAAATCGGGGTATGCTTATTATTTTCCTACAATAATATATACAGAACATAATCAAAAAGTTAAGGTATATTTCTCTTTATTAATATCCAAACTAACTAGGTTATTTTTTTCCAAATTATTCGTTTAGTAATAATGATGGTATATCAAATTGAAAAAAAAATAGGTACGTTGGCAGCAGTCACCCTCTTAACAGTAAGTACCTATTTTTAATTACTCTATAACTATATGTCTTAGAAAAACATGTTATGTACTTAAAAAGTGCATAAAATCAAAGTGAATTACCGTTAAAGTATTTTCATTTTAAGTCAGGGGGTTAGTCCGGTCAACCGGCGGAATCAAATCCATCCATGTACCCATATTATGGATATAATTATCATATGGAGTTCTATAATAATTTAAGATGTTATAGAACTCCATATGATAATTATATCCATGATATAGGTAAACAAGTATGGTTTTGATTACGCCGGTTGACCAGACTTGCCCCCCTGGATTACAAACCCAGCGCGCCAACGTCACCACTCATGTATATTTTCAATAATTGTATTTTCAGTCTGCATCTGTGAGAGGATAGTATACCTATCATAAGTTACATAGATGGGATTAGATGGGTCGATGGCAGAGCGGTTAGCGCGCTGGGCTAGTAATCCAGTGGTCGCGAGTTCGAATCCTGCCTCGACCGATTTCGTTCACCTAAAAAAAAGTCTCTAGAATTTGGCAACCTGATATAGGATGCGTGTTAAATAATATAATATTTGACATTCTATCTCTTGTAAGTTGCTCCAGAAGAAATACAAAAAAAAACTTTTAGACAGTTTTAAACAGTGACGCTTTTGCTTATGACATGCTCTTAACATTTGGCGTTATCATTTGTTTTCGTTTAAATATTTTGTTTAACACTATCGAAGGTTATCAATTTGAGCCAAAAAGCGATTTTTATATCAATTTGCATTTTTTATCATTTCGACCATATTTTGCATAAATTACACCAGCCATCTAATACGCTTCTCGATTTCGTGCTCTCCCGGGGCTATCTGTGGTGACATCTATGGCATACAGTATAATGATAGAGGCTTAATTAGACAAAATAATTTACAATCCGGTAATTACCCTATGGGAATAAATATTTTTTTACGTAATTTAGTGCAGACTCATTTTGTCAACAACCTGACTTTTCCGTACAATATTCTGTACAGTCTTTTACATCCTTTTCTTTAAATTATCACTTATCTGTTTATATGTACTGGAATTTTGCAGTACCCGTCCAGTCTTAGGTAAGGCGTGCATGGAAGCTTAAATAAATCGGCCGATTATTATCGTCCGATTAATTTATCGGCCGATAATAAATCGGCCGATCGGTTCTAACGCGCATGGAAGCTTATAGAATCGTACGATTGGAAATAACACGGCGGTCAACATTCATATATTTAAAATACAATATGTATATTCATAATTTTAATACCTATATGATTAGAAATATGGATTTTTTTGAAGTAGCATGTTTTTGTGCTCTAGTCCTCAAAATTCTTAAAAAGAAACGTCAAAAAAAATCACTGGGTTTATCCGCTAATAAGTGCTATATTACGGAAAGGACAATTTGTCCGGTCCTACGAAGATTTAAGATCACACCTTGAGGAGTTTTTTAAGTACACCAACCAGTTATTAAAATTTCGCTAATCTCCAACCACAATTTTTGCTTAATTTGGCGGTCACTATATTTTTTTTAATTTTTAATCATACTATGAAGGACGTGCTTCAACTAATGTAATTAATTGTTCGGAATCAATATTTATTTCATACATATTTTCTGACATTTCGTTTGGCAACACTGACAACGTACTTCTCGATCTACTGCGCTCGGACGATTAAATTATCGGTGAGCAAGCGCCATGCGCGCTCTCTCATACAAGATTGGTTACAAAAAATCGGCCGATCTCGATCGGCCGATTTTTTTGTGTCTTGTCACAGATTTTTAAATCGGCCGATTCTGTTAGCTTTCATGCGCGCTCTTACATGTAATTCGTATGTTGTAGCTCACCGATAATTAATCGGCCGATGAAATTAGCTTCCATGCGCGCCTACCTTTAGACTTTAAGAATTTGTGTATTCCCGATGGCAATGCAGGTTAAAACTGTTTCCAGCTAGATTCATCTGATATTTTGATGAAATTGAACAATTTTTTATTTCATACAAAGTACATTGTGCCGACCACCGTGGCACAGTTGGTAAGCCGTTCAGTTTCTGTGCGGGCGTCCTGGTTTCGATTCCCAGCAGAGGAGAAATTTATTTAAATTAATTTCTCTCGCAAATATTGCTTTTCTGGGCTGGAAACACTGGTTAGTTGTAAAAAATTGCCATACGGCAATAAACTCGCCGCTTGCGCAGGATGTAAGAAAGTGTTTATTATTATTATTAAACAAAGCTATGGGATTTCGACTGAGCGTCATTAAAATATGATTTTTATTCGGTTAGATGTATCAATAATATTTTACTATAATTACATTTATTTTTACTATAATTACATTACAAGACGCCGGTCAAAGGTCACCGACACTGCAGAAAGAGTGGGAAGGCTGAATTGGCAATGGGCAGGTCATGTGGCAAGACAGAGAGATGATAGATGGACCCCCAAAATTCTGAATTGGAGACCCTATCAAAATAGAAGAGGTGTAGGGAGACCACAGAGGAGATGGACTGACGACATTGTCGAACTGGTGGGACATGGGTGGAAACAGAGCGCCCAGGATAGAGAGAAGTGGAAAACTCAGGAAGAGGCCTTTATCCAGCAGTGGAGTGAAAGGGGCTGAAGAAGAAGAAAGTGATCTTTAACTCAAAATTAAACATACATACTTAAGAGGGCTTATAACCGTAAAATCTCATTATGAAATCTAATTTCTCAAATACGTTAAACAGTATCAGTGTTATTTATAAAAATAAATTTGGTTCAATTGAACCCGGTTCAAAGTCTTATTCTGAATTATTTATTTTTATAAATAACACTATGTTTCTAAAAACTACCATAAGTATTTAACATTTCTTTAGTGAGTGTTCGTAACAAAACTTTAAAATTCAGCACAAATTCCCCTAAAATATATAAAAAAACCTTTTTAAGAGCATATTATGTCGTAGAGAAATAAATCTTTTATGTGATTAAAGAGTGCATACAATCAAAATGAAAGACCGATCGAGTTTTTTTCATTACATGTCATGTTTGTTCTTTTTGTTTTCTTTAAATTATCGTAAACTTTTGAGTTTACGATAATTTAAATCACGTATAAACCTTTTTTTTCTCATACGATTAAAAGGGTTTACCCTTGCTAATATTAAGCTACTGATCTATAAAAGTGTCATCCGCCCCATGATGACGTACGCGTGTCCCGTCTGGGGCAACGCTGCCAAGTCCCACATAGATCAATTGCAAATCACTCAAAACAAGGCCATCCGTTTTGCCTTTAGCGCTCCAAGATGGGCTAGAAACTCTCTCCTCCATGACGATGCAAAAATACCCACAAAAAAAAATTCATAACCTCCACTTCACAGCGTTTTTATGCGAAAATCCCCACGCTTAAAAACCCATCTATCAACAGTCTAGCCAGATATGACGAAAATGACACCATTAAATATCCAAGACCTAAAACCGTCCTGAAACGACCTCCCCCACCCGAACCCCCTCCATAGAAACAACCCTAACACGCCAAATTACTTTCACCTTACCTCGCTAATTTCTCCCATTCAAAACACAAAACAAATCCAAATTCAATTCTAATGCAGTAATCATTCATTCTCTTATGTCACCCCAATTCTCCCACCTCTTCAGATAAATACCAAAAATAATATCTTCATGTAACGAAAGATGAAGGAGTCAGGAGTCCTTAGACTCGGTACTCCGTTGAACAGAAATGACAAATGACCTTGCTAATATGTTACGTCATAGTGTATTATTAGGCGGTTTTAATATAATCATGTGTTCAGTCACTTTACGTAAGATGCCCTCTTAAATGGTGGTTTATATTTGTAGGATAAACCAATCATTAATACGTTTGAAAAAAAAAACATTTGAGCACGATACCATCTAGCAGCGTTGTGTTTGAATAGTTGACTTTGATCAAAAACAATGATAGATTTCGACGTACGTGGTACTGCGCATGTTCCGTACAAAGGATTTGAGCTCCAACTGGGTAGGTACATAGTTTTTATTTTGTCAATTTGGACGGCGCTGATATTGTTGAACTCCATCTTATATTCAAGATGTTATCAAATTGAAATCTTCAACTTAAGGGTGTTAGTATCGAAAGGGTATAACAATTTAAGTTTTTGGGTAGTGTAATTACTGAGAATCTAGACCCTGACACTGAAGCAAAATGCAGAATAGAAGCGGCCCGATCGGCATTTTACAAAATGAAAAATCTTCTCCTCGACGACAATATTTACATGTTCCGGTATGTAGAACAAATATCAGAAAGAATGCTACAATTCCACGCGTATGTGATTCTCATAACACGTTGTTCTCAGCCGGGGTGGACATCTTCAATGTGAAATATGATAAGTTTCGTCGCGATATATTGAAGGTGATACGCTCCTAATTTTCCTCCCTCGTACCCTCCTGAAAACATAACCTCATCAATTAACTCAATGAACCTGGATCTTCATCGGATTGGTCTGTGGTGCTCTCGGAATGGTCTGCTTGTGAATCCTACAAAGTCGCAGGCAATTATTTTGGGAAGCCATAGAATGATTTCTCACGTCGATATGACTTCTTTGCCCATGCTCATGCTTAATGGCTCAGTCATCTCTTTCTTCCAGTCTGTTAAGGACCTGGGAGTTTACCTTGACACTAGTCTATCCTGGTGGAAGCAGATTGGCGAGGTTAGCCGTAGGACGTTTGCCACTCTTCACTCTCTTAAGAGACTGCAGCGGTTTCTATCTACTGAGATAAAAACCCTGTTGATCCAGTCCTTGATTTTTCCTATTTTTGATTATGCTGACGTCTGCTATCTCGACATCAAATCTGAGTTCTTATCTAAATTAGACCGTCTGCAGAATGTCTGCATTAGATACATCTTCGGTCTGAAAAAGTTTGACCATGTATCGGAATTTCGTACAAAACTGGGCTGGTCTTCAATGGGCAAACGCAGGGATGTTCACACACTCTGTCTTCTCTATAAGATTTTGTATAGTGAGGTGGCTCCAAAGTATCTCAGAGACAGGTTTCATTTTTCATCGGAGCATGGTCTTCCTCTGAGATCGGGTAATAACGGTCTTCTTGTGATTCCCTCCCACCGATCGGACTTCTACACTAATTCTTTTACTGTTCATAGTGCTAGGCTCTGGAATCAACTTCCCGTTGATACTCGAACCTTACCATCATTTTTCTCTTTCAAACAGCGGGTGAAACTCTGATGTCTCTCTTCCCTCCCTGCCTCATTTTCCTCCTTACCACTATCTCCGCCCCTTCCTTTTTTCTCCTTCCCATCCCCCTAAATGCATATGTGTGTTTATGTGTGTATGTATGTATGTGTGTGTATATGTATATATATGTTCTGATATATATGTTCTTATATATTCTTATATTATTTTTATTTTCTAAGGTTGACTGGAAGATGTTAATTTTATTAACAAGTCCGCCTTTTGGCTTTTTTAATGTTTTAACTTGCTCTTGTTTGCACTTATTTTGTTATGTTATTTTAGCCAATAAAGAATTATTATTATTATTATTATTATTATTACCCTCCTATCCATCCCAAACAAATTGTATATGTGCATGTGTGTGTGTGTGTGTGTGTGTGTGTGTGTGTGTGTGTGTGTGTGTGTGTGTGTGTGTGTGTGTGTGTGTGTGTGTGTGTGTGTGTGTGTGTGTGTGTGTGTGTGTGTGTGTGTGTGTGTGTACGTGTAACATGAGTTGTTTACAGTATTTTCTTGCTATTGATGGAAAGCTTGTTATTGGCTCTGAAGTCTATGTTAAAATTTGTATTATAAAAAATGTAAATGAGCTGTTGGCTTCCCAAATAAATAAATAAATAAATATTAACTTAAAGCTGAGACAAAGAATGGTCAAGTGTTATGTGTGGTCAGTTCTGCTTTATGGGGTGGAGGCGTGGACTCTCAAAGTTATTATTATAAACCGCATTGAAGCATTTGAAATGTGGATCCACCGCAGAATGCTTAGAAAATCGTGGACTGACATGGTCAGTAACACTGAAGTACTACGTAGAGCCAACACCAAAAGAGAATTATTCGCCAATGTTAAGCTCCGTAAAGTGTTGTACTTCGGCCATATTCTGAGAGGTGAAAAGTATGCCATCCTTCAGCTCGTCATGAAGGGGAAGGGGAAGAAAACAGCTTTTCTGGCTGCGAAACATCCACGAATGGACCGGTATAAGAACTGTGGAGGGACTGTTTCGCACTGCACAGGACAGGGAGGTTTTCTCTATGGTGGTCGTCAACGTCGGGGAGACCTGATATGACACAAGAAGAAGAAGATCAAATTGAGAAGACAAAGAAGAAGGCCTTGGAAAGACCATGTAGAAATAATGGCCTTTCAAAGACCACCACACCTCGCAAAAGATGGAAATACAGCTGGGAGTCTTTATCACAAGAATCAGCAAACTGCACAAACATGCCCCAATGGCCTTAAACAAGTAGAAGATTTTCTGATGCTTTTGATTTGTTCCACGAAGATTAAATCTTCGTTTATTTCCTTTGACGGGAACGATCAGTTAATTAACGACCGTTCACGATAACGAACGATCAGAAACGACCGTTCTGTCAAAGGAAATTAATCTTTCTGGAACAAATTGGAAAAACTTATTTGATATACAACTCTACTTAAGGATTCTTACATATTTTATATTTGATTTGACTTTCCTTAATGAAGGCGGCCTTAAGCATTAAGTTAAGAAAAAGCGGATACGGAAGTTACCTGGTATATATCCGAAGAAACGTGAAAAAGGCGGGACGTTGCACTGTATGGCACCCGACGCTAACGCCATCTGTCGCCATTTCTTAGTCTTTACAGTTGACTCAAGTAGTGGAGCAGCTATCGGCCACGAGAGTCGTTAGGTGGCACGATCAGCTGACGTTTTGTTTTCGACGTGTTCTCGATTTCCGACCACAGAATGAAAATAAAACAAACTGTCGACGCGGGTGATTGGCCTTTTAAAAAATGTACATTTCATAAAGTGATTCGCCATTAAATTACCTCTCATTAACGTCATTTTATTCGTTCGTGCCGTTTTTATAACATTATTTATTAAGAAAACAATAGTGTGCCGTAGATAAATAAATAATACAAAAATATATCTCGGTAATAATAATTAGTTCTCTGTTAATATCAAAATCATATTTTTTTACGAACTCGCAAAAAAATCAGTTAGAAAACATAGAAAAAAACTTAAATGAAATCTGATGATGGTCTTCTATAGACCCGATACAATGTATAAACAGTGATACGAAAAAAATGGTTTATTTTATAAATAAGTTTCACCAAGAATTAATTGCTCACATACAAACTGCTGTAACAAATAGAGAAAATTCCGGAGAAATATTTATATTTTATAAATAAATTTAATACCTTACGACTTTTCTGAATGTATTTTCATACACGTCTATATTATAGTAGGTATACTGCCGGAAAAACTTTTAAGTAGGTACCTATTGAAACTTTTTCTCAGATATATCAATACTTCATTCTATTATAAAAGTTCGTTATCACAGCGACTCGCGTAAGCAGGTTGCATATCTGATTGTGTGATTTGAAATACGTTTTCTACGCTCGTCAATTCACTATTGACTCTAGCTTAATTTTATTTCAATATTAATACTTTTAATTTGAAGCATAAATTTCCATCAAAAGCTTAGTTTATTCCATGATGTAAACATGTATCTATCTGTCGAAATTCACTAAAATAATAACCTTTTTTTTCTCATAATTTCAAATGCAATCTTTAATATATGTATGTTTTTGTAATATTGCGGTTTAAATAAATAAAGATATTTTGTATTTACGAATTAAACTATAAAAAACCTTATTTTCATGTATCATATCACTATCTGTCAAAATTAAGTGAAATAACCTTTTTTCATATTTATTTTTGTGAAAATGGGTCCATAGATATGAGTTAAAGTCTCATAATTTAGCAAAATATGTAGCATTAACTTCATAATTTCAGGTGTTATGTACACGAATAGTGCTGTCAAAATTCAGAAAAAATAACCTTAATTTTTCATAATTCGAGCGTTTTCGATCGCCAGTATTTCGCCTCATATCGTTGGACCGAATCGAGTTTACCATCAGACCATTGTCTCTGATCTCTGATGCCTGACGAGAACGAGCGAGATGAACGATTAGTAGTTACATTGCTTTCGTTGCTTTCCGATACTCGGGTTCGAAATGTTAACAGTAACAGCTATCTTTTGTACACCTACCTTCGGCGTACAGTGCAAAAACGTTGCAATAACAATCACAACATATTGTACTGAATGAAGCGTGCGCGGAATATTGTGTGAAAACCAAAAATGTAATTGTTCTAGTTTCTGTGGCAAGTGTCAAAAGTGTGTAGCGATTATTATTTCGGTAGTCTGCTATAATAACAGTACAGCTGCAGATTGTCCGGTGAACGCTTCCTGAGGAATTTATCGTGTGTTTTTTTTTTGTGTGTATCGTGGTCTTTGCGGTGTTTCATTTTTTTGTGATTAGTCGGTGCAGTGATACATTCTATTAACAACAATAATAGCGGAGTCGACGTTTCGAAATATCGTCGATATAATTTGACGATGTGTTATTGCTGTTGATGTTGTTATTTTGTACTTAGTGGAAATGTTGAAGCAGAGTTCCATCGACAAAGAAGAACTTCCTACCCCGGGAACCGTGGCTCAGATGGTTACACACATGAACAACAACGGGTAAATATAATAAAACTCAAAATGAATTTCATACATTTGAACCAGTTACGGGTAAATAATATCAAGTACCTACCTATATTGAATTTACAAAGATTTACAAGGCTGTCACATTGTATTCAAACAAGCGGCATATTACTTGAGAATTTTCGTCTTGGAGAAAGGCCGTTTGCACAAATGTTTATAGATACAAATAATAGGGAATGCAAGATGAAAAAGAGTATTATAAATAAAATGAAAGTGAATTCCTTGAGGTGGTTTGGATATATTGAAAGAATGAATGATGAACGACTGACCAAAAAAATATACATGGGAGTAAGAGATGGAGTGAATAGTAGGGGTCGCCCCAGAAAGGGATGGCATGACCATGTGAATGATATTTTGAAAGAAGGAAATATTAGAAGCTTGAATAATCGACGAGCATGTATGAGACGATGCATGGATGTAAAGGAAGCTAGGAATGTATGCAAAAACAGAGGAGTATGGCGCTCGGTTCTCTCTGCTTACCCCGTAAGGGATATGGCGTGATGGTATGTATGTATGTATGTTTATAGATACAAATAATACAAAATATCCCAAATTTTCACTCTGCGCAGCCCACGTGATTTTAGTATTTGCCGGAAACAATACAATAAAAATAATTGAGGGTGGACAATGACGAATAAACCTCATTTTTCACATTAATTTCTGATTGATAATTCGGAGAGGGAGAAAAGAGTCAGATAGAGAATTGACGTTTGTTCTAAGATGATTTTTCCACTCTGAAAGATATTATTTTTTACGCCATCATACATCCTTATTACACCATATCCCCACATTGTCCTCTTAAGGCCCTGATTGACGAGTGAGTAAAACCGCGGTCTTACGCTCGTCGATAAAGCCGGGTATCGATTATGCGCTCCAAGAGGTCGAACATTGGCGCGCGTTCCAGCCGCGCTAAGTCGATACCGACTTCGAACGCGCGAATATGTGTTCGTTGGAACGTGAAGCCGCGTTCAAAGGAAGCGGCAAAGGAAGCCGCGTATCAAAGGAAGCCCAGTTTTGGAGCGCGCACCAGTTGAGACGGACGTTTCTTACTTTAGTAATGTAAGTGCCTATGGAGGAATTAAAGAAAAAAATGACCGTGCTTTTATCATCTTACAGAAGAGAAAAATGGAGGAACGAATAAATACTGGAACAGCTGCCGCGCGCCAGGAGCGCACAGTTGAGATGCCTTCAAAATTTGGAGCGCGCTCCGCGGAGCGCACAGCCAGCGCGTTCATTCACGACGCGCGCGGCAGGAGCGCATAATCGATACGCGGCCTTAAGCTCTCCGGTGTATCATTGCAATACGAGCCAGCTCTCGTCAACTCACAAAACCGCGGTATAGGCTCGTACGTCGATCACCCACTATATACATGCAAACACACCCTCACACTTCTTTCTTGGTCCACTTGTTTAGTTTTTTATTGTTATTTATGTATATTTTTATACTTTATAATTTTATACTATTGAAAATTTATGTATTTAAATGTACATATAATAAATGGGGCAAATATGGGTAGGCGAACTCTGTGACAAACTCCTTATTCCAATCCACATTTTTTTTATCCTTTTCCTTTCTCCCTAATTTACTTTCTTTCCTTCACGCTTTATGTTGTGTTTGTCTTTTGTTACAGCTTTATTTTGTATTTTTTTTTTCTTATTTATTGCTGAATTTTGTTTTTTTTCTTAATGATTTAATTTAACGCTTAATGCTGTCTTTTTATAACTATCTTACTGTGTAATATTTTTATTTTTTCTTTCTCAAAACATCTTGTTTTTTTGTGTGTACGTTTTTTTTTATAAATAGGCAATGTTTGTTTGTTAATTAGGTTTTATATTCGTTTGTTAATTAGGTTTGTTAATTCGAGGGAACTATCTTGGCATAAGTGAAAATAAATTTCCTTTTGTTTAAGATTATAAAGCCGTATGTTTCCCAAATAAAATAAATAAATAATTATTGTTAGTATTACCCCAGAACAGGCTTCGCCTAGTGAGTTAATAAATTCCGTTATAATATTTATTTTTTTGTTATATTGAATTTATTGTACTCTATCAAATAAATAAAAAAAATATTGACAGTTGCTGTCTTCTAATTGATAAGTTTCTGTGTATTACATACCTATTTGACAAAATGTTATTTTTTTATTATCCGTCATTGCACTACAAGCTTATGTAGATCCTAATTTCAAGCAACTAGTTGAATACGTCTTCATATACATATGTAATGTGACCGTAGTAACCCGAAATATGACTAATTTATTTTAAAACTGCATAATCTTATCTGTTGCACCTGTTGCATTAATATTTTCATTGTCAACTTGTCATGTCATATCGCGAGAGTTTATTGTAACGTGGCAACTTGTTTCTGCAATATTAAATAAGTAAATTAATAGGTAATGAATATCAAGATAGAAAAATGTACAAATTCATCATGTGTGAATTGTTTTATTGTTTTTCTGTCATTGTGTGTAAACAATTTCAATAATATGAATTTAATCAGCTGATTTAACAGTTTTATTTTGTTATTCATTTCTTATTTATTATAGAGTCTTCTTTTATTATAATAGTGAGAACTTTTTCGTTTTTCGCACGGCAATTTATTTATACAGATTATGTATATTTTTTAGTTATTTTCGTACAAAATCGCTGTGTAATTAAGTATTAATTTATTAGTTCATTACCGATAAATTTGATTCCCATTTTATCATGTGATTTAATCTGTCGTGAATCAATTTTGTAAATAAATATATAATATTAAATCGCGAGACAATAGTTTCCCTTTCACAAAACGAATTAATTAACTTTTTGTGCACATCAACTGAATAATTGGTGAGAAATGAACGTTTGATGTTCGTATTAAATGCACCTTTTACTAGTTAATTTTTGATTATTCATAAAACATGGTCAATTATATTAATTTATCAATTCACGATTATTATCGATTATACATATGTTTTTTATTTATTTAAATATGTCTAGTTTCTTTTGTGAAATTGCAAGAATTCGCTTTTAACTAAATACGTACGTATGTTATTAAGAGGGTGACTGCTGCCAACGTACCTATTTTTCAATTTGAATTTGCATCATTACTACAAATGGAATCATTTTGAAAAAAATAACCTAGTTAGTTTGGATATTAATAAAGCAAAATATACCTTAACTTTTTAATTATGTTCTGTATATATTCTTCTAGGAAATTAATAAGCATACCCCGATTTTTGACATTTATCTTAAATTTCTAAAAAACTATAAGGTAGAGAGTTTTATATTTATTATAAATTAAAGAAGATCAAAATATCTGAAAAAAAACGATGTAACGTTGCATTAATGCATCAGGTTAAGTTTATAAACCAAAAAAACTTTTATTTCGCAATGGTGGTGAATGGAAAATAAATGTTTTTTTAGGTTTACCTATTTACTAGACCTGACCATTAAGGCAACGTCACATCATATTTTTCTAGATATTTTTGTCTTCTTTAATTTAAAAAAAATATGTTGATCTACGCCTTATATTTTATTAAAAATATAAGATAAACGTTTAAATCGGGGTATGCCATTATTTTTCTACAATAATTTATACAGAACATTATCAAAAAGTAAAGATATATTTTTCTTTATTAACACCCAAACTATCTAAATTATTTTTTTCAAAACGATTTGATAAGAAATAATGATGGTATATCTAATTGAAAAATAGGTACGTTGGCAACAGTCCCCCCTTAAGACACGAGTAATGAATTTATCTGATGAGAGTATGCAGACCAAGTGAAAACATTTGGCTTACTATATTACACAATTATTGTTATAAGTCAATATTCGTCAGTCATCTGGTATCCACAATATAATATTTACAGGTACTAAATTAACATACAGTAACTGTTAAGTATATTTTTATTTATTTTTTGTTGTAGTGTAATTGTTTAATAATCATCGTCTGTGGACAAACGAAATTGGTCTGTTTTTTATTTATTTATTTCATAGAGTATGTTTTTTGTATACTTTATAAGACTGTGCTTGTCCCTTAAATAAATAAACAAACAGTATGGAACAAATTCAACACATATTTATGAGACACATGAAGTACAAATTTGGTGATAACTACAAACATGAATCGCAGACTTTACAGACAAGACGAAGAACCTTAGACTTAAAGTACCTTTATAACATAATAAACTCCAATATTGACAGTACAGACCTTCTGAAATTAATTAACTTCAACATACCAAACATACGAATAAGGTACACCTCAACGTTCTTTTTAGACAAAAAAAAAACACTAACGCCGCTCAGAATTCGTCATTGTACAGATGCGCGATGCCTTGACACATAAGTACAACCTACAATAATTTAGTAAGGATCAGGTATGTGGACAATTCTTTATGTACGCACACGCGATAGTTACCCTTACTAATACGTAACTTGTGTATTAGGCGGTTTTAATATACTAGTTGCATGTAACACATGAGATCCAACTGTCGATAGCGAAAGTATGTATAGTTGAAGAACAAGTACCAAACTATAAACTCATAAATCCAAATTATTGAATATTTTAAGATATTTTGATTTCTATAAAACACATGTAGGTATGTATGTCAAGATAGGACAGTATGGAGGTCAGTCCTTTTTTCCTACCCAGAATATGAAAACAGCATGATGGTATGTATATACATATGTTTGAATATTAAGTATCAAACTATTTTTTGCAACAATATCTAATTTTTCTTAGATATTGTGTATAGGCGACTGCCATAAAAATTTTACGAAGCGATGTCGTCACTTAAGTCAATTTTTATAAAAATTGTTAACTAAAAAATTGTGATGTACTACTACAATGCTCATATTTTTAATAGAAAATTAAATTATCTAGTTGGGGTGTTTCGGCTTTTTTCGATATTTTTAAAAACATTGGAAATTTAGGCAGTTAAACAAATTTATCTTAAAAAAATATTTTTCTTAATAAATAATGTTTGAGAAACTCTGTTTTTTTTTAAAAAAACGGATTTGAGATTTTCTGTTTGTCTATATTTATACCAATTTTCAGGGTTCTAGCTTTTATGGTTTCTGAGATAAATGGAAAAATAAAGTAAAAATTCAAAAGTTGATAACCCCTGACTGAAACAAAAATTTAAAGTTCTGAGTATAAAATTGTTGTAGGCCTATGATTATGTTTATATATTCTGAAATTTAGGGATCTGTAAATTGAGCGGATCAAAAGTTATAAGGGGGGACGGACACACACACACAGACACACGAAATGTTCTACTCCGAATTCTGAGTAAATCCGTATATAGAACATATATATGCTGCAAAGCCTCTTAGTTGGTGTTTTTTTTTACTTCAAAGTTGGGAAAACCGTGAAAAATATAGACCCTACATACAAATCTAGCGTACCCTGGCTTGAAACATTGTCGATATGTTAAGAGAACAAAGTTCTCTTGAACAAATCGACAGTTGGATTATGCTTTCAATTAGATTTAGCGTTCGAGTATACCCTCTTAAACTTTTGTAAAAAAAATGATACGGATGTCTATTAATGCTCAACCTACGCATTGATAATAATATGTTACATAGGTATGCGTTGTAATTAATAACTTTACGTAGGTACATTTACAGATAACCTTCAAAGATACTTCATTTCATGTGTTATTTGTAACGTGTACCTATATTTAGTTACCTTGAATCGACAATCATTCAGTTTTTTGAATTCCTGTTTAAACTATTTTGTATAATATATTAACAAAACTATTCGGTTTTTGGCCCGATGCCATATTATTTACTAAGAATCGAATAAGTCACCGGTCAATTTCCATCAACGTATCAAAAAATTCAACGTATTTCTAAAGCTCACATATTTTGGCAACTGTTCAAAATGCATGTCGATTATTGTTTTTTCCTTTTATGCATCTATTCAATTTTTGTAATCGTATCATATAGGGTTTTTTTTTATCGCAATTGCTGGATCCCACAAAATAGTAGGACCCAGCAAATTTTTCTTGCGGATCCGCAAGTTTTATTTTTTATTTTTTTTTTATTAAAGAAACACTCACAGAGAAATTGACATTAAAAAATACAAAATAACATGTAAGGTCAACTCTCCAATTACGAGTGCCTGCAGCATTTTATATTAAAATACCTATGATAAGGTGGTAGGATGAAAAAAAAAAAGGGACAAATTCAAGGACCACAGTTGATTCTAGGATTGCTCCTGCGAATATATTAAATTAATATTTATTATTATATTAATTAATATTTATTATTTTAATATTAAGTTAATATTTATTCTCCAAATATTGGCGCAAAAGTCTACGTTGTTTATGTAAAACATTAAAATTCCACGCAAAACTGTAACAACCCTTACATGGAATCTTCATTTTTACTCTCCACACTATGGAATATTAGTGGATTTCATCTGTCCAAATTTTCAAAATTCTCTCACGGTATGGAAAATCGAGGTACTTTTATACTGTTTGAAATTTTAAATAAAAAAAATACACATCAAAAGTATTGTCAAAATTTAAAGAAAAAAATCCATGGTCAATGTGAAATAAATTTCATATTTGTATGAAAAATGTATACCTATAACAGAAGTAAAATAGCTTCTGTAAGGGAAAATTGAGTGATCAACTTCATATTGATATTGTATGTGTCAAGGGGTAGGCAGTGAGAACCTAACACCGCATTCTTCTATCTTGACACATACATCGCCTCATCAACAACATCAACACTCTCATACATGCTTATCTTGCTAGCAATGCAATTTTACTTAAAATTTCTTAATAGGTGTCATGTAGAAAGTGCATACTATAAGTTTCTTGACAATGTTTTTGTGTGTATGGTGTATTATAAAAACCTTTGTCCTCTGGGAATCTTATATTTGTTTAAGAATTACTAGAAATGTACTTCATTAAAATGCATTTAGAGATAGTCAATCTTTCAAGGAGAAAAAATGCACACTATGGTGTGGAGAGTTTGGTGTTGGCTACAACCCGCTCGTTTCGAAAAGATGTTATAGTACGTTTTTGAGTATCTAAGTAAGAAAAACTTAAGAATTGTTAAGAACATTAATTCTTATAAATTTATAGATTTCATCACGTTTTGACTTTCATTCTATTAATGAAATATTTCATTATACAACATTCGTTCCTTGGGTCCTCATTTATTACTATGTGATACATCATTCTATCATTTAAACTTAAACTTTTGCATCTATTTAGTTTCCACCGCTGGAACAAGCAGCTTTCGTCGAATTTCATATGCATAGCAAAATAGATTGACTTTGTCTTATGACAACTAAACATATTTTTCTACAGTTTTTCTTACTAAATTTGGAGTTTAACCAATATCGAAAAAAGACTTTGCCACAGAGAAATATTAAAATTTTATTTATTTTGAAAAAGGATTTCCTAAAGCATAAAATTCATCTACTTAGAGTTTAGTTTCGACCATTTTTAAAGATTGTCATCCTTGTAATAAATATATCCAAATGTTTTATGGTTTCCTAGTAACAATGTACTATCGCTGTTTTATCGATAAAATTTGCCGTGGGTACGAATGGATGAAACGACATAAATATTGGATAGAAAATATTAGGTAGGTATCATAAACCAGCTGACTCTGCTAGCTACGATGTGATTCCTGTTACTCCTTAGGAGTCGGATATACGAATTACAATGTCAGAATTGAAACCTGAGCCCCTCCCATCAAGTTGACAATTATCGTAAAATATAGTTATTTCAATATTTTTTAAGCATTCAGCACTTCATCGATTTCTCCTTTAAACACACGCTTTTATTAAAGTAAGATTTAATTCAGTTTCAGACTTTAGCAATCTTTGAGGTTAAATTAATTGAATAATAGTATTAATTTAAATGAAAATTTTATACTTAACGTTGATATTGACAAATTTTTATGATTAAATGTAGAGAAAGATTAAGATTATGATCGAGAACTCATATAATAAATTTTTGGCTCCATTTGGGGCCCTGGGCTGCAGCCCATAAATCCCTTAAGTAGATCCGCTCCTGATATGTTGATACCTTCAACACAATATATTATTCAGTTTCATGAATTATAACGATACTTTGTCGTTCGTCTTTCCAATAAATTATAATTAAGACTCACACGTGGTGTGATTGATCAGTTAAATGTCGTTCACTAACAGAAACAGAAGAAGTGATTGTAATTTTTGAAAGTAGAACCCATAGGCCGTTCATCCTGAAGTTCGCCAATATAAATAGGGTGCGGTGTAAGGAATGAGCGTAGGTATTATATACTCTTTGTAAATGAGGATTGCACATTGAAAGCCAAAAAAATCAAATGGGCAATTTTCTTGTTTGCCAACTACAGGCATGCCAATAAATAGACACCTACACGTGCAAGGACCTGGTATTCTATTGTGCAAGCACAGAAATGTGTATATCCGGCTCAAGGAGAAGAAACATCAGCCTGGTGTAATTATATATAGATGTATTATGGTTATGGTGTCCGACTGCAGACATGGTATAATTTCCCAAGTTAACGACATGGATTTTTCATCAGTTTGTTTACAACTCCATAGCAACTCCGTTGCCTGGCAACCAGCTACGGAAAGCCACGAGGGGTTATGATAACTAGGAAAACTTAAACGCCTCGCCATTGTGAAATCTATGTACATAGATTATAGTTTATATTGGGGGAAATATGGAATAGATTCAAGCGGAATAAGGTTACGGGAAAATTAAATGACTCAGCAAACAAAAACAGGATTTTTTAAACATTTCAATAGAGACGAAGTTGGAATTTTATAGGAGAACCAGGAACTCAAGGCACCTACTTGGCTTACGATCTGTCATCGGCTGGTTTACGTGATAACTTTATGCGCTTGCGCAACGTTCACCAAATATGCAGCCTTCTTATTGAGTTCCCTTATCAATGCAATTTTTTTAAGTTCTATTCCTATACTTTAACAATGAGAAACTGACCCCTTGAAACTAAGCTGTTTTTACCATCGCCGTCTATGAAGTAACGAAGAAACCTTTTCCGAATTCGCCGAATGTTCCGCTTGCATTGCATGTAGGACAGTTTTACCAAAGATCTTGTAGCGTACCTACCTTCTTAACAAGGTCATTCCATTAGGTTGGTAAGTGACCTCTGGATCGCCTTCCATGCTGCCATGACGAGATTATCAGGGGTCCTTTTAGCAACATAACCAAAATACTGAAGGATGCGCTGTTGGCAGGTTGTCGATCCTTTTTCTGTAGTTAATTTAATATGGGCAAATTGGTTCTCCTAGCATTCTTTGGTATTTGCAATATTCTTTACAGGTTAGGTATATCTATCTTATACATGATGATTTGTTGGATATATTTGAATCAGCTTTATTTATTTGTATTGTTCCTCAGGTAACTAACAGGTATTATGTCAAATATTAGATTTACATGCACCCAATAACAAATTTCGAAATTTTTACTAATTCGCTATGGAGTTCGGTCAGGAATTATCCGCTGAAATGTTGAATAATGCCAAACATTGTTATTTTTTAATATAAGTAGATATTTATTTATTAAACAGAAATATTCTATATTTAAGACTTCTTTTTTTAGTAATTTATATGAAATCTTCACTACAAATTTAAGAAATTTAAGGTCCAAATAAGCCTTACTTCTTCATTCCATATTTAAAATTTCATTGTTTTTATCGCCGATAGTGAATGTCTCTCAAAAATCAGTACAGGTATAAATTATCGATGAAGATAGACTTTTCAAAGTGCTTGAAGTGTCTGGAAATCGGCAATCAGTTGACGATGCGTGTCATCAGAGATAATTTGACGTGCCACATGTTTTCTATTTATTTTATTTATTTTTATTTTATTCCTTCAACGCCCATTTGAAGGGCTTTTACAAAACATACAAAACACATGTGCAGCGTACAGCAACTATATAAAACAACATATAACCAATAAGAATATAAAAAAAGCACAAATAAAATTTAAAAGTAAAAACATAGAAAATAAAATATATCAGTAAAAATAAAGGAAGGATATATAAAATCAACAATATAAAACAACTTATAACCAATAAGAATATAAAAAAAGAAGAACACAAATAAAATTAAAAAGTAAAAACATAGAAAATAAAATTTAAAAGTAAAAACATAGAAAATAAAATTTAAAAAGTAAAAACATATAAAATAAAATATATCAGTAAAAATAAAGAAGGGATATATAAAATCAACAATATAAAACAACTTATAACCAATAAGAATATAAAAAAGAAGAACACAAATAAAATTTAAAAGTAAAAACATAGAAAATAAAATATATCAGTAAAAATAAAGAAGGGATATATAAAATCAACAGTATAAAGCAACAAATAACCAATAAGAATATAAGAAAAATCACAAACTAAATTTTAAAGAAAAAACAAAGAAAATAAAATATATCAGAAAAAATAAAGAAGGGATATATAAAGTCAACAATCTAAAACAACACATAACCAATAAGAATATATAAAGAAAAAACACAAATAAAATTTAAAAGTAAAACATAGAAAATAAAATATATCAGTAAAAATAAAGAAATGCTATATAAAATCAACTATATAACACAACATATAACCAATAAGAGAAAAAAAAACACAAATAAAATTTAAAGCTAAAAACACAGACATTAAAGTATATCAGTAAAAATATAGAAGAGATACACAAAATCAGACCACAATTACATGATGGGCATAAGGAAGCTGAGATCAGTGGTTGTGAAAAATGTTAAATTGTTATAGATGTAATACTGTGTAAAATACTTTGTTTAAATGAACTCAATGGGGTTGCAAAAATGTCAACTTCACAAAAAGTATTCCCTTCCCTCAACAGCCTTTGCAAAGGTGAATTATAGTAATAATTTGTTTTGGCACTGTCACATGCAAAGGTTGTTTTGCTTCTAGTATACCGGGTGGGAACATGTAAATTGATATGCTCTAGAAGGAATGGACAGTCAATCTTGCCGTTAAGCAGTTTGTGGAGGAACACCAAATCTGTTACAGTTCTCCTACATTCCAATCTAGGTAGGCTGAAATTAGAGCGTAGGGTAGCATAATTAATGTCTTTCAATGAAATTCCTAGCTTAAAATTAACGAATCGAAGAAATTTGTTTTGCACTTTTTCGATATTCGCTACATGAATTCTATAGTAGGGATTCCACACAATGGAGTTGTATTCAACTATAGGTCTCACCAGACATTTGAACAAAGTAACAAATGTTTGTATGTTTTTAAAATCCTTACTGAGCCGAAGCAAAAAACCCAGGATTTTAAATGCTTTGTTCACAATGATGTTAATGTGGGGAATGAAAGTAAGCTTATCATCAAATGTTATACCCAAATCCCGCATCTGCACTACAGATTCCAATATTGAGTTGTGAATAACATAGTCATATTTAAGTATTTTGGATCTACAGAATCTAACCACTTGACACTTAGAAATGTTAAGGAATAACTTGTTCTGTTCACACCACTGATGCAGAATACATAAGTTTCTTTGCAAAATTCGACAGTCATCAATGGAAGTGATGGTTTTATAAAGTTTTAAATCATCTGCAAAAAGAATGTATTGAACATGATAAAAGTTCTTCGTTAAGTCATTAATAAACAAAATGAATAATATAGGTCCTAGATGAGACCCCTGTGGAACTCCGCTCGAAGCAAAGATGACCTTTGATTCAAAATTATATATTTTTACCTTTAGTGTTCTATCACTCAGATAACTATCCAGCCAAACATGAATTGAGTTATTCAATCCCATACTTTTAAGTTTTTTCAGCAATATTTTATGAGACACACGATCAAATGCTTTCGCGAAATCCGTATATATACAATCAACCTGTTGTCGTTCTGTAAAAGCATCCATTATATGTGTTTGGTAGGTAAGAAGATTAGTTTGGGTCGATTTACTTTGTAAAAACCCATGCTGATTGGGAGATATGATGCGGGATAAGTCTTGTTTGATCTTTTCTAACACTAAAAGTTCGAATAGCTTCGGAATACACGATTGTATGCAAATTGGCCTATAATTTTCGACATCAGACTGATCACCCTTCTTAAATACTGGTACCAAGTAACTTGTTTTCCACTTGTCAGGATCACTTTCCACTTACTCATAAATGTGGGTTTCTACATGTCTGCAATTTGTATGTGTACTTATGTATCCATGGTTGACAAAGCCACATGGCTCCACTTAACTCCATTTTAATGTGACCCTGAGATCGTAAGTCAAAGGTCATTAATGAAGTTTTCACCGTCTAAGTTGAGCTGTCTACCTCAACATTTTCTTGTTGAGGTTGACATAAATATTCAAAATCATAATATAATCTAAGCAAATTCTTCGTTTTTATATCAAATTTTCAAGACGCCAGCTCTTTTATTATCGATCCTTATTTTTCGCTCCAGTTTCATCAGACATTCATCATTCATTATTTCGGTGTGCTCAAACTATCTCTATGGCTGCCCGTACACAGTCAACCTGGATCCGTGATTATCATGATCCAGATTAATTAGGAACGGCAAGTCAATATGGATCGCGATAATAATTGATATTGATTACGAAACGTGATCCAGATTGACTGTGTACCTACGGGCTACCATACATTTCTTTTCATCTCTGTATTAATTGCATTACTAGCAAGATGAGCATGTATGAGACAGTGTATCAATGTTGATAAGGCGATGTATGTGTCAAGATAGAAGAATGCGGTGTTCGGTTCTCACTGCCTACCCCCTAAGGAACATAGAAGTGGAGAGTAAAAAATACACTTGTCTATAGAGACACATACAATATCAATATGAAGCTGATCACTCAATTTTCCCTTACAAAAGCTATTTTACTTCTGTTAGGTATATATATTTTTCATACAAATATGAAATTTATTTCACATTGATATGGCAAACCATAGATTTTTTCTTTAAATTTTGACAATCCTTGAATGCATTTTTGATGAGTATATTTTTGTTGTATCGAAATTTAAAACAGTAGGTACACAAAAAAACTCGATTTTCCAGACCGTGAGAGCATTTTGAAAATTTGTACAGATGAAATCATAGAGTAGAAATTTACGGATATATATGGAAAACTAATCAGCTCTCGGTCTATGCACTTTACACATATGATGTTAAAATGATGTCAATCGGGCATAAGTCCGATTGGGCTGCACAAAATTAAAAAACAACGTAAATTATTTATCATAGAGAAAAAATTAAAGGTGACCTATGGAAAACTTATCAGTTCTAGGTCTATGCTCTTTACACATATTATGAAGTCGATCAGACTTATAGTTTGGAATGTAGAGAGGTCACAAAAAAAATAATTCCGTACGCCGAACGCCGTACGCCCTACATACAAACACATCACGACGAAACTCACAGTGTGCACTCTCTACAACATGATACCCGTTGAGAAATTGATGTTAAAAAATACGCTTAAAAATTTTGAAATCATGATTCTCCACTATACTATAGTGTGGAGAGTAAAAATAATAAAATAAATATATGTATTGTTCAACACACGTTCCTCCAAGAGATGATATTTGTGTAGGTACCTACTCATTAATTTGATATGTATTAGGAAAACATATTTGATTTGAAGAAATACATATTTTTTATCAAAGAATATACAATAATTTACTTGTTTGATAATCATTTTTATCACTCAATATGTAACACATCTTTGTGTAGTTTTGTTTTATAGGTACATAAACTTTAAGATTATATCATATCTAATCTAACAAAATTAACCGAAATTTATTCTTAGAGGTAAAGGAGGCACGTACCTACATGTTATTTTTTTCCAATATGCTTAGGTACTAAAACTTATTGCGTTGGTATTAAAACTGTGTTCGTAGACATACATACTTTTTTCTATTCACTTTTTAATAACTTATTGTCTCAATTAGGTTTGTGAAACCGAGTATAAAACAGTTTACATATTATCTGTATTATGTCTTGCCAGTGTAATAAATAGCAACCATGTGTTCATCGTCAGATTGCTATACTTAATTTTAAGTGATGGCTAATTTATTTTAATATAACTTTAAGTAAAGTATCATAAAAGTAATATTACCAAACCATAAACCACAATCTTTCATTGGTATATTATGATCTTTGAATCCCTTATATGTAGGTTATAACCTAACATTGATATCAATTTTAGTAACAACTTGCATTACTTTATAAAATGAAAGGTGATTGATTTGTTCACTTTTCATTCCATTTAATTAACTTTTTGGAAAAAAAGGTATATCATTGATTTTGATCATGGATCGTAATCCAGATTGACTGTGTATGGTCTGCCGTACCATATTAATCTGGATCGTGATAATTCATTTTGATCACGGGCTGCCGAGTAAACAAGAAAAACGAGTGGGTTGTGGCCAACGCTATACTCCTCACTACCAAATCACTCCACAAAGTATTCAAATTTTATATGGAAATTTTTCAGCATTTTCATGAAATGAGTTTGTTAAATTATTTTTGATTTAAATATTTTGTGTTGAAAACTTGATAATTCTGCAATGACATTATTATGAAAGTGATGTGCCTTTTTAGCAATTTGAAAATAAATATATCAAATTTTAAGTTTCCCTTAGCTTTAGGGTCACTTGTAAATATATTATAACAGTTAAAAAAACAAGAAGTACTGATCAAGATATACTTAAAAATCTAATGGGGTCTGAGCTAGTATTAGATTTTTTTTTAACATGTCCATGTAGGGGACACCAGCTATTAGGATTTGGGTCCATTTTACTCTTCCGAAGAAGCGCACTACGTAGCGTTGGGAGGGGTTTGCAATCTAGAAAAGAGTTTATTAATTCGGATTTTAAAAAGACCCGGGTTGTACGAAGGTGGAAACACAGAATTCGGAAGATCATTCCACAGTCGGACTGCTGTATTAATAAAGGAGTTCGAGAAGCGACTTGTTCGTATATGTTGAAGGTTTACTGTGAATGGGTGTTGTTATTGAGTAAAGCGAGTGACTCTGTTGCGAGTGAGTGGAGGAGGGACCAAAGATGCAAGTTCTTCTGAGCAATTCCCGTGGTAGTATCTATAGAATAAACTTAAAATACCGACTCTGCGTCTGTGTTCTAGTGATTGCAATCCATCAGTCAGTGATGTATCATCAATCAAACGTGTAGCACGCCTTTGGACAGCGTCGAGGGTATTCAGTAGGTATTGGGGGGCGCCACTCCAGAGGTGACTACCATATTCAATAATTGGACGTATTTGCGCTTTGTAGAGTACACAGATCTGGGTCTTAGTAAAATATCTACGCGCTCTATATAGTACGCTCAATTTTTTGGAGGCGAGTTTCACCTTAGCTTCGATGGAGCCCTTGTAGTGTAATTGGTTCGTTATAGATACTCCAAGCAGGTCGATAGAGCTGCTGTTAGGTAGGGTGCTTCCGTTGAAAGACACTTGCAATTCATTGGGGTTTCTCTTCGCAGAAATTAGACAGGCTTGCGTTTTTGAGACGTTAAATGAAACAAGATTACTTTCACCCCAGGTATTGATTGAGTGGAGGTAGCTATTTATTTTTTGATGAAGGTGTTTCCGGGCTTCTGATATTTCACTCTGTTTAGGAGGTTTGTCAAAAGAGAAATTATCATGGACAGTGGATGGGGACGCGTAAGAGCAGGTCATTCATATGTAGGAGGAATAAGGTTGAAGATAGAATGGACCCTTGAGGGACTCCCGCATTGATGGAATGGGGAGAAAAGAGCAAGAAGAGCAAAGATATACAAATATGCAAAATTTGAAAAGAATTGAATAAGTACTTTAGACTATGATCAATAAAGTAGAATAAACACGCCGTATATTCTACATAGTACACAGCACACACACACACAGATACATTGTGATGAAACTTTCAGAATACAATCTCAGCATGATGCTTATTGATAATCTGCAATAAAAAAATAACTTTTAAAATTACGAATTCATTACTCTCCCCATGTATTATTTAACCATTTGTTTCCGCAGGCAACTTCTTAATATACCAGTCACATTTTGTGTTTAATTCTTAAAATAGTTAAACCATGTACCTACATAGGTATCTTTACAGAGCGACTAGTTAATTGAATTCACTGCATTTATTTTGCACAGCTCAACTGCCCATGTATTAAATATCATGTACCATGAACCCACGTGAACCAATGTTGTAGGTGGAGCGTATAGGTCAGGGGTGTCAAACTCAATTTTGCAGAGGGCCATATATTAAATTTAGAATGTGCAGGCGGGCCAGATTCAAATAAAAAAATGTACTGAATTATTATAACATTTTATTTATTTGATTATGCTTATAGTATATAATATACGCTTGTGAAAAATCATGTCAAATATATAAAAGAGGGTAATTATTTTAAGCTCGAGGATCCAGATACCTGACTTCTCTTGTTTTTGACAAGCTCATTGATGTCAGGTTTCATATTCGTTGTAATTATTTTAAGAATTGATTGGAGATGTTCATTTGTAAGTCTTGTGCGATGTTTGTTCTTATTTATTTTCATGACGGAAAACATTTGCTCACATAAATAGGTGCTACCAAACATGCACAGAATGCGTGCTGCATGCTTTTTTAATTCCGGGTAGTTATCCAAACTCTTGAAATATTGTGTATAAAATGTAAGAACGTTTACCTCTTTAATTTTTTTTCAACTTCCGGAGAGGAATCGAGTGGTCTAAAAGCTCTAAAAAAACATTATTCTTCTTTCTGTGACACATTGCGATCGCGGGCCGTATTGATACAGCCCGGGGGCCATCTTTATCTATCTTTGACATGACCGGTATAAGCGATTTATTATTATGTAACGGTGTGAGAGGTCTATGTACGTTTTTTACTAGTTTTATAATATACTATGTAAGACGAAATAAAAAACTTATTAATAAAAAGAAATAATTTGAAAATGTTCTTAAAGGTCTTACATACTGAATTTACAAGTGTACTTACTACATAGTGTAGAATGGGATCTATTCGACGATAAAGTTCGATCATATGAAAGTGCGAGTGCCCACAAGAAAAAAGAGACCTTAGACAAGAAACTCAAATCACTCATAAGCAATAAAAGTAAAACTGAAAAACCAAATGTCAACGTGAATTCCAATTATGATGCAAACAAGATACAATTCTACGATCGGGTAGTGAATTTATTTAAAATTTTACATTCAATAAAGAAGAAAACAATCTTTTATCGAAAGGTATGAATTACAACCTTCCAAAATACAAGTCGAAAAATCCCTGGAAGTGCCAGCTGTTGACCTGGAGACCGCTACATACAGAGAAAATTTAACTTTCAAATATAATTGTGCGGACAAGATAAAAAGTTTTTTAAACAAATGTAAAATTAATATCTGGCAATTAAAAGAAATTGAAGTGCTTAAAAACATCAAACAAAAACTTAAAGACAATTATTTGACATTCACCCGTGCAGACAAAGGGAATTCGATCGTCATCATCCCGACTAATGAATACAACAACAAAATTGAAGACTTTCTACAAAATAACATATTTCAATATATCATCAAAGATCCAACAACCAAGTTCAACAAAAAAGTGAAAGAAATCATAAACTCCTGCAGTAATCTGTTTGACAACGCCATTAAAAAACAATTAGTTTTAATGAATCCGTCAGTGCCAAAATTCCAAGGACTCATAAAATTACATAAAAACCCGATAACAATTAGACCTGTAGTTAGTTCATGTAATTCCCCAACTTACAAATCAGGTAAAATGTTAGTGTCCATTTTTAATAACCTTAATATATTTGTACCCAAATTCACAGTCATAAATTCTATTGATCTAATTGATAAGATAAAAAACACAAGGGTCCCGGACAACGCTAAATTAGTTTCGTTCGATGTGAGTAATTTATTTACCAATGTTTCTATCACGGTAAATAAAAATATTACTAATAATTTAACAGAGAATTAATAGAAAGAGCTTCACTCTTTCATTGTTTGATCTGAGAAAACATTTTGTATTTTCAGTGCATTTTGATAATATGTATTTTGCATTTGAAATACTTTTCTAAAAATCATTTTATATTATCAAATGGGAAAATGTACATTTTGTTGCCTTAATATGGTAAACCACAATCAGTTCTTACTGCCTCGTTTTTCATTTTAAAAAGCTGTCTTTATTTTCCTTATTGATCAAAAATCATTCTTCTGTAATAGTGTGCACCTTGTATAAAGCGGTTTTATTTTTAGCTAGTGATGTAATCCGCGGCCTACTTCTCGCAGAGCTAAATGAAAGCTTATAACATTCCCACACCACTATTATTTCTAGAACTTAACTTTAATATTAATATGCTGACAACTTCATCATATTTTGCTTTATACTAAGTAGTTAGGTAATTAGGCTTTTTAAGCGTATGGAATACGACTGAATATAATACCTACATACGTTCTAAACCTTTAAACCAGACCTTTGTGTATAATCCTGTTATAGGCGTGATAATATGAATGCTTACTTGTATTACTTAACTAATTCACTTTTTTACTCCTCACTAACCCAAGGGGATATAGTGGGGAGTTATGGCTTCGCAATTTTTTAAGCTATTATTTTTATTGCAGATTATCAATTAGTATCATGCTGAGATTAAGTATATTCTGAAAGTTTCATAACAATGTATCTGTGTGTGTGCTTTGTACTGTGTGCTGTGTGCTATGTACGGCGTGTTTATTTTACTTTATCGATTATAGACTAAAGTACTCATCGATTTTTTTTAAATTTTGCAAATATGTACATATATCTAATACTTGCTTAGACCCCATTAGATTTTGGAGGATATATGAATAGTGCTTCTCGATTTTTTTAACTGACAAATATTTCAAAGTAACCCCAAGCTCAGGAAACTTATAATTAATAAAAATATTTTCAAATTGGTAAAAAGGCACATCACTTTCATAAAATGGCATTCAAGAATTATCAAGTTTTCTTAATGAAATATTCAAATCAAAAATAATTTAATAATCTCATTTCATGAAAATGCTGAAAATTTTCCATACAAAAATGATTACTTTATGGAGTGACTTGTTAGTGAGGAATTTAGCGTTGGCCACATCCCACTCGTTTTTAAATAAGAATTAATATACATATGTATACATCATAATACATCCTCATACATTCCCTAACCTAAGCATAAATGCTTGTGCTACAGGTGAACGAAATCAATTGTAGGAGGAATCGAACTTGCGACCTCTGGATTACTAAGCCAGCGCTTTAACCGCTCTGCTTTCACCCACCTAAATAATTTTATATTAGGAATATTCTATGAAAGAAAAAAATATTGTCTCCCAAAAAAAAGGATTATTTCAAGTGCTTCCGATTGTGTTCTCAGGGCTTGCGCGGGAGATTTCAGGGACTACTTCTTGTTGAGTGACTGCTACTAAATAGATTTTGAACATAGACAAGGAAACCTTCTTGTGCTAATTTCAACTATTTGTGTCTGAACTTTATATAAATATAGGTAGTAAGTTTAAAAGTGTATACTTTGCATGCAGTCTGGGCTGCGTTCAGATAGAACACTCGACGTCGAGTGTCGGATCTACCTGAAGTTACAGATTATGGCGTTTTTCGCACCAATCTCACTGAACTCTTTTGAGCAACATCGGGCATTTCAAAATGGCAAATGTCATTTATCATACATGTGTCTTTTCATCGAATAGGTTATATTTTCATCGGAGGACAACAATTGGGCAGTGGAGTTAATAATGCTCTCTGACCTTTAATTGGAAACTTTTGAATGATATTTTTCATAAATTATCCTCTTTTTGAATGCATAATTGACACCGCAGAAACAAATAGAAGTCATTTTACCACATGTAAAATAGAAGTCAACAGATACAACAATAACTGTTAGAGCGTTTTTCACCCGACAGAGCGTTTATAGCGTACACTCGACGTTCAATCTTTGAGTGTCTTTAGAGCGTCTATTTTCGGTTATTCTGAACGGCTTAGAGAGTTACTTAGTGCACTCTGCGTTCATTGTGAACGTAGCACTGTAAATAAATTGATTACTTCACGATTTCCTCACATTTAATATCCTACAGTAGTTCGTGAACGTCCGCTAATCAATTTCATTGCAAAATTTCTTTTGATTCATTTAACAGTTACAAGAAAACGAATTTAATACAAAAGTTTTTTGGTAATCAATTTTTGTCGGTGAATTCTCCGAGTTAATTTACATTTTAATTTGAATGTAAGAATCGAATTGCGCCATTAAATGTAAGATTCGGTTGCTCAATTGAACCTAAGAATCAATTGGTTTAAATCATATTTCAGATCTGCACGAGTTTCCAGCAAATTATAAATCAAAACCAATCAGTTGTATATATTTTTCCATTGGAGGAAACCGGGAAGTCACCTTTGCAATGCTGCCATCGGCTGATTTTCGTTATAACTTTTTGTAAATTGCGCAACTTTCACCGTATTTATGCCTTTCATCGAATTTTCAGTATGGAAGATGTATATTTAGTTCAGTCAACGAATTCTCAGTATGGAAGATGTATATTTAGTTCAGTCAACGAATTTTCAGTATGGAAGATGTATATTTAGTTCAGTCAACGAATTCTCAAAAAGGGTGTAGAGTGCATACAGAAGGACAGAGTTTTTGACTTCAAGAATGGGTTTGGGGTTCCTAGGAGTTAAACATCCCAAATGTAACCGACCCTGAAAGGTGAGCAAAGGGAGGGGCAGGGGGGATTATGTGAGCGTGTGTTTGTGTGTGTGTCACACCCCACTCTCTACTTTCATACAATTTTGAATTATTGTTCAGTCAGGGGTTACCAATTTTTTTATATTCCCACATATCACAAAAACCATAAAAGTTAGAACGCTCCTTTTGAACGCCAAATAGAAATTTGCCAAAAAATAATAGTTTTTTGGCAATTTTCTGCACTTAACTTGTATTTCCAAAAAAAATTAAAAATCGAAAAACGCCAAAACACCCCAACTATATAATTTAATTTTCTAAAAAAATATACACACTATTTTATTTCTAATTAAATATGCGTCATACAAATACATATTCATCATTTAAATAGATAATTGCTGCCCAACTAGGTATACCTATTCTAGGGCTAGCAGTATTATAGTATTAGGTACATCCTTCAGCTCACCTTTCAGAGTCGAGTGCTTTTGTGATGTTTGCCTCTTACTAACCTGAAACTCATTCCTGAAGTCAAAAATTCTGCCCCTCTCTGTGCACTCTAATAAAACGTTGACTGACTAGTAATTATGTATAATTTCCATTGTATTAATTCACGAAAAAACATGCGCTATCGCTATCTATGAAGAAATATTGTTACAATATAAGATTTATATACATAACAATATCACCACTAAAAATCGACAGAAATTTTGAGTACTTATGATTTGGTTTCAATTTTTCCAACTAAGTAATAGGACATAAACATTATTTTTTTTAAAATCTTTGAAAAGAGCGTAAATGATTTACAGTGACGACATCTATGGTTTACATTTTAATATCACCATCAATATGAACCAGAAAATGTCGTGTCGGTTTAGTATGTCTCGTTTTTACCTTGTTTTTAATTAAGTAGCGTAGATTCAAACCAGTTTTCCGGTTGATAAGTTATTCTAAATTTTCTGCAGGTTTTTTAATGTTGAATATTATTTTGAAACTTTACAGCCAATTTAATTTTGGAATGTCCATTATATAATTTTATTCGCATTATTTATTTTTGAGATTAATAATTTTTGTTACGCACAGCTTTCAATTTTTCTTTTTAATTGTCTACATATTTCCATTTTAAACAAATAATATTTTATATCGGGAGTAGCAAGTGGGTATTTGTACTTAAATGTGTATTTATGCATTTATAATAATCATCATGTCCATGTTCTGTCCGCATATAAAGACGAGTGGGTTGTAGCCAACACTAAACTCTCCACTACATAGCAAGTGTACATTTTTTCTTCTTGAAAGGTTTACAATCTCTACATACATTTTTATGAAGTACATTCTATAAATTTCCAGAGGACAAAAGTTTTCACAATATACCATACACACAAAAATATTGTCATGAAACTCACATTATGCACTTTCTACGTGATATCTGTTGAGAAATTTATGTAAACAATGCATAACTAGCAAGATGAGCATCTATGAGACAGTGTATCAATGTTGATGAGGCGATGTATATGTCAAGATAGAAGAATGCGGTGTTCGGTTCTCATTGCCTACACCTTGAGGAAGATAAAAGTGGAGAGTAACAAAATACACTTGTCTATAGAGACACATACAATATCAATATGAAGTGGATCACTTAATTTTACAGACCCATACAGTAGCTATTTTACTTCTGTTATATACATTTTTCATACGAATATGAAATTAATTTCACATTGATATAGCAGACCATAGATTTTTTTCTTTATATTTTGACAATCCTTGAATGCATTTTTGAAGAGTGTATTTTTATTGTATCAAAAGTTCAAAAAATATAAAAATACCTCGATTTTCCAGACCTTGAGATCATTTAAAAAATTTGGACAGATGAAATCATAGAGAAGAAATTAACGGATACCTATGGAAAACTAATCAACTATAAGTTTTTGGACTTTACATACATATATGATATCAATATGAACAATACCGTTATGTTTGATTTTGGTTCTCGTAGTAGTCTATTTTTAGTTTATTTAGTAAATGAATTTAAATGTGTATTAATTTTGTTTATGTTGCAAATATTAATTGATAAATATAACATACGGACAGAAAAACCTTCAAGTACATTTTTTTATAATTCTCAATCCACTCAATGTTATAATGTTAGAAATCTCCATAAGGTCAAGTTTATTTCCCAGTTATGTTAGTAGGTAACTAGCTGTGTTATTCTACCAGGGTGCAACTGTATTCATTTTGTAATGCTGTGTGCATTTAGAAAATCGATCGTATTGTCATCTCATCCCTCCCATCACCATCTCCCTCTATCTCCCCTCTGCCTTTCCCCCAGTGGCGTAGCTACCTAACAGTAGAATCATGCAAAGCATGAGGGTCCAGCTTGAAAAGGTGCTCTCAAATTTCTAAACACAATATGAACAAATAATTCAAACTATAAAAAATATATATCAAAAATAAATCTTAAAAATTTATTAGTCATTTCACAAATATCAAACCTAGAATAGTGATGAGCAAATGCAAGACCCGTGGGATTACATTTGCAGATGTGGTCTTGTTCTTGGTCGTGACTGCAACTTTATTTTTTTTCTGTTATTAAAATGAAATCCAGTTATTAAAATGAAGTATGTAAAAAAATACACTAATTTATATTATTATGTTGTTAATTGCTAACTTTTAGATATACATAAAATGAAGTGTTTATAAAATATTACTAGACCGCAAGCCTCTTGCATTAAGTCTTGCAAGAATCTTGGACTTGCACCCCCCGGTTTTGGGGTCAGTCTTGCAGAAACATATGCAGTCTTGGTCTTGGTTTTTTTAGACTTTTGCTCATCACTAGAAAGGAAATTTTTTGAAAACAGCGACGTTATTCTTTTTATTTTCTCATTTACTCTGTTACGAGATCATTTATTACGTGCAAATCGATGAGTAAGTCCATTTTGGTAAAATTGAGTAGTGATACACATTTTGTAGAGCTCTAATTTGTCTTAGAACTGTGAAAATATAGTTTGTCCATACGTAGTACAATAAAATATATAGTCAATTTAAAAATTAATATTACAAGCGAATATTTATATTTATTTATTTATTTATTTTTATTTATCACACCATATTTATAATGACAACAATAAGTAGATTACTGCTACCCAGCTAGGAAATCCTGTTCTAGGGCTAGCAGTTTACAATTTATATTGACAATTATGAACCAGTTGATTTTTCCCGTTCTCAACTAAATATAACATAATTGTTTACATTCAACTTGAGTTTTCTGAAAAATATCAATAACGGACCTACAATATGTATCCGGTTACCCATCAATATATGCAGTAGCTGTTGTAAATATAGGAAATATGCGTAAATATGCTCATGTTTAAATAACATGTTTGGTACGTACTCTTTTACGTAGGTTTTGCTTGAGGGCCCAAAAGTCTTGCTCCGCCACTGCCTTCCTCCCTATCATACGCATTCTGTTGCTCCGCCGCCAGTCGGCGTCGAGACGCGCCCCTGGTTTACCGCCAAAATGGACGTCGCGACGTCCGTAGTACATTTCGTGCCTAATAGCGTCGCCGGCGACCTGCTTCTCTCAGCACTGGGCAAGGGATAGTAAAAAGACAATGACGACTCGCAAAATAATAATATTAAGTGTCTTCTGTTTATTTCCAAAGCGTCGAAATGTCGCCAGTTTTAAATCTTGAAATTCTGTTTTGAATACTAAAATAAGACCTTGACTTTTCAGTTTGTGTACCTACTACATAAATGTATTGATGCCATCAGCTGTTTTCATTCTAGACCTTCATCCTTACTTTTCGAAATATTTTTTTGGTAATTTTTTTTTTTTTAATTTTGTTTTACTATCTTATCTTTGTTTATTGTTTTATACGGATTTTCATTCAAATTTATCTTTATTTGTTTTTATTTTTTCCTTAATATCATTATGGAATCAAAGTCTCCATTTAAATACAAATAAGTATTAGTAAATCGAATATTTTTATAGTTGCAAGTATATAATATACGCAAACATTGGATTTTTTCCTTGTCGGGAGTCAATGATATATTTTAACATATAGAACCAGGAACTCAAGGCACCTACACGAATTATGACCTGTTATCGGCTGGTTTACGTGATCACTTTATGCGCTTGCACAACGTTCACCAATTATGCCTTCTTATTGAGTTCCCTTATCAATTCAATTTATGAAAGATCTATATATTTTAATAATGAGAAACTGATCGTTTGAAAACAAACTGTTTTTACCATCGCCATATATTAAATAACGAAGACACCTTTTTGTAACGACATCCATTAAAATATATAGAATCAAAAATTGCATTGATAAGGGAGCTCAATACGGAGGCATAATTGGTGAACGTTGCGCAAGCGCATAAAGTGGTCACGTAGATCATCTCTAATGAGATGTTAAAATTAGTCAAAAAACATTTACTGCATAGTCATCAATCAGTTTAAATAGAGAAAAAAATAAATATTTCTTATGCATGTAGTTTTTTTTCATTATTATTAAAATAATGGAAGATTTAAAAGAAAATCGATTTACTAGTCAATTAGTCTGTGAAATGATCGGTATGTTTATTTACTAGTCAATTAGTCTGTGAAATGATCGGTATGTTTATTTACTAGTCAATTAGTCTGTGAAATGATCGGTATGTTTATTTACTAGTCAATTAGTCTGTGAAATGATCGGTATGTTTATTTACTAGTCAATTAGTCTGTGAAATGATCGGTATGTTTATTTACTAGTCAATTAGTCTGTGAAATGATCGGTATGTTTATTTACTAGTCAATTAGTCTGTGAAATGATCGGTATGTTTATTTACTAGTCAATTAGTCTGTGAAATGATCGATATGTTTATTTACTAGTCAATTAGTCTGTGAAATGATCGGTATGTTTATTTACTAGTCAATTAGTCTGTGAAATGATCGGTATGTTTATTTACTAGTCAATTAGTCTGTGAAATGATCGATATGTTTATTTACTAGTCAATTAGTCTGTGAAATGATCGGTATGTTTATTTACTAGTCAATTAGTCTGTGAAATGATCGGTATGTTTATTTACTAGTCAATTAGTCTGTGAAATGATCGGTATGTTTATTTACTAGTCAATTAGTCTGTGAAATGATCGGTATGTTTATTTACTAGTCAATTAGTCTGTGAAATGATCGATATGTTTATTTACTAGTCAATTAGTCTGTGAAATGATCGGTATGTTTATTTACTAGTCAATTAGTCTGTGAAATGATCGGTATGTTTATTTACTAGTCAATTAGTCTGTGAAATGATCGATATGTTTATTTACTAGTCAATTAGTCTGTGAAATGATCGGTATGTTTATTTACTAGTCAATTAGTCTGTGAAATGATCGGTATGTTTATTTACTAGTCAATTAGTCTGTGAAATGATCGATATGTTTATTTACTAGTCAATTAGTCTGTGAAATGATCGGTATGTTTATTTACTAGTCAATTAGTCTGTGAAATGATCGGTATGTTTATTTACTAGTCAATTAGTCTGTGAAATGAACGGTATGTTTATTTACTAGTCAATTAGTCTGTGAAATGATCGGTATGTTTATTTACTAGTCAATTAGTCTGTGAAATGATCGGTATGTTTATTTACTAGTCAATTAGTCTGTGAAATGATCGGTATGTTTATTCAACGCATTACCCCCTATTAAGTAACTATTGTACCTAAAATAGGAACATACCAAAATTGTACATTTTAGATTCACGGTCTTATTTCAGCGTTATAAAATATAATCTTGGACTAAATGGAATAGGAACGTACCTATATTGGCTGGAACGTTCTTAAAAAAATACTGAATTAGACGTATTTTGAATAATTATGAAAATGATAAAAATTTCATAATTATGTATTCATAATACGTCTGATTCAGTAACTTTATAAGAACGTTCCGGCCAAAATAGGTACGTTCTTATTCCATTTAGTCCAAGTTGATATTTTATAACGCTGAAATAAGACCGTAAATCTAAAATCTACAATTTTAGTACGTTCCTATTTTAGTTACAATAGTTACTGAATAGGGGGTAATATGTACCTGTATCAATTGCTTGTATGTTAAGTTTGACATAGTGAAATCAAAATTGCATGCTATCCATTGTATCCAAAGACTTGTAACACCTATATTTCCTCATATAAGGTCATGCCTATTCATACGTATTGTTTTATACAGATTGTGCAAATCTTATCGTCCAATCGATTCATATTTTATCATTCAATGTATCGATGACTCACGCTGTGTTTAGCGTGTCTCTTGTTATACATATTTCAAAATATGCTATCGCCTACAGCTGTTTTCGTCTAATTCAGCATTTATTGACTGTAGATTAATGAGTGAGAGTGCTGTTATTTTGATTTCGCGACAGTCACAAAACTTTTATTACTTTTGAACCGATGTTACTATCGTTTGTTTTGTTTTTTATATTTGTTATTTTCCATTTAAGATAACTAAATTGTTGTGGTTTAGCCTCACTTTCTTATTCGTTCCCCCATTACCGTATACCGCCAAGCGTGAAAAATAACCGTTCCGATATCGAAATCATTTCTACACTATGCAAGCAGACATAATCTGATTTTAGCGCGGTATTATTGTACGTTTGATGTCTCATCATCTACTCTCGTGTGTTGATGTTTTTTCGTTTTATCTCTTCGTGTATACACACGATACTCGTCGAAGTGTAATATTTAATTTTATGTGATACGCGAGTTTTATATTATGTTTGTTTTCTGTATAAACCTCGTGCTAAAATCGCCGTAATGTTTCTTAGTGATCGATTGTAAATAATCCGCGTGTACATAATACACGTATACTCGTACTAGAGATATACTAGTATTAGATACAAATGTACTTTTTAGTTCCATGACGTGAAATACAGGAGAGATTTCAATATATAAAAATATGTTCTAGAATTCTGTGGCGTTTATTCTTGACCACGTTCACGGTGTTTCATTTTAATTATAATAACTAATAACCTTCCTAAATACCAAATCACAACCGACTTCACGATGATGTTCGAAAAACGTTCCTTATGAAAATCAGTGTTCTATTTTCAAAATTATTTTTATCTACCTGTACCTCATAGCAACCAACTTCACGTTGTTCAAAATATAGTATCGAAATATTTTTTTTATAAAAATAATGAATATGCCCTGTAGCAAGTAGGTACATGTACATACATCCTCATATATTCCTTAAATTAAGCATATATTATTATGCTTGTGTTATATCGGTCGTGGCAGGATTCGAACTCGTGACCACTGGATTATTAACCCAGCGTACTAACTGATCTTCCACCACCCTTCATTTATTAACAATTCTCTTTTGTGTTTTTTTCGTGTACGTGTTCGTGAGTTTTGAAATAAAAATATGCAGTCGAATCAATTGGGTGTCCACTTAACATACAGTAGTTTTGATTTTTGGTCCTTGAGAATATTGACTACTATCAGGAATAGAAAAACCTTATCGATTTACTTAAATTCTGTATGTATCATTAATACTTTACTCGAACATACGTATTGTATATATTTTTTTCTTATCTTATCGATATATTTTTCGTTTTGTTTTATTCGTCAATGTGTTTCTCGTATTGTGAATTTCAATAATATTTAATATATTATACAAGCATCAATTACCTCATTGTATTAATATAACGTATTTATTCAATAGCTGTTATTTAATATCAACAATTAACCAATAAAAATATACGTTTCAATAGTGTTTACCAAAGTGCCTTTTTTAAAGTCTAAAGTAGTTAATAATAATTAAAGGTGAATTAATATAAATATAATGGATGGTGGGGTGCAAATGAACGGTGCTCTCGGTGCAAGAAGACAAAAGACAGATCTTCATATCCACGAGCCTATATTTACCAGGTCCAAAAGCCCATCGCCGAACCCTTCACCGAGAAGTCAGAGAGCTCAACAATATAGGTACGACTCATATTAATACCTTCATGAGTATGCCCGTCTCCGAGAATAATATTTTTTACTTCGTATTGAAGAGCTTTCGAATATTCTATTCGAATCGCAAATTAGAAAACTTTTCTTGCGTTCGAAATACTTAACCCATAGATCTTAATTATAGTATACTAGATGGAGTACTCCGTGCAATAAGTGAGTCATGTTAAATCGCGCGTTTGACGTTTTGGTTGGCAACATATTGCAGTTTTCCTTACATTTCAACACTTCATGGATAACTGTTTTCTAAATCTTCATGAACAAAGTGTTTTTTTCGACAAATACGAAAACAATTCACATTAGTCGTTATTCTCTTTAGAAAAACGATGTGGTTTGCCAACCAAGCTGTCGAAAATCCCACGGATAAAAGCCTCACTTCGATTCGTACAAAATTTGCTAAATACGATATCTAGTATATTATAATGAAAATCTATGACCGATCCTAAAGTATTCGAATATCGAATTAAAAATTGTTTTACTTTTGGACTATTCGAAAGGCTATATCTATTCAAATATGGAATCGCAAATTACTAATATTCGAAAAGCCTAATGTAACCTAACCTTACTAATTCATATCATTCGCAAATTACTAAACTTTTTGGATGGTTTGATTTGGATTTTCGGCCTGGAGTGGGGTGGTTTGCGCACATAATGTGAAACTAATCTAGCAAAAACGCCATATTTGTTTTCTTTCACATAATCCACTTGATTTTTCGAAATAATTGGCGATAACTATACCATCACGCCGTTTCTGTATTTGGGGTAGGCAGAATGAACCGATCGCCAGACTATCTTCATACACATTTCTCGCTTCATTCACGTCATCTCATACACGCTCCTCTGTTATTTTAACTTAAACATCTTTCAAGATTGCATTTATGTGATTGTGCTTTCTCTCAGTTGTAATCTACTTCAAATTTCGTTCCTGTCTCATCAACCTTGTATACTTTTTTGTCAGACAATTATCACACATTCTATGTGGCCATACCATCGAATCGAATTACTTTACTTCAAAAATCATAAATACCAGATATTCGAAGCTCTATTTGTAACCATGTCGGAACATCTAATTCTGATTAAATATCTTTTTAGAATCTCCCTTTGGCGCGATAGCGCACCCAATTAGGGCGTTCCACCCAGTTCCACCGCTATATTAACAAATGTCAAACAAGTCGCCATTTTCATATGACATTTATGACAAAAATGTAGGTATATTATTATTTTTATTATAATAGTTTCGACACCGTGTCGTACGTCATGCGCCAATCCCTAATTTATTGTAATAAGTCCATTAAAGATAATATCTCGGATTACGTCAATTAATGACAGAACTAGAAGTAGGTATACTATAATAGGTATATATTTCTTTCTTTAACACAAATACTTCCTACGTGTTTACTAAAGAACTAGAAGACCCGCGCGGCGTTGCCTGTGCGCTCTCTTATTAAAAATCTATTAAGAGGACTTATAACGCTAAACCTAGTGACTAAAACATGATAATATTAAAACCGCCTAATGCGTTATGAAGTTACGCGTTAGTAAGGGTAACTGTCGCGTGCATTAACAATGGTTTATGTGTGATTCAAAATATCGGAAATCCGAAATTAGTTGCTTTTTTGCATTTTTAGAACAAACTTTGAAAAAAAAATCGGTCATTCACTTAGATTTTATGCACTCTTTTAAGCATATGAAAGAATTATTTCTGTACGACACAAATTTATGAAGTAATTTTAAAAAAAAAGTTTGAAAATAAGGACATTTTAAATAATTATTTTCGGAGAATTTATGCTGAATTTAAAAATTGTTTGATGAACATTCTTTAGAGAAATTTTGAAAATACTTATGGTATTTTTTTTGGAAACACAATGTCACACATATTTGAGAAATTTGATTTTAGGTTTATATGCCCCCTAAAGCAGCGATCGCTATTTTGTATCGGTGGGAGGGGGCATGCCTTCTCTTTTACAATCATTTTGAGAAAACTAAATAGCGGTTGCACATGTTTAACCTTTCAAAAACACTATTTCAAGTCTCTAGTTTTTTTTTGTATGGCATTATGTCCATTAACCTACCCTAATAGGGACGAGGTATTATTATTTAATATATTGTATGATACTAACAGTCAGATTACGGATGAAATTGATGAGATGATATATTTACTTTGAGAGGCAACAGAAATAAATTTTCTATTCAATATTCTTGTTAGATTCAATTTTTCGACTATGGCAGGTTACATGCAATGCACGTTTGCGAGAGTTTAATGTATTATTGTGTTCAGTTCTCTTCACATCAATATTAGTTCTCTAATATGTCAGAATAGAAAAGTTCATATTGTGTTTGGTTCTCTTCACATCAATATTAGTTCTCTAATATGTCAGAATAGAAATGTTCATATTGTGCTCAGTTGACTGTACATCTATCTAACATATCAGAATAGCAAAGTTCATATTTTGTTCAGTTCTCTTCACATCTCTCTAATATTCAGAATATAAATGTCTTCTCTGAGTTCAGTTCATGACATTCTCTGAGTTCAGTTCATGAATATGCATTTATTTGATTGTTACAGGGCTGCACTCCCCACCCGCACAGCCCGCCTCTTGGGCAGATCTCGTGCGTCTACACCCGAGACCTCTGTGAAGCCCCAGGGCTCCATATCAGTGGCCACACCCCCTCAACCCCCTGACGAAACGGCCCTCCGACTGGAGAAGGCCACACACGGCTCAATGCAACAGGATATTGTCTCAATCAAAGCTATGCTGCTCAAATTGAAGAGGGTATTACAGGAAGTAAGTATTCACTTTTTTTTTAACTTTACTACGGACAATTCTTAGTAGATCTCCATTGCAAATTATAAATAAATTTGGTATGGTAAAATAAAACCAAAGTTTTCAGTTTTACTAATTTAATGACACCGACTAATTTCAGTCATCCAGTGACCGAAACTAGTCAGTGTCATTAAATTAGTAGAACTGAAAACTTTGGTTTTATTTTACCATACCAAATTTATTTATAATTTGAAGTAAGTGTTGTTTGAAAAAATAATAACATTGTGCCAATTTGTGAATAAATGTAAACTTTGGATTTCAACAATTCAAACAGCTTTTATATTGTAGAACTCTTTAATTACATATAGGTTAAAATCTAACAAGATTAATAATTCTATGATCAATTTTTTATTCCTCATATTAGGACGATCGTCTTCCCATTTAACTAAAAATATATAAAACTTCCTTATGTACTAATACGAAGCATGAAAATATTTGAAAAACACCAAAATAATTGAATAAATAATATTATAAAAAAGATGTCATAACAAAAAAAATGTTGCTTTTAAGAGTCGGTATGTAAATATTTAAATAATAATAACTCTAATTGTTCGTATATTTATTCAATTTAAGCATAAAACAATATGTTTGATAACACTCTCAGAGTGAATAGGCATAAAGATATAAAATTAGTATTTAAATAATCGTTCAATATTATTAATATCCTTGGATTTTTTCCAATATAAAAACATGTTAAAAATATTGAATGCGTTATAAGTATCATTATGTAATTTCATTTTTTTTTTTGAAAAGATGAATATCCTTGTGAAAAGTATACGTATACTGTGGAAGTAATGTGTTTTAAATAATTTCATTATATTTGGAATATTCTGCACTATTCCAACGAATAGATTATTAACTGTTAATGAATATGAAGATGTTATTATTCACAAATATTCTTATTTTTTTTTTTTTGTGTAGGTACTTTATCATATATCACTCATTTTATAATTTATTAATTTGATTAATGTTTATAGATGGCACCTATAATTTTTAATTTTTCCATCACTTTTTTTAGCACAATTTAACATGTCTGATACACATTACATAATACACATTGTTTTTATTGTTAATTATATATTAGCTTTATTTGTTTAGTTGTGTATTAAATCTTAGCTTTATTTGTTTTGTTTTTAACATTTTGTTTTCTGCTTCTTATGTTTTGTTTTCTTTACTTTTCATTTCATGTTATTGCTTTGTTTGCTGTTTAATACCATCAGCCAGAAGAGGGACAAAATTTGATGAGGGTGAGATTTTATGTTTTCTTTCTTTTTGTTTTTCATTTCTTACTCTGTAGTACCTACACAAACAGCACTTATGTTATTAATATTGTCTATTATAATTACCACAATGTTTCATTCCTTTAACTTATACATATATTATTATTATTGTGAAAATATATTCTTTTAAATTTACAATCTACTTTATATTGTAAAATATTATTTACCATTATCTTTAATAATATTGGTTTTATTCAAATCCAATATCAATGGCACTGGTAAGGTTATTAGTATTTGTTCTATTTATTGGTATTCAAACCATATTATTTCATTTCACCGATCGTCATTAATCAAAATTTTTTTGTAAAACTTATATATTATACTTTGCTTGCTATGACGGCTTGTAGATCACTCTGTCGGCCTTTGTGGCTCGGTTGGTTGGGTATCTAACTGATGATCCAAGCGTCCTGGGTTCGAATCCCGGTGAAGACACAGTTTTTAATTGTGTTTTCAGTTTGGATCTGTGAGATGATTGGTTTCTTAAGTCTCCAGAATGTTGCAACTTGTTTTTGGGTCCATGTTTAATTTATACTTGACATAGTACCTGTTAGTTGGCCGAGAAGCAATATTAAATAAATAAATGACAATAAATAAAGTTACTATTCTGTGATTCACTTAAAAGTGCACTTCATGGTAATGTTGGTACGACTGTATGTGAGTCAAATAAACTAAATAATGTTGCCATTTCTTCCAATTAAGTTCCTCTAATCTCATATTTTTAAAACTAAATAATAGCAATTTTTAAAAGAAAACAATGTGAGTTTAATATGATAGAATGATACACGTCTTCTATAATTATTTTGAACAAAACTTCTTGTTTTTTAACAATTGTGCAGATTTATCAGAAATCACTTTTATTTACCAAACAATATTAAATAAAATAAATAAATACCAACTTAAATGGAAAACACTAGTCAATAGGTTAGGACCTATAAAAACACTAGTCAATAGGTTATTACTCAACATTGCGATTCGTGCGACAGATTTGCAATTATTATAAATTAACCAAAATGAAAAATAAGTGTAATAATTGGTAAAAACAATTTTTCTCTGATTGTATTTCCATGTGATACAAAAACTGACCCCTATAACTAACAAGTACTCAAATTAATAATATGAATAGCCAAGATATGTGGTTTAGGTGTGAGTGGTCCTATAAAGTGGAATGGATTGCCTCCTGATGTCCACAGTGCTTAAAGTGAGAGCACTGTCTATAAAGATTGAAAACAGCTATTTCAAGTAGAGCAATATGTCATTAGATGCTTTAAAATTAATTCATTATTACTAAAAGATATAGACAATGTTTGCAAAGCTTAAATAATCGGCTTCTTTGATTAAGTATTTATAAAAACGTAACAAACCTGAAATAGTAAATTTAGATTATTCATGTAAATTAGTTCACTAACTAAGTTTCATCTGTTTTGAATAGTAAAAATATCTTAGCAGTAAATTATTTTTAAAACTACATATTTTGACTAATGAGATACTGAACTTGAATTAAAACTGTTTTTAATATATCAATTGCAGACTGAAACTCTCAACCCGTTGGATATTCATGAGGACATAGTATGTCCAGTGAAGAACGGGCCGTCCCTACATCTGGGAGAGGTTGGGGAGGCGTCCCCCCCTCCGCCACCTCCTGCGCCTCATGAGGAAGTTCAAGACCTCAAGAGACAACTTGTTTTCCTGCAGGTATTGTTAACTGTCATATTCTTTCTCAAGGTTTTTGGAGAAGAAATACTTTTAATTGCAAACATAATACAGGTTACCCCCATCACTGGGGATATGTTCTGCACCGAGTGGCGATAAGCGAAATTCCACAATAAATGTTAAATAACACTGAAAATACCTTATTCATAAAATACACATTAAATATTAATGTCATACACACTGTAATAAATTCATTATTGCATGTTGCAAAAATGAATATAGATTAAATTGTTACTTGTCTACGTTCATTATTTAAAATTTGTCTTAAACTGTCAAATATTACGCAACAACCACAATTTACAGGGCTCTTAATCTACATATACTCATAATCTTTGTCTTGCGAATAGAAAGGATTATTTAAAGAGAAAAAGAAGAATTATTCGAATATTCCGATTATTTTGAAGCTGTATTTTCGCGTGAGAACAGATACTGAGTCATCAAACATACTATGCACCGGCGTGGCATAGAAAAAAATATATCTTTACTGCCGCGAATTTGTTGGACCATCTAAAAATAATAAAAAAAACACCATTCTCGGTAAAATAATAGCCAGTAACAAGAAGCCTTTTTATACTCATCGCTTCCCATTTCATACAAACTTATTCAATATCTGTGTCATCAGAAAGTCTTTACCTTTGAGATAGTCTGATTCACAGTGCACAATTCAAAACCAACTTATAGCAAACAAATATGTAAATAAAGGAAATTGGATCAAGCCAATAAAGCAGCTTAATATTATGGTATTTCTAGTGTAATCGGGCATATTGAGTTGAATCAATTACTCTTCCAACTTGGAATACAAAGTTTTGAGGCTTGCAGCAAATTAACTACTGCTTTGTTTAACAGATTCAACAAGAAGTAAGAGTGCTCTTTATGTGATCTTGTTATCATACATAAAGCAGCACTAAATATATTTGTATTGTCATCAATTTACTGTTCATACTTCCACTACAAATTGCAGCCAAGGCATCCATTTTTGGGGTCTTTCACTTCATCTTTTTTACTTTATCGTATCATTTAGTCAGTAGCTATCTATTCATTTTTTCAATATATCCACATAACGGTCTCATATTCATTCCGATAACAATATCCTTCTTTATATGTACTCACTTCTTGTTCTATCATACATCATTCTGTTACATATATTTTTCAATATACCCACATAACAGTCTCATTTTCATTCTGATAACAATATCATTCTTTATATATACTCACTTCTTGTTCTATCATACATAATTCTGTTATATATTTTTTAAAATTCATTTTTAGAGCATTCTTTCTACTTTCATACAAATTAATATCAAAAACATTTTTATTCACAGTGCAACTATATCATTAATTTAGGCATCTTCCTTTATACCCACTTCATTCTTCAATCAGCTGTTTTAAAACCATCAACCTATTTTTCCTTATTATGTTTCCTTTTACATAATTATTCAGTTATCATAATTTATTATCACCCAACAAATTATTTTGTGACTCGTGTGAATCTTTTATCTTGTCTATTTTAGAGTCAACTTGAAGAACGAGAAAGAATGGTGAAATTACTTCAACAGCAGATGAGTAAATACTCTGAAGTTAATTCTCCGAACGGTGATCACAAATGCAATGGTACCAACATAGAGGACATGTGTAATGTTGCAACACAGACTGAAAGGGTACCTATGTTCAATTGTTTGTCTCTTCAAAACCATATTTTTATTAAATTATTGATTAAAGATTATGCTTTTTTTCAAAGTTTTTGATATGATGATTCTATATTATTTATGTATTTTTATAATTTTCAGTTGCGGCCTATTTCTCAAGGACCAAATCTTCTACAAAGTCTCACATCAGATTCACATCCTGGTGGTTTAGTTAGGTATGTTAAGTATATTTTCACATTTCAAAAATTATTACTTCTGTATTGTTAATTTTCCCTTCTTATTTTGTATTAAGTAAAGCACATTCTTTCATTCATTTTAGGTTGATTGGACGTGCATATCATTTCATTCATTCTACTATCTGTCAAAGCTCTATCTTTCATCGTCTCACTCATCTATCGTTTCCCATTTACGATCATATCAACACTTTTTCATATTCAACGAATCATAATAACATTTCTTTTTCATTCAATTACCGATTGCCATTTTTAAATCATATTGCCAACCTTAGAATCCTAACACCTCCAACTAATTCCATTTTAGGAATAGACTATTCATTCGATCATAGTTATTTTCTTAATAAAACCTTTGAAATCATTAACAGAGTGTACAATACAATTTCTTCAAACATATTTTCTTTTACACCACTTAGTTCCTTGCAGCATTTCAAAATTCCCAACTTTATTTCTAGAATACCTTTTTAATTATTACATTTTTATAACAAGACTCCAACAAAATAAAACTGCTTTTATATTATGCAATGAAAACAAATAAGTATATATATTTTTTTCTTTCAATTTTGTCTTATGTGCACATGTAAATAAAAGTTGCACAAAATATTAATGAAAATATCTGTAAAATTGTGCACGCTGCATTGTTTTGAAAACATAACGGATTAAAAAAAAACTTTACAAAAATACATAAATGGACTAAGCAGTTTTCACCTTGGCGATACATCTTCAAGCAGATTAAGGGGTCACAGTTCCATGAACCAGGTACAGTGGTTAGATTGCTTATTGGCAGTCTGCTTGCTATGCTCCGTCAACCTTTTGTGTTTATTGAATCTGTTTTACCATTCCACTAATCCATTGGATTCTTGTTACAATCGCTGTGATATGAATTAACCAATATGGTGTGCCTTTCAAATATCTATATGTGCTTATCTTGTATGTCATCTCTTATATATTCAATTATAAGTATCTTTACCAACCATGAATAACTCAATCAGATAGTTTTTTGAAACTTTCTATTTTATTTTCCTTTATTGTAGGTATGTATTTTCTATTGATATTTTTTCTGTACCGGGATTTTTTTTTTTTTAAGTTTTTAACAATAGTAGATATTAGATTTAAATAGTATAATTGATTTTATAATACCTTTTAATCTTAATTGTGGTTTGGTATAGATTTACAAAAAGTGTTTTGCCTTTTTTATTTATTTATTAACCAAGTAATGTCAACATTGGCCTTTGTTGCTCAGTTGGTTTGATATCTGACTGCTGATCCAAAGGTACCGGGTTCGATTCCCGGTGGAGACACAGTTTTTAATTGTGTTTTCAGTATGGATCTGTGAGATGATTGGTATCTCCAGAATGTGGCAACTTGTTATTGGGTGCCTCTTAAATTAATAATATTTGACATGGTACCTGTTAGTTGCCTGAGAATTACATAATATAAAATGCTATTATACCTTCATGATAAAATGAATACTCAATATATAAATCCTGACATAAAATTATTGGTTTTATAACTGGTACAGAAATAAATCCTTTCAATTATACTATAGTATAATAGTTAAAATTAAATATGTGTCATGGAAATAGAAATTTCCATTACAATTATTATCTTGTGGAAGACTGTTTTTCTTTGCCTACCCTTCAAAGGGGCACACATTCTGTGATAAATAATTGTGTGCATTTACTAAAAAAAAAATATTCTATTATATATATGTATTTTCTCTACCTGCATCTTGTGATATTTTTGTATACAAAAAAAAATATTATATTTTACTTATTCCTTGTTTTAAATTTTATCAATTTTATCAATATTTAACACTTATCGAAAATCCATTTTATGATGTATTATTTTGTTTTTTCTTTATTTCAGAATGAACTTAGTTTGTATAGTTTTATTTTGGTTTTAAATACTCTAAGAATTAATAAATAAAAATTGGGAACATGTGAAAATTGTAAATTTAATATTGCGTACTAATGCAATGATTTTATTTAACCAATATTTTTAACAAAATAGCTGGATGTTTTTGAATATTAACGCACCTGACATATTGAACCCCGTATGCATAACACTTGACTAAGTGTATATTTAAAATCTTACATTAAATATCTTTTGAAATAAGCACATTTTTGGAAATCATATACCTAACTTATTGCAATATGACTAAATAATGAAAATGAGGGAATCTTCAATAGAATCAAGTAAATTGTTTCTTTAATTACTCAAATTACTATAGAACAAGTGATTATTATTTTCTGAAAATAGGTAGGTACTGTTAAAAATATAAAAATTTCAAAGACAGTCATTGTTCATAAAAATATAATATTTATCAAAGGTTAACTGGGGACAGGTGTTTGTGACTATGTATCAAAAATCACATCATTAATCTTTTCCTTTTCCATCATACGACGAATAGTCCTAGATTAAGTAATAATTTGTTTGTATTTTGTAAACAATATTATTTTGCTTTATTGAAGGAATTTTTTATTCATTTTTTTTACACACAAAAAATAAAATATGATCCGAGAGGTTGGTAACATGTAAGATGGTAAAAATCATCCTTTGAAACATTTTAATATATAGGTATTTGCCATGTATTTGAAGTAATAATCAATTGATTTAAAATTTTACATCTACGAGTAAAAACAAAGTGTTGCTTAATTAATGTTAATAATATTTTTGACATTGGTGCTTGTTTCATTAGATTTCTATAATGCACATTTATGTGAGCTTTGTAGATAGTTTATGTAAATGTTTATTTTTAATATTAAAAAACTAGTATTATACCTTCATGTGTTAAATGTTATTTACAATTTTACATTATTTATTGAAAATATAGAATTTATCAATATACACAGGGAAAACTATGTACCAATGTAGTTATTACATTATTATAAATGTATCAACAAACAAATGACAACATTCATGGAAATATATTGGTATCTATAATCTTGGTATCAGAAACAATACATAATTCAAAAAATATTATATCCAAGATAGATATCGTAAAATTTATTGAGCATAAAAATATTGTTATAAAATTAAAAAAATAGTTCTGCGTGGTTTTAACATGTTCAATGAGTAATGAACGCCGTGTGAAGAGTCTTAGGATAAACCAGAGTATAAAATTTATATCAATGAATGAAACAGTGTAAGAATGTTAGTACTGAAATGAACACATGTCATGTTAGGTCTATTCTCTGTACTAAATAGTGAGAATTATAGAATATTGCATTGTATGGATGTTATTTCTTGGTGAGGAAACACTAAGAAAAGACACAGGGTACTTGAAATATCTATTTAAATAAAGTTCATAAATAGGAACGATATTTATTTTCCCTTTAGAATTCTTTAGGTATTAGAATGATTAATTCGGTTATGGAATTATTTCTGTGTGTTGCATGCTGCACTCTAAAGGCCTTAAAGGTAAGTTTAAAAAAATCTTTGTATGAATTCGTTCAATATCTACATGAAAGTCAATCAACCAGTCAATCTATATTCACTATCTGTCAATCAAAAATAATGTGCAAATATCTTGACTAGATCTTCGACAAAGACACTTTGTCTTTTACATAAGAAAAAATCATGATTTGATAATTTCAAATGCGCTTATAAATTTATATCTTGATTCATGGAAAGAAAATATCTATTTAAGTCATCGATCTTGATAAATTTCACCTATAACTAATTTTAAAAGTATTATTTGCTTTGACCAATTGCCTTATTTTTTAACTTCACCTGTCTACCTATCTGTCCTTTTGGAAATTTTTAATAATTTAAAAAAAAAGAAAAAAAAATGGATAATAATGTCCTTGTCAAACAAGTACATATACCTACATCTTCCTATGTTCCCTAAAATAAGCATAAATGCTTATTTAGATTTTTAACCAACTTCCGCTTTAACAGTTCTGAAACTCCAAAATTTGTGTATTACCGATGACAAAGCATTTTAAAACTGATTCCAGCTTGATTCATTTGATATTTTTATAAAATTGTTTTTTTTTTATTTCATACAAACTTAGTGTAATTGTTTAAGTACCATTTGTATAGTTTTCATAATAGATTATGTATGCTCTGTATTTGGATTTATTTGCTGTATAAAACAACTGCATTTGACATTGGCAGTATGAATGTAAGCAATCTAAGGACTAACGTGAAATATTTCTTATTCATCATTTTAACCTGAAAAAAACCTTGAAAAGTGTGTCCTCATGAAGGTATATATGTCCTAAATTTTTTCTTTTATTTACTTGATATTAATAATTAGAAAACCAGACGGCTGAAATCAAAAGAAGGATTGGACTAAGTTGGGCTGCCTTCGGAAAAATGGGATATATATTGAAAAATCGGAAAACACCCATAAACCTGAAAAGGAAAGTATATGAAGCGTGTGTGCTGCCGGTTGCTACATATGGCCTAGAAACAGTAACTCTCTCTAAACTGAGTGCCGAGAAACTGCGAATCACCCAAAGAGCTATGGAAAGATCCATGCTGGGTCTGTCACTAAGAGACAAGGTAAGAAACGAAACGGTGAGAGAAGGAACAAAAGTTACAGATATAATCCACCCACCGTGTGGCGACTCTGAAATGGAAATGGGCGGGACACGTAGCCGGAAGCTCGGACGAGAAGTGGACAAAGAGAGTGCTGACTTGGAGACCTCGTATGACAATGAGAGGTGTGGGGCGGCCGCAGCTGCGGTGGAGGGACGATATAACAAGATATGCTGGCACATCCTGGATGCAAACTGCACAGGACAGGACGACGTGGAGTTAAATGGAGGAGGCCTTCGTTCAGGAGTGGACGGAAATAGGCTGAAGAAGAAGAAGAAGATTAATAATTCCTACTAAATTAAATACTATTTATTTATTATAAACTAAATATTTAATAGATAGAATTAGCCTATAATTTAAAAAGAATATTCAGAAATAATATACAATATCATTAAGGGGGGGACTGCTGCCAACGTACCTATTTTTCAATTTGATATACCATCGTTATTTCTTATCAAATCGTTTTGAAAAAAATAATTTAGATAGTTTGGATATTAATAAACAAAAATATACCTTAACTTTTTGATAATGTTCTGTATAAATTCTTGTAGAAAAATAATGGCATACCCCGATTTTCAACGTTTATCATATATTTTTAATAAACTATAAGGCGTAGAGTAATATATTTTTTTTTAAATTAAAGAAGACAAAAATATGATGTGGCGTTGCATTAATGCTTCAGGTTTAGTAAATAAACCTAAAAAACATTTATTTTCCATTCAGCGCAAGTTTTTTTGGTTTATTTACTTAACCTGATGTGTTAATGCAACGTCATATCATATTTTTCCAGGTATTTTGTTCTTCTTTAATTTATAAAAAAAAATATTGCTTACCTTTTTTTTAAAAAATATTGCATTATATTTTTTTAGAAATTTAAGATAAATGTCTAAAATCGGGGTATGCTTATTATTTTCCTACAAGAATATATACAGAATATAATCAAAAAGTTAAGGTATATTTCTCTTTATTAATATCCAAACTAACTAGGTTATTTTTTTCAAAATGATTCGTTAAGTAATAATGATGGTATATCAAATTGAAAAAATAGGTACGTTGGCAGCAGTCACCCTCTTAATGACTGTAGTATAAATAATTTCTTACAACTAACCAATGGTGTTTCACAATACAGAGATGTAAAACTGTGTATAAAATATTTTTTAATAATCCTCTCCTCTGCTCAAAAAGCATAATAATGAATTACCCGTGAAAGCATGGAATCGCATTATCAATTTCTACCTAGGAAACAATGTATTTGTATGTTTTTTTTCTGATTTGATGTATATACCATCTATGTCCAAGTATTCTCTCGTAAATATTACTTACTTTTTTCTTTTACTGTTGATTTATTGTATTTAGTAAATACATTAGTTAAATTCTGTCAGTTTGGTTTAATCATTAAGAAAAAATTAATACATTAGTTAAATTCTGTCAGTTTGGTAAATTATAAAATGAACTACCTAATTATGATTTTCATATACTGTACCAAAAATATATTTTTCATTATGCCTACTCTACTTTACATATAATATATATAAACAAAACAAAAGACTGATGGAAAGTAATTTGTAAATAGATATAATAATAGATATCATCTCAATGATCTTATGTTATTTTGCAGTTGGAATGAACAGAAGACACCTCGCAAGCTCACATCAGTAAATGATTACCACCCATCAGCTATAACTTCCACACCCAAATTGAAAAGACAGGCCAATACCTCATCCATTAATTCTATGTGTAATGAAGACAATATGAACTATAGTAATAGTAATTCTCCCGTTTTTAACCGTTCCAATTGTAGTGTAAGTAAACAAGACTCTTTAAACAACTCTCAATTTCACATCACCTCAGTGCAGTTAAAGACCAACTGTCGTGTCGGATCTAGATACCTTCAAGCCATCGCCAGTGTACAATGTAAATCTAGCAGGAGTGAAGCCCCTCCCGTGGATCGAATGTCTAGAAGTCGATCCTTACACACTTCTAGATCAAAATCAACAGAAAACTTTCACAATCAACCCTCATCAAACAACAACGGACACAAATCAAACGAATGCAAATATGAAAAAACAAATCATAATGTTTCGAATAAGTTGAAGGAAGAAAATTGTGAAGAAAGATCTTTGAAGCACCACACTTCGTACACAAATCTATGCGACGGAAACATAGAAACTGAGTGTAACTATTTTAAAATAAACGGAAATTGTAACAACGGTTATATGAACGGCAATTTCACAGATACAGATGAAAACTCTGATTGTGGTTACAAATCTTTGCCTCCCACTATAAATCTTATTAATGGTAGTAAAATCAGTAACATACCAAGGAGGACTATCAACTCTGAGTTGAGGTTTTCATCTGCCAAACAAGCACAAACTAATAAATGTTGATACTGGTTACCATCCGTATGAATTAGCTAAATAATTTATTTAACTCGCTTTTGGCATTTATTATTATTAATAATCAATTTATTAATATGAATAATTCTTTGGAAATATTCAACACAGTTTAGTTTTAATTAGAACATTTTTTATTGTTAAGATCGTGTTGTACAATTTATTATTACGCTAAATTAGGTCTGGAAGTGATACATACTTATTTCTTTTTATGTAACACTCAATTCACATCTTGATTTTTTGACATACAAAACCTAAATGCTACTAAGAATTCTTCCATTATTTTTTATGTAATCTAGTAGTTTTTAATGCAAGAAAAAGTTCCTCATAAAATATTTAGTTTATTTTGATACTCATGAAATGTTTAAATTATTTTTATTTAGTTAATAATTTTTTTATTCTAACATCTTTTAGCAATTATTTGAAAGTTCGAAGCTATAAAAAACATATCACAAACTAGACTTTTTATTTGAAAATCACACCTAGATAATTTTACCTGTCATTTTGTATGGTTAAAATAATTTTTATTTTCAATCATATTTTGTGCGTCATTGACTCTATATTTTATTTATTCATTGACTTTTAAATTCGTTCGCAGTATTATATTAGATTTGTAACTGTAAATATAAATTTAAAATACTTATTGTTACTAATTTTTCGCTTCCACTATCAACATTTTAAATGTTCTATTTATGTATAATAATAAATTTTTGCCAAAATCATTTAAAGCTAAGTATTGAATGTATGTGATATATTTTTCATTTGTTTTATATGTGTATTATAATATCAAAAAAACTATTTATTTTCTTCGTTAAATACTATGAAATTGATTAAAAAATTATTTACTTTGTTAGCACTACATATATATTAAAAAATTGTAAAAAGATAATGTAAGTGACTTATTTGCAGTATCTCAAGTGGTATTATTTTAAGTAAATATTGTTAAAAAAACATCATTTTGTCTGCTAGTATCCAACAAAATAAATCTTGCAGTATATAATAATGAAAATCTGAATGGTCTCTTTCTCGTCCAATCAAGTGAAAAGTTATATTATTAAAACATAATAATAATACTAATATAATATATATCCCTGTGATTAACAATATGTTTGCCTTAAAATGTAGATCATGTACTTTATAAAAATGTAGTGTTGCAAATAATAATTTACAAAATAGAATTAACAAAAAATAAAGCATTTTTACCACTTGCCAAAGATAAGTGCATTACACAAGAGCATCTTAAGCTTGTGTATCTTAACGTCGTCGTGCAATTTTTTACTTTTTTCTTTTAATATATTTATTTATATTATTTTACCAATTGACTTAAAAGAACCCCCCACCTCCCTTTTCAATGCATTATCATAAAGCGATCTGTAAAAAATTAAATTGACAAATTGTGTATAAATGTATTGTTTTACTTTCTAAATGAACAGCTAAAATTGTTCACATTTTTCAATCAAGGTGAAGAACTATCCTTATAATTTTTATTGTTATGAAAGGAATTTGTTATTTCGAATAAACATTGTGAAACAAAATAATGTAAAACATCTTTTAACTTTTATACACAATGAATATTTACATTGTTACATCATAAATTATTTTCTGTAATACCTAATACTGTTATTGGTTATTATTAATATTTACCAATCATTATACAAAATTTTAGTAATCTTGTATGAAGCTACATACATACAATATATATATTTTTTAAGAAGTAGGAAATTTAATAAACATGAACTTAGAAATTGTTGTTTTAATAAATGGTTTTATTTTATGAGTTTGTTTTATAATTTAGTAACATTTATTTTATAATGAAGAAATTAGACAAGATTGCATAATGTAGAAGGATGTTGTAAATAGAAAGAAAATAAATGCTGTAAGGTTGTGAAACAATTTTAAAATAATATTTTATCAACAATAAAGAAAACTCACAGGACTGCGAGTTATAACGAGACTTCCTTGCACAATGGTGTAGTTAATTGGCAAAGGAATAGATTTCTTCTAAGTCATAATCATCTTCAACTTGGAAAAATAAATGTTGTTATGGCTCATCTGCCAGAGGAATTGAACTTATGACAGCCCAGTCTTAAGTAGTGACTTACTTATCATTTTATTACATAATATGAAGCCCACCACCACGAACGTTATTGTCAAGATGTTGTTTTTTTTTAATTAATTAAGTTTAATTACTTGTGTATTTGTTAAATTTCAGAAATCATACTTAATTTTACCTTCATATTAGTGACGTTCCGACTAGTTGGTAAAGCCAACTATCCAGCCACTTTAGTCGACGACTTTTCGGCAAAGAGCGCCGAATATCCGGCTTCTTATTATGTATGTATTTCTCAATAAAATGTATATAGGAGGAATTATTACATTTTATATATGTATCTTGATTGTCTTACACATTTTGAAATGTAAAGCAACCTTTCCTTTGGTAATCAACTAATAAAACAACATAATATTGTCAAAAAGAAAGTCTCGTGTATGGATTTTTATGACCAATTGGACAATGATTCCCGTGAAGTCAAGTGTAAACTGTGCCAAATTATAATTTCTCGTGTTGGGCAGGGAAAAACAGCAAATACTACAAGTATGAACAAAAATATCAAATACCGACATCCAACCCTGTTACTTCAGTAAGGTTCTGTGATTAAATGTTTGACCACAGACGATTCCCTCCCAGTCGCAAATCCAAGTAGAATAACTACCTAAAACAATGCCAACATGTTCCTACACGCTCGCAGGCGGTGATTGCGATTTACGCGCAAGTCAGCTGTAAACGAAGCTTCACTTAAATTGCCGAACACCCCCAAAACCGTGATCGGCTTGGCCGAATAGTCGGCTTCTTAATAACCGACTAATCGGCCAAAATCATAGTAGGCACATCTCTACTTCATATCCATGCAGGTATGATACTATTCATATAATATAGTGAGTGAAGAAAGCAGTGTATATACATCTAAGATATTTACTTGTGGGAGCATTTGAAATATTATTTTTCTTATAAAAAAGACTCCAGTGTTATTTCTAAACACAGTTAATTTTTCCATTTTCTTCGTCAATGTAAATAATATTATATTCATTCTCAGGAATCACTTAGTTATAATCAGGGTTTGTTGGGAATAATCAGCTAAAGATTTCTGAATATTGAATTTTATTGATAGTGAAAAATATAGTTGACATATATATATATATATATATATATATATATATATATATATATATATATATATATATATATATATATATATATATATATATATATATTTTTTTTTAATAATATATTTTTGTTTATCTTGTATCTGAGTAGTCATGCTCTGAAAATTTTTCATCTTATTTAGGATTTAAGTTCACATATTAAGTACATACTTCACAAAAAAAATAACATCCACATCTAAAGACGAGGTTTTGTCCTTGAATAAATAGACCTCACTACCAATGTGTTTTAGATCTGTAAGTCGATCGACACCATTTCCTTGAAAAATATAACAACATGGTGTCTAAACAAATATTGTTATTAGAAGTTTATATACTACCTAAGGTTAGCTTATCCTTGTTTGGAAAGAAAACACAAGTGAATAAAATAATAATTTCAATTTATTTCAGAAACACAAATATATTGTTGGTTGCAAACCACTGCATATTGTGGTTAGATGTTTGTATACCACCAAAGGTTAGCTTAACCCTTGTTTGGAAAGAAAATATAAGTAAATAAATGATAATTTCCTTAAAATGTGTAATAAAATATATTTTACAGAGAAAAATAGAAGGTATGTAATAGCTTTACATACAAATCTAAGAAAACTATTTATATATTTATAAAATAATTAATATACATAATAAAGGTATAGAAAATGAGACATTTAAAGAAATATAAAAATACAGATCCATACAAAAGTTGTATTGATGTGGGTTCAGAGTTAACTCTACATATTTAAAAACCATTGGGCTTCGGCCGAAAGTGGCCGAACTCGGAGCCGAATGTTCGATCGGACACTATTAAATACTAAATATTATATAAAAATAATATTCTCACAATTTCCAACCAATAACCAAACATTAATAAGAGTCAATTTTAGTTAGAGAATATGCAAGATGTAATTAAACTATATATATTTTTTAATTATTTCTATAAATTTCACTATGTAAGAAAACACAAAATACATATGGAACAAGCAGTCTGACAACCTTAATATTATATGAAAATGAAGTTAGGAACAAACATATTATTATGGTTGAATCTAAAATTGCTCTGTTCAAAATTTGCACAATTATTTCAATGACAGATGGAACATGTTAAAGTTCATACTATACACATTAGATCTAAGTTTACTCCACAGAGGCTGGATTGTTGATATAACATTTCTCCTATAAATAATACTTCACAACATGTATTTATTACTTTATGGATTGACCTCTATAGAAAATTGAGTAAAATATTTGGCATAAGTATCTCTGGATCATTTTCAATAAGACGTATTGGCAAAATTACAATTTAAAAGAATAGAATTGGTAACGAAACAACAAAACAAATCAATTGTGAACACATAACAGCTAATTTTGCCTGAGTTCTATTTTTCAGTTCTAGCCCGAGTTTTTCTGAGTTTCTTTTATAGAAAAATATATTCTACTGTGTCTCCATTGAGATATAATTAATGATGTAAAACATTTTTTATATTTTAATGGTTTTTGAAACCAAACAGCACCTAACTAAAATTAAAATGAGGAAGACAATATTTTTATTAGTTTGATACAAATACAAAATAGAACTACAATATCAATTTAATACTCCATTTTTTAACTGTTGCATACTGCGTGTTATAAATTATTTGAAGTATAACTCAGTGTGGAAAAAAAAATTGCAATATAGGTAATATATACAATCTTCCCTTACAAATCAATTTTTATTTTCTGTTTCTCAATTATTTTAATAATTTCGTTTGAAACAAAACAAATGATAAATTTTTATACATTAAATTAATAATATTGTAAAATGATATTATTGCTATTAAATTCAAAATTATAGAAAATAATATTTTTTCTATGAATACTTTTTTCTTTTAAAAAATTATGTTTATTTTTTTTGTACATAAGTGATACAAAAAAAAAGATTTTTAATAATTACAATACTTAAATAAAATAATTGAATTCTGGAAATGCTTAACTTCTACAGATTAGAATAGTTTAAATACAATAGTTTTTGAAAATACAATGTATTTTTCTTTTTATAGAAAGAAATGTCCTTGAACCAAGTACTTACATATTATACAATTATATATTCTGTACAACAGTCAAATGCTTGTTGACCTATAGGTGAATATCGGTATACAAAATCAATTGAGGCTGGATTCGATCCCGGATCTATTGGATTGCTAAACCAGTGTGTTACCGATCGGCATGGATACATTTATTTTGTAAAAACATCTGAATCTGATAATAATGTAGTTTGATGTGGAATATTTCAAACTACAACTGAATTTTTTGAAAATTATAACTTTTGACATGAGACATTTGATATATGAAGTCTGATAAAAAATGTAAATGGAAAACTAATTAGCTATTTATTAGAGTATAATTTTTTGGGTATAGAGTGAGCAATAAAATCATGCGACTAAAATCACAGCAAATTAATAACTAATCATAAGAAATTGTAATAAAAAAATAATCTTGAAAAGTAAAAAATTATAATTGTCCTTACATTATATTGGGGAATAAAGAGAACATGCAATTGTTTTTGGAAGTGAACATATTACATACACTGAGAATAAAATCAATTTATTTTTTATAAAATTATAAGTGAGGTATTAAAAATATTTTATACTGACAGAAGAAAGATAAAATGACAGAATCATTATTTCCTTAATAATGCAGGAGAGATATTTTAGCTAGTTATTATTTACACAGCAAATATAGTTTTTTATAAACACCAGTAGTACCACTTAGAATCATTTTGTATTATAGAGATTTTTCAATACAGTTGACTCCCAATTCAAAAATGTGGACCTTCAAGACGAAATAGTTGACCATCAAGCCAAAATATTTGATCTTCAAGCCATAATAGTAGACCTTCAAGCCAAAATTTATTTTATTTACAAGCAACACTAAATGCACTACTACAACTATATTCGACATCATTATGTTTCAGTCATTTGATCTTTTATGTGTCGATAAAATAATCACATAATAATTTTTTTTAGGCATTTTAAAACCCGGAACAATAATTGCTATCATTCGGAATATATACCTACCTATATTTCTACACAACACATTATTTTTTACACTAAAACTAATTTAACTTTATGTTATACATATAGGGTCTTTATGGCATATAAAATGAATAAAAATAATTTAAAGTAAAATAAAGTTCTTATTCAAACATGAGAATGAAAGATTCATAACTTAACAAAAGTAATAGTTCATTTTTATGCCATACAAAATTTTATTTATTTATCACTATATTTATGATAAGTCAAAAATATATTTTTTCATTTTCACATTCCTGGGCAGTCTTTTCATTCCGGTACATAACTTTTCTATGTAATGAAATGATAAATTATTATGTAGGTACATTACATACTCGTTACTATATTCATACATTAAATAAGTACCTACCAATAAAACAATAATACATATGATTTCAACACAAATTATAAGTCAGCAATTTTTTTTTATTTTTGATGTCAATTTCCACTCATATAAATTATAATCTTTATTAAATTAACTTTCTGATTCACAATTTATCTAAAGAGAATATTAGAATGACCCATGCATGGGACTAAGAAAACAAAACAACCAATCTAAAAATGAAAGAACCTGATAAAATATGAAAAAAATTGCAGATGTTAATAGTTCCATGCATTAAAATACTTAAAAACAGACTGCAATATCAAAAAAGTAATAATTATGTCAATAAGAATGATATTATTTATTCTTCGTAAAATGTTTACAACTTCTGAGTTGACCACAATAACTAGTCACATTTGGATGTTAAAAATAGAAAATATAGGTACTTATAAAAAATAAATTACATATTATAAACAATCAAGAATTTGTAGCCAATACTTTGATATTTGAAAATTAATGCATTTATATGCTTAAGAGATCAGCTTCAAGAATTGAAACAATAATTGTGTATATTTTTTGAAATTGAAATTTCTATTGTTGATAGTATTCACCACCTAACTAATACTATTTGCATTTAATCTTATTTCACGATGGAATAATTCACCTATACTCTTTTTCCAGAGAGAAAGACCGACTTTTAAGATCTGTTCTACGTCGATATGCCTAGCTAAAAATATTCCGTCCGAAATGTTTGTAACGAGTGCACCCGATTGTTGCAATTTTTTGTTGAGTATTTTAACATGGAAAAGTAACTTTAGTAAAAAATGTTTTATTTTTTTATATATTTTTTTTATTTTTACATATTACATTAAACTAATCAATAATTCTATGTTGGAAAAATTACCTAATCATTTTTCTGTTATGGAAGATTACAAATTAGTTCTTGTAGGCAGTCATGAGATTTGGTTGTTCTCTCGGGAGTAGAGACTAATTAAATTTTAAAATATTGGCCACCATTAAAATAAGTCAAATGAAATATTACGAATGATATAATGGAATTAACTAGATAAAAAGTTGCTTAATGACAATGTCCATTTTGTTTGTGTATAGGTATTGAATCTTGTATACTGGGCAAGTCCATCTCTGCCAGTTTGTCATTTAAATTTTCAATAGAGTTATCTTCCGAACCTATTGTTGAATTTCGATCGCCATTGAGGAGTGCGTCACCGGATCCGTTTGGCAGAAGTAAATCATATGTTTTGATTTCCTCTTCATCTAGATACATAAAATTTAACACATAAAAATAGGTATTTCAAAACAATAGTTTTATTAATAAGCTGGCAATTAGAAGCCAGCACCCAAGAAGACATCTTAATATTGAAATTATCTGAATCAAGATTACTAACTCTTTAATAGAACTTGATAGTTAAATGGAATAAATTTCCCCTGATACACTTCTGTAAATTATGATTACTTTGTTTCGTAGAGCCAAGTTCGAGAGCTCCTGTATATAAATTACTTTTATTATTAACTTCTGCCAGTAAGATTTTATTTAATGAAACAATTTAAAAAATAATTAAGTATATAAAACATTTTTAGATAATAAAAAGACTCACCAGAACTGACATCAGACAAATTTTTGGGGCTCAGTCTACATCCTTTGGTTAGATAAGACTTGAGTTTCCCAACGGAGGCCAGGATCAGTCCCATGAATGGAGGACTGGGATTCAAGGGTCTAGATAAATATTCCGGATGAAATTGGACTGAACAGTAGTAAGGGTGGTCTTCCAGGCAGGCTATCTCCATACGCTGATTTGTTGTATCCCTTCCTAAAAACATAACATTAAAAATGAAGCATTCATTTTCTTATTAAAAAATCAGACTGTCCACTGAACATAAAGGAAACATTTGCAAGATGGGTCTGAATAGTTTTTGTGCTAAATTAGTGATCCATATTAATCTTGATCTATAACAACAAACCATTTTTCATAAAGTTTAGTATAATTATTATGTGTTTAATTCAACAATTACATGAAGCCTTTGCCAGTAATCTATAAAATGAATATAATCTGACATGATATATTAAGAAATTCTAATGATGAGTGGCGGCTAATGTTCAAATAAACATAATTGTTCCGTTGAAAAATAAACATTTGTGGTGTGTCCCGCGGTAACTCAGCTGAGCACCCCACTCCCCTCAGCCGACTATATAAGGCCGCGCACCCCACTGTTTCTTGTTCAGTCTGCCCAAGGCCAGTAGAAGGCGGTTGCTCTGCCCATCTTACCTCCGAGTTAAAGTCACTACGCGTTTATCGATCTTTAATATAATTAATAATTCAAATAGTACATAATTGAAATATCACCTTTATATTGTAAACTAGAGCCAGCTATCGCAATAAATACGTAAGTTCATTCAAGACTATTTTAATACCTGTCCACTATATTATCTTACCTATATTCTTCTGATAAATTGTATACGTTTATGGTGTGGCGTGGGTACCTCGCTCTGTTGTGTTAATGTTCTTTAATTAGCTCACAACTAATTACCGAACCACGCACAGCAAGATCGGGTACACACGCAACATCATTTCGCGTTAGATTTTGGGGAATAGGCCACAGGTTCCGACCTAGCGCCTACATAGACCGGCGCAGCCTCTCTATACCCGAACCTGTTGGGTGACCTCCGATAGGTTCGTAAATCATACAAATTGATATATAGTACCCTAATACCAACCAGCGCGAAACATTTTTATGTTTAATCAACATATATAATTTTTACATACCCACAAATTTAAGTCCTGCATTTTCTAATTGCTCTACATATGCAGGATTCACTTCATATCTATGTCTGTGTCTTTCTTCTATGTAATCTTTATTCCCGTAAAGTTGAGCTGAAAACAATAAAATATTTTAAATGGTATTAATCCAACATTTTTATTACAATAACATTAAAACTGATATACTTTAAAACAGTAAAACAAAATATTTTTTATGTTCAGTAGCTATCACTATGGCTCATCTCAAGGCAATTTTGGAAGGGCATGAAAAGCTTTAAAGCATTCTGGCATATAGGACGATTGAAAAAAAATATGCATCGTGAAACACAGACCCTTAATCTGTTGAGGGTGGTCCATTATGGACCACCTTATTGTATGGTGGTCCTGTTGGGATACCCTCACATGGATGTATCCACATCCTTGCTCCAATTTCCTGTTTCTGGACTTCAGATGTAAGGTTGGTTGGTTGATGGTGATATAAGAGGTTGTCTATGATCATGGGTTTGCTTGTACCTTTCTGCATTTGCTGCTGTCTTTCGATGATTGTGAGGTAGAGAGATTCCAATATGGATTAATATGTCCGGTATGGGATAATGGGTTAATATATCAATAGTATAGTGCACAGAAGTGGTAAGGTCAAAAAAATAATTTTACAGGGGAGCATTCTTGAAATTCAATATTAGGTTACTTTTTGTGTTCACCACACATTATCAATTAGTAATATCTTTGCTGTTTATCGAACACATCATAAGTGTTCACAATATATGATAAATGCAATAATAAAATATGAAAAATGCTTGCATTTTTCATATTTTATTATTGTGAAGATATCTTATTGTGATGACACTACATAATATATTTATTTATAAGTCTCAGTTCGATTCCCGGTGAAGACAGTTTTTAATTGTGTTTTCAGTCTGGATCTGTGAGACAATTAACATCGTAAATCTCCAGAATGTGGCAACTTGTTATTGGGTGCGTGTTAAATTAATATTTGACATAGTACCTGTTAGTTGCCCGAGAAGTAATATAAAATAAAATGTCCGAGAAGTAATATAAAATGTACAAATGCATAAAGGCAGGTTAATTGCCATAAGGCAATTTCTTCCAATGCAACCTGAGCAATGTAAAGTCTCTAAAGTTAAATTGGTTTAATAGTAGGTATTTAATGAGAAATAAAGAAAAAAAATACAAAGAGAAAAAAAAATAACACCTCACATAGCAACAAGGTAAAGAAGGAAAGTACGGAAAGATATAGAAGGAATATTCAGGAATTATTTGACAGATAAGGTTTTTTAAGTTTATCTCTAAATATTTATATGGATTGATACTATAAATACTTTTGATAAATACAAAATAAATAAATAGAAAGTTACACATTAGACTGGGCTTCTTGAGACAAGTCTTCCTCCTTCCCAATCTCATTGTGCCGCCCATAATTCCAGGATGATGTTCCGGCATGTCGATCACGAGCGGATGTTCACAATTGGGATCAGATTCTGTTGTGTTGGCCCCCTTGAGATTGAGAACGTTGCGAGCAAACTCTATGACACTGGCCTGAAGACCGAGACAGATTCCCAACATTGGTTTCTGGGTCTCCCTGCACCATTGACACGCCTCTATCTTGCCTTCCATGCCGCGCTGCCCGAAACCGCCCGGCACAACTACACCACTGAAAAAACATATTTACCTATCATATAAACTTGGAATAATCGAATATTTTTATTATTGCATATGCGCAAACATTGGATTTTTTTCCCTGTCGGGAGTCAAAGATATTTTTTAACAGATTTTAAATTATCTCAATAGAGACGAAGTTGATTTCCCGGTTCTCCTACAATAAATATTCCAACTTCGTCTCTATTGAGATAATTTAAAATCTGTTAAAAAATATAAACTTGCATTTTATACAAGCAATAATATTATTTTTGTTGACGGACTTTGAGCTTGGTTGGTAGAACTCGACAAGCAGAGTGTTTGTCAGTTTCAAGGCTAGCGTCAATACAGGCGCAAAGGACGGAGAGCATCAGATGGATTTTAGAATTCTTTGTATGGGAATTCATACAAGTGCTTCCACTGATCGACAGCGGACGGAGCGCTCGCATCAGCTCATCGGAATGCCGACGCCGTTGCTAGGAGATGCGAAAATTCGATCAGATCTGACACTGTTGTATGTACATTTTTTATGGTGACATCATATCGCCTTTTTATTAAAAATTGTCATTTAAATTACTTTGTAATAAAATATAGTTAATAAAAATAGAAATTGCGTTATTGAAATTCACGACTGGTTTCGGAACTTACCGTAACGTCAGGCAGATTTTAAACGTTTTTACGTAATTGATAGTGAAAGTATTTCAATAATATAAATTCAAATGTTTGGATGTTTGTTACTCAATCACACGAAAACGGCTGATATCCTAGAAAGGGATATTGACTTATTGACATTCTTATTGACTTTCATTGAATAAAATCATTTACGAGCCGAGCATGCGATTACCAAGCCGTAAGAAAATAAACATTTTTGTATTTGCATTTTTAATGAAAAATTATTAACAAATCCAAACGACAATTGTGTCGTCAATCCAATTGGTGGGCCTCAGATGGTTGCAAAGGGTGAACCATTACTAAATATTTATATTTTAGTATATGTAACAGTTGGTAATGCAACTGATCAGTAAAAAAAAAATATTGAAATATTATAACCAGTGTTTATGTTTCATTAAATTTAAATTAATATATTTTACATTGGTCCTTCGAGTCAGATCTGTCTCTTGTGGGTTCGGCTTAATCCTCATTTTTTCACCCGTTTGTTAATTTTTTTGTTAATATATATGTATAGTAACCGATTTATCTTATTAACTATCAAATAACAAATTATATTGAGATACATACTCGCTTTTACAAAGGTTTTGCCAAGCTTCGTGATAGAGGACAGGGTTTTCCAACTTCATTTCCTTTTCCAGATTGGCAGCCTCGATGTATTTGAGATTGAGTTTATAGCCAGCAGCGATTGACGCATGCTGAAGAGCTTTAGCAATACTGGCATAAGAATCTTCGAATTTGGTGTACTTCCCTACCAAGGAAATGTTTACCTCTTTCCTCAGTCCATCCACACGTTTAGCTAAATCCTTCCATTTTGCCATGAACCTTTAAGCAAATTAAAAATCAATTATATAAACAGGAATTGAAAACTAGACTTTGATCCAAGAACTGAAGTAGTTTTGTAGTACATGAAGAATGTTAACTATAAATTATTGTCATGAGCCAATTTGCTTTTTTAATAATAATTATTATAAACAAATTTTAAAATCTATATTTTATCCCTCCTTAATTTGATTCTAGTATTTACTTGGATGACATCTATGTAAATGTTTTCACAATATCTATGGCATCAACAAAACTTGGAAAGGTAAGAAGGGCTAATTTTAAATATTTATATAATCTTTATAATTTCCCTATAAAAAAGTAAAGGTTTGCGTTAAATTGCGTTAGTGAATTAAATCCGATTTAATGAATTAAATAATCCGCAAAGATGAGATTCAACTAAAGTCACTCGGGATTCCAATACACATCACTGTGCCATAAAACAATTTATATTTGCAAACTATTTTTCAAAAGATGGTGTTGGCTTTATTAAGCTATTTTCAAGGATATTAGGGTTTGATTCTTACGCATATGCTGACGATCGCCTTATTCTTAAATTTTGCACTGCTGAAAGCAGGGATAGTCTTAAGGAAGATACTGTTAGATGCATTGAAAAAGTTGCCGCATGGATGTCGCTCTATAAACTTAAACTGAACCCAACTAAAACAGAATTTATGTGGGTAGCTTCATCACGGCGACAACACCTAATTGAAAATGCTCCTATCAACATCAACGGAGAAGCACTTGCACCATCAAAAAATGTTAAATTCCTGGGCGTACACTTGGACAATAAACTATCACTCGACCTGCATATTTCTAAAACTGTTAGCTCATGTTTCTTCCATCTGAGGCAGCTTAAAGGTATCCGCCGAAGCTTGCCCAAAAATGAGGCAAAGACACTAATTAACGCATTTGTTGTGTCTAGGTTGGATTACTGTAACGCTATATATGCTGGTCTGCCCAAGTGTCAACTTAACAGATTACAACTGGTGTTTAACGCAGCTGCGAGGCTTATCTATGGGGCTGACAAAAGATGCCACATAACGCCTCTCCTTAACGAGCTGCACTGGTTGAGATGCCCAGAGCGAATAGACTATAAAGTGTGCTTGATGGTCTTCAAAGCTCTGCATGACTTGGCTCCGCACTACATTCAAGAACTATGTCAAAGGAATACACCACCACAAAGACGTTTAACATTGAGATCATCAGAATCACAAAGTATAAATTATTTAAGGGAATTGGATAGAGCCAATAAAGCGGCCTACTATGATCGTGGTTTTAGTGTAAACGGACCCATTAAGTGGAATAAATTGCCTTCTGACGTACGTGGAGCGCAGAGTCTTGGGACCTTCAGTAAATTACTTGACTTCTTTGTTTCGCAGAGCCAACAACTAAGTGAGAGCGCCCTTGGAATGGTCTTGATATCATAAAACGGCGCTATATAAATTTGATTATTATTATTCAAGCGGCCATCTGAAAATACATAGTATTTCCAAAAACATGATTGACAAAGAAATCCAATGACAGTTTTCAACGTAAAATGATCACATAAACTAGCTGATGGATGACAGGTTGTAAGGCCTGTGTCATATTTCCCTGATTCTTCAATTAAAATAAGTTATTGTACTCTGTTTCTACAAATAAAAAAAATAAACAACTCTTTCGTGTGATAATGAAATATGAAAAATGTTGAATGTATGCCTTAATAGATGCTTCACTTACTTTCCTGGTCTTTCGGTAGGAACATTTAAATGCAGTCTATCAATTAAGAATTGTACAACTCCTTGATTCTCCATAAGTAATGGCACATGATACAAAGAAGACAGGTCATGGATACATATCACCTGAAAATTAATGAACATGTTACAACAGGAGAATGCCCTGCTCGATACAACATAGGCCATTTCTATATACAGTAAAACTCTAATTATTCATATCTAGATTAATTGGGACTGCACCTGATCCGAAAAATCTAATATCTGGTTCCATAATAATGGAAAATAGGTAGAAAATAGACGTAAATAAGCAATAAATAAAAATGCAAACTAAAAAAATTGTAAATATGTATTGTTATTATGTTCTTTTAATAACAAAAAAAATGTTATTTACATTTCCTGTAATACAGTACTTAAATAAACATAATCAGTACCTACTTGATGATTCCATAAATATTTGGTTTAATAAAGTAAGTTTTTTTCTTAAAGGACAGCCTGAGTATGGATAATAGAGGTCTATTGTGCTTTACTAGCATTGATTTATATGTTGGACATTTGTTCATAATTTTTACCATTTTGAGTAAAATTGTGAAAGGTGCATATAAAATATTATTGTTCTTATCACTTTGAAGATACAAATGATATTTATAGAATAATATAAATACACTAGAGATCAACTCCATAAATAGACATCTTTTTATAACTGACAAGTAAATGACTATCAGGTAACCTATATATTATAATGCAAACTGCAAAGTGAAACGTTTTATTAACATTCTACAATGAGTTATTATGTAAATAAAATTGTACAGTTCAGAAAAAACATCACAAAACGACAATACTTTTACTAACACATACAGTGTCTTTTTTATATTTTATTGTTTTTCAGGCAACTGATAGGTACTATTTCAAATATTAATTTAACACATTGCCACATTCTGGAGACATACAATGTTTATCTTTAAAGCAAACGCCCCTGAGGTGAGTTTTTCACAAAAACGGTGCTATATAAGTCATCTTATTTTATTACAGATCCAAACTGAATACAATCAAAAACTGTGTCTTCACAGGGAATCCAACGCGAGACCATTTGCTCGGGAGTAGGTTTAAAAACAAATGAACCTCAACGGCCGACCCACCACAATACCAGAAAAAATAATCCAGTCATAGTTTCTTTACACTGATGTGATGTATGAAATGAAGATCTTACCTGTTCTGGAGCAACATGGCAAAAGTTGGATATTTTTTCTTTAACTGAGAGCCCAATGGGTAGTTCAGATCTGCACACAATAAGGTCAGGTGTTAGACCTAAACCACGTAGTTCCCTCACTGACGACTGAGTCGGTTTGGTCTTGGCTTCTCCCGTTGCTCGAGGCTGTAACACAATTATTATTCACTTTAAATACATCTAATGAGAAAGTTTTGTAAAGAGGATGCCCAATTAAATATTTTTCACATTTGTCTGCATGAAAATGTGCCATGCATGAAAAAGGTCATCTTCTTCTTCTTCTTCTTCAGCCAGTTTTCATCCATTCTTGGACATAGGCCTCCCCTTTGATCCTCCACAGCTCCCTGTCTTGGGCACACTGCATCCATCTCCCTCCGGCACATTTCTTGATGTCATCAGACTACCTTTCCTGGGGTCTGCCAACACCTCTTCGGCTTGTTCTCGGTCGCCATTCTAAGATCTTTTTGGTCCATCGTGAATCCTGGCATCTGGCAATATGCCCAGCCCAGCTCCACTTAAGGCCAGCGACCCTTTCCGCTACATCGGCTACTTTGGTTCTTTGTCTTATCATGACATTCTGAATTCTGTCCCTTATTGAAATACCCAGCAACTTTCTCTCCATAGCTCTCTGTGTCACTAACAGCTTGTGCATTATTCTTTTTGTTAGGACCGATGTTTCCATTCCATAAGTAAGCACTGGGAGAATACATGTATCAAATAGCTTCTTTTTCAAATAATGGGAGTATTTACGGGATTTCAGAATGTATAATTTTCCAAAAGCTGCCCAGGCAAGGCCACGTCTTCTCTCTATTTCTGCCTCTTGATTTTCTTTGGCAAGCATCACGGTATGGCCTAGATATATGTATCTGTCTACTCTTTCAATTTGCACTCCATCTATTATGATGGGGAAGGACTCTTCTGCGTTACTCATCATTTTGGTCTTGGAGATGTTCATCTTCAATCCAATGTTCACACAGGCTGAATTTATTTCTGTCAGCATAGTTTTCAATTCCTCCTCATCCTTGGCAAATATGACAATATCATCTGCGAACCGTAGATTGCTGAGATACTCGCCGTTTATATTTATACCTTTCTTAGACCAATCCAGAGTTTTGAAGACATCTTCGAGGGCCAATGTAAATAGTTTGGGAGAAATAGTGTCACCCTGTCGGACACCTCTTCTAATGTAAAATTTCTTGGATGGTTCATGAAGTTGTATATTGGATGTGGCCTTCTCATAAATATTATTCAAAATTTGGGAATATCTATAGTCAATTCTGCAATTATCTAGACCCTTCATCACCGCCCATGTCTCGACTGAGTCAAAGGCCTTTTCAAAATCTATAAATGCCAATGCTATGGGGATATTATACTCATTATATTTCTGGATTACATTCTTTAGAGTTTGTAGATGGTCATTTGTTCCGAAGCCTTTTCTGAATCCTGCCTGTTCTACTGGTTGGTATGAATCTAGTTTGTTTGAAAGTCTGCTGGTGAGGATTTTTGTAAATAGTTTATATAGGTGTGATAATAAGCTGATGGGTCTATAGTTCTCGAGGCGTTTTTGATTTCCTTTTTTATGTAATAATGTAATATTCGCATTGTTCCATTCCTCTGGTATATTACATTCTTCCAGACATCTATTTAGAAATTGCAGTACCACTTTCTGAAGTGCATCTCCTCCATACTTAATGGTCTCTATTATAATATTATCAGGACCAGGGGCTTTTGAGTTTTTCATCTGTTTAATAGCAAGCTTCATTTCTTCCATAGATATGTCAGGAATGTCCTCTGAGGCAACATTAATTATTCTGCGATTATTTTCTATGGTTTTATCATGTGTAGGTTTTACTCGTGAGCTGTACAATGATTCATAGAATTTTTTTGCTATATCTAATATTTCGTCTTTGTTATTGCTCTCGGTGTCATCTTCTTTGTACTTGTCTTCTTTGTAAGTTAAGATTTGTTTTTTGCCATTTGATAATTTCTTTTGCAAAATTTTTGTTCCTCCGTTTTCGGAGATAATTTGGTTGACTATTGTTTGAAAGATTACTGAGGGTAGCGGCACAAAGATCGATCCCCAGAGGACATCGAAAGTCATATATTCCGGGATGGAACAGGGAGTGCGAGGAGACGCTACGAAGATACGAGGGTACCGGCGATGAGACGGAGGCAAATAATCTCGTACGCCTGCTTGACGAGGAGAGAAAGAGGAGATGGACCGAGAGCGTAGAGTCACTGGACTTCACACACTCTAGCCGAAAGAGCTGGTCCCTGCTGAGAAAACTGGGTGCTGCCCCTCCAGCGAAAAGAGAACCCGCCGTGACACCAAATCAGATAGCAAATAATATCTTCGAAACCTCAAACATTAAACCCTTAAAAATTCAAAGCAAGCACTTGAAAAAACATCTGAAAAAGGAACTAGATGCGTGTCCTGATTCCCACCTTATAACTAGCGAGGTGACAGCTGAAGAAGTGAATAGGGCAATGGGAAAGATGAAATGTGGAAAGGCAGCAGGCATAGATGGTATTCTGCCAGAGTTCCTTAAACATCTAGGAGGGAGAGCAGTGGCTTGGATTGGAACCTTTTTTACCCGAGTGATACTTACTGGAAAGATACCAAAATCGTGGCGACAAACTAAGGTCATAGCAATCCTGAAACCCGGAAAAACCGCAGATGACCCAAAAAATTACAGACCTATAGCCTTACTCTCAGTTGTGTATAAATTGTTTGAGAGAATCTTAGCGGATAGAATGGCCCCGCTCGTGGAACCTCACCTCCCAGTGGAACAGGCCGGTTTCCGTGAAGGTCGAAGCACCTGCGAACAAGTACTGGCACTGACTACCCACATTGAAAATGGTTTCCAAAAAGGAGAAAAGACTGGATTAGTCTTGCTGGATTTGACAGCGGCCTATGACACGGTATGGAAAGGAGGCCTTCTGCTAAAGACATTGGGTATGATTAAGAGCAAAGCATTTATAACCCTCTTAAACAATATGCTGTCGAACAGGAGCATCAGAGTTTTCTTAAGGGGAGAGGTCAGTAGAAAGAGAATACTCCAAAATGGATTACCTCAGGGGTCAGTTTTATCCCCAATGCTCTTCAACATGTATACAGCAGATATCCCAAAAACCAAGTCAAGAAAGTTTATTTATGCAGATGATATAGCGATCGTGGCACATGCAAAAACCTTTGATGAATTGGAACCCGTTCTAAATACTGACCTACAGATTATGCAAAAATACTTCGAGAAATGGCACCTGAAGCCGAACCCTAGAAAGACAGTTGCGACAACTCTGCACCTTAACAACCAACAAGCAGACAGGGAACTAAATATTTTCATGTGTGACGAAATTGTCCCAAACGACCGCAATCCTAAAACTTGATAGGTCACTAACTTACGGTCCACACTTGCAAGCGTTAAAAAACAAAGTGAAAGCTAGGAACAACATAATTATGAAGCTCACCGGAACAACTTGGGGCAGCACTGCTGAAGTGCTGCGTACATCAGCGGTTGCTCTCGTTTATAGTGCGGCGGAGTACTGCGCACCAGTGTGGGAGAGAAGCGTCCATTGCAAAACCCTTGATGCCGAATTAAATAAAACAATGAGGACAATCACCGGATGCGTAAGGCCAACTGCACTCCCGTGGCTCCCTGTGCTTTCGAACATTGCTCCTCCTGATTTGCGCAGGAGCCAGGCTACAGCTAGAGAACTTGCCAAGATTGAAAAGAATCCCGCAATTCCCGCATTTCAAGATATATTCCGTCCACCAAGACAACGACTGAAGTCCAGAAAGCCTGTTTGGTCGAAGCTACTCGGCGAATTCAACTTGCCTAGAGCATGGAAAGAGAGGTGGAATGATTCAGACCTGGTATTAAACAAACATATTATTCTAGACCCTAACGAAAGGGTCCCAGGTTATAACCTTCCCCGAAAAGTTTGGATTCAGCAAAACAGAATTCGTACAGGTCAAGGACGATGTAACTACCAAATGTGGAAATGGGGAAAAAGGGATTCTCCGGAATGTGACTGTGGAGCAAGAAGCCAAACTATCCAGCATCTAGTAGAGGAGTGCCCGATACGGAGGTATGAAGGAGACTGGATGGACATCCATAGGGCGACTCCAGAAGCTGTGAAGTGGCTGGCCGAACGGGAGCCAAGAGTGTAGAAGGGAACTACTCAATGACGCAGCCAAAGGCGCAGGAAAAGCCGTAGCCATACAAAAAGTAAAGTAAGTAACTATTGTTTCTTTGTACCTTGTGAGTATGACCTTTGTAAAAAGGTCATACTCACAGTAAATTGATAATGTGGCATATTAAAGTGTTTTATTTTAATATTAATAAGAATGGATTTTCATAAGTACTTTCAGTTGAAAATCTAAATTAAGATATTATTCACCATAAGTTTAAAAATATTCGATGATCAATCTAAAAATATATATTACCGTCGGAACTAATGAGACATGGGCGCAGCAGAAGTTTTCTCTCTTGACCCTGAACTGGAATTGCCTGAAAGCCTCCACAAAGGGCATTCCCTCGATGTCTCCGATGGTGCCTCCCAATTCTACTATACAAACCTGGGGCTCTTCCTCTCCGCAGACAGGAATGTGGGCCACGCGACTCACCCATTCTTGAATGGCGTCAGTTATGTGTGGCACAACTGCATCAAAGAAAAAACCAATTAAATATATAATACTAAACTATTGTATTTGCATTTTTTGTCTAGTAAACTACTGCATCTAAGAAATAGTCCATTAGATTTTTTTCACACCATTCGTCAATATAAACACTCCTAAAGAATTAACAGATCCATGCGTCAATTGTAAATTATTTAAAAGATCAAAATAAAATGCAACAAACATATTGATCAGGCTTCAAGCTTCACCCATCCAGAAACATAAATCAAATAATTAAACTCTGAGGGTGTCCATGTACTACAAATCAACCCTATTGAATCCTGTATTTAAAAAATCTAGTGATTTTAAAAGTGTTACTTATGACTGATTTTTCAATATTGAATCTAAAATTTCTAAATTATGACTTATTTCCCAAGTAATGCTAGTAATACCTTGAACAGTCTTTCCCAAGTAATCTAAATTTATTTTTTTCTTTTCTTTATTTCCCAAGTAAAGCAAGTAATACCTTGAACAGTCTTTCCCAAGTAATCTCCTTTGCGTTCTCTGTTGATGACCTGTTGGTAAATCTTCCCGGTAGTAATGTTGTTGTCACGGTGAAGTGTAACGTCTAAAAACCTTTCATAGTTGCCCAAATCCAAATCCACCTCTCCTCCGTCGTCTAATACATACACTTCACCTAAAACATTTACAAAATATTATCAAGATATTTTTTTTTTCAAATTTTAAAGACATTGGTAATATAAAATATTTTGGTTACATCTTATCACCATTTCTATTCACATTTTACATTTGTTTTTCTATCAAATATGATAAATTACATATTTGGTTATATTATAGGGATGGCATGACCATGTCAATGATATTTTGAAAGAAGGAAACATAAAAAGTTTGAACAATCGACGAGCATGTATGAGACGGTACATGGATGTAAAGGAAGCCAGAAATGTGTGCAAAAATAGTGAAGTATGGCGCTAGGTTCTCTCTGCTTACTCCGTAAGGGACATGGCGTGATGGTATGTATGTGTGTATGGTTATATTGATTTATAGTATAGTAGTTGCACGTAACACATGAGATCCAACTGTCGATGGAGATAGTACATACGTCCAATTCAGTAACTTTTTGAACTAAAATAGGAACATTCTATATCTTGAGAATTAAGGTAATTTGAACTTAATTTCGTATTCTGTAACTGACATTGTTCCTTAAACTAAAATCTACAAAATTATTGCACCATAGATAGTAATTTGAGCTCAAATTGTTTATGGTGTAGACTACGCAAGCATACTGCATTCTGCTTGGCCATGTTTATTTATGTCGTGTCGACATGATGACGATATTTTAATTGATATACACTGATATTCTTAGGTTTTTATTTTCAATATAACGCAACACACGTAGATTACCCATTTTTTATTTGTTTCCGTACACAAATGATTTATTCAACTTAATTCAAATATCCTAGAATGCTGTGAAAGAAACTAGTACGCTTTCAATTAGGTGTGAACTAAAATTCGGAACATTTTGACAGTTTATTTGACTAAAATGTGGCTATAGAATAGGGGATTGAATTAATTTGTGACTTACTTGGAGTAAGAACGTTTCTAAATAGGAATGTTCCTATTTCAGAGTTATAGAATATCAACTTGGACTAAGTGGATTAGGAACGCAACTATTTTAGCAGGAGCGTTTTTAAAAAGTTATAGAATCGGATGTATTATGTATAGTTGAAGAATACAACTATAAACCCTTAAATCCAAATAATTGAATATTTTAAGATATTTTGTTTACTATACAAAACATGCATGTTTTGACTATGTAAGGTGTTTTGGACTTATAGTTGGAAAAACCATGCACAATGTAGACCTGACCATACAAAAATCATCTTGTCGATATTATGTTGAGAGAAATAATTTTTCTTGAACAAATCGACAGTTGAATAATCATTTCTTTTTTTATATCGCTACTAACTTATCCACCCAAGCATAAGAAATGAAAAATTAATCTGACATTGAGAGGGTATAATTATGCTAATGGACAAATCAACTAACTTGATTAAATTTTAAGTACTTGCTGTTATTAAAATTTAATAGCTATTCACATCTTTGATGTTTCTTGAAAATTCTCAATAAAAATATATTATTTTGTAAGACATTAATATTCATAATGTTGCTGCATTTAATTATTATTATCATTATAAAAGTTATTAGTTAGTTATTTGAAAAGCAAATCAAACTAATTGGGTTATACAACTGTAATTTTCATAAATACTTGTATTTTATAGTATCAATGTACTAAGTGTACTTAGGTTTTATGTTAAAAAACCAGAAAAGATCCCGTTTCTCACTGCAACATAGTAATTAATAACATAATTCATTACTGAGAAAATTATAGATACATTATAGAAATGACCTTATTTTAAAATGACATATATCATTAGATATTGTGACTTATAAATTGATATATTGTATTCAGGTTTTTTTGCCAATATGATGACACATTTCAAAAGATATATTTGTAATAAAAGTAAATAAGTTACAGGTGAATTCTACTGTAAAAAATTTTTAACACCAACCACAATAAAATATCAGTTACATCCGCAAAACACCTGAATGCTGCACTTATTTTAAAACGTGTAATTCAATGGCAACATCCATTAATCTTATCTTTAGATTATAGTATATGTAATGAGAAAGCGTTTGCCGTTTATGTAAAAAAAATTGACATAGGTAATGGCATGGAAATGGTTATTCATAAAAAAATAAAAGATGAAGTTTAGCATCTAATATTATCCAAGTAAATCCAAATAAGAATGTAATATTTGGTTTTCAGTTACAATTTCATACAACATACGCACAATTTTGATTTATTTTACATTCAGATCATGAAAAACTAGTTTTCTAATATGAAAACTATCCCAGATATTAAAGTTTTAACAAAAACTTTTAAGTCGCGGAAGTAATTTCAAGTTATCGTCATTTACCGTAAATTGAATTTTTAAAATATGTTATAACCTGATTAAGATTTCTTTAATAATAATGTAGAAAAATCAAATTAGTTGAATACTTGACATTGACAGCACAAGTTAAAAATAACCTAAACGAAATATGGCGTCTCAGACACACATGGTCATTCGTGTAATGTTATTTTATTAGCGCTTTAAATGAAAGTTAACTATTTTTTAGCAATAATACGTTTTGACATACATTCATGCAATATTATGACATAATTAAAAACTTTAATTACCGTGTTCATATGGCGAAAATGTGCCCGCATCAATGTTGATGTATGGGTCAATTTTAATGGATGTCACACTAATTCCACAATTTTTAAGTATGGTTCCGAAGGAACTTGCAATGACACCTTTTCCAATGCCACTTATAACACCACCAGTTACTAAAATATATTTCATATTCGACATTGTACTTGCAAGGGCACACATTTTTCGGACGCGTGAAAATTTACTGGAGATTACTAAAAACTACTGCGTTTCAAACATCCGCAAATGCGGCGGCGTCAATAAATAGACTACTCGCACTTGTGCGCAAATGTATTTTGCATTTCTTTCTAATTCAGGACTCTTTTGATTGGTTAATTTTACCATATGTGCAAATTTCCCGCCAACGCACTGGGTTGCCAACTGATATATTTTTTCTTTACGTGGAAGTAGTAATTTTGAAGATTACAAAGAACAATTTATTTATGTTTTGTTTTCAAAATTGTATACGTATTTTTTTTCATTATTTACTTTTCTTTTCAATCGAGAGACTTATAAATATATTTCATGTTGCGTCATCTATTTCATCTACATTCGTTATGCAAATTTTAGCGCGTTATTTAATTCCCATTTTTTTTATTTTCAACATTTTTTTAAATCTCTAGATATTACCGTGTTTATAATAGATTAGTATTTTAAACAAAGATATGATAAAATAATGAAAAATTACATTTTCATGCGATTTTCCTAAATCATTTGAATAAGAATTTTGTCGAACCTTTGTTTATAAATATTCTTTGGTTTAAACTAGGTGCAAGAAAATATAGTTATTTTTACACGTAAATAAAATATACCTACATTCATTCAATAAAATAATAATTTGTCCTTTCAATTATATATGTACCTAATATATTAAAGACGAAATGAAATAAAACGAAAAATTATTGTGTTTTAATCACTGAATAAATCATGATTATTATTTAATTTTGCACAATTCGTTTGACGAAAATTTTTGTATAGTGCTTCTATAAATATTTTGATTATATTGAATATTCGATGCCATGATCCCAGTTTCTCAATGCGTTTAAGAGAGATCAACATCAGAAAACAATTTATTTTTAATGGCTGTTTTATTGATATTTCCTTCCTTATTGTATATAGGTATGAAAAATAGATTGTAAGTTTTGATTAATAAAATAAATAAATAAAAAAAAACAGAACAATTTATACGATTCTCTAAACATTTTCATAATTTTAACGTTCACAATTTCACTTCAAATCAATTCAGCTTCAACTATTCAATTATGTACAAATTGATGAAATATAATATGCACAATTCTCACCTCAAATACATCTATATTATAAATTTGAATGTTTGTATCTATGTATGTATGTATGTGTTGAATGCGCTCCTAAACCGTTCATCCGATTGCAATGAAACTTTGGTGAATTGTCGAGAATGCCTGGGATGGTTTCTGGATTAATTTTTTTTCTTCTTCTTCTTCTTCATCGGGTATTAGGTCATTTTATTTTATTTTTATTTTTATTTTATTTATTTTGGATATCCAACAGTACAGTAGAGCATAATGATATTAAAGACAATGAAAAAAAAACAAGTAAATGTAGACTACAGTACATAATAATAGGACATCATATCAAATAATTTTAAAAGCTTAACATACAATTTACGAAAAATGAGAAAAAAACAAAATTATAGGAACACACCAGAAACATACAAGGAATAGTACAGAGAGGATTGTATTCTAGAATCATAACATGGGATTCTAACTTACTTAAGGATCAACGAAGAAGGTGTTGCAACCATTATGGTGACACATAAATAATACAGTCATGCATATACTAGAGAGTGGAATTTTGAGTTATGTTATCAGTGCAAAGTTGGCGCTTTATCGCAATTTTGAACGAGTGTAGAGATTGAGTATGAAAAAAGTCGTTAAAATTGGAGGTGGCCCTGTTAGTAAAGAAATTTTTCCAAAGATTAGTTTTAGAGTGTGAAATAGAAAAAGTAGGTTTTGATCTGACATTGCGGTTTGGAATGTGAAGTGAGATATTTTCTAATAAATTTGGACAATCAATAATGTTATGAAATAGTTTAAACAAAAATCGTGAGTCTGCAGTTATTCGTCTAGATGATAGTGATGGTAAATTAAATTTTGATTCAGCTAAGTACACGTTATTTATATGATTATGCGGGCCCATTAGTTCCCGACAGCCAGATTTATAGATGAGGTGTTTGAGGAAGCGTTTTTGTACACTATCCAGTCTATTTATGTACTTAAGATACATCGGGTTCCAAATTTGCGATCCGTACTCCAAATGACTTCTTACCATAGATGTATATAGAATTTTGAGGCATTCAATATTAGAAAAAGGTTTACAGTTCCTGATGATGAAGCCCAACATTTTATTGGCTTTTTTACTTATATTATTCATGTGATCGTCAAATGACAGTTTACTATCCATAATAATTCCTAGGTCTTTCACCGATTCTTTTCTAGGTATAGGGGAATTATTAAGTGTATAGGAAAAGAAGATTTTATTCTTTTTTTTTGTAAACGTGATAATTTGACATTTTTGTGGATTTAAGTTAAGAGAATTTATTTTACAGTATGTTTGAAGATGCTCTAGATCCTGTTGAATTTTACCTATGAAGGTGGACTATCCTGGGAACCGTTCATCCGATTGCAATGAAACTTTGATGAATTGTCAAGCGTATGACCGGGATGGTTTCTGGATTAAAAAAATTTTCTTCTTCTTCTTCATCGGGTATTAGGTCATTTTACCTATGAAGGTAAAATGACCTAATACTCTGGGAGAAGAAGCTCTAACTGTCTTTCCATCTCTTCGCAGGTCATCCAGGACAGTATCTGGATTAAAACTTTTTTCTTGTTCTTCTTCTTCATCATCGTGTATTTGGTCATTTTACCTATGAAGTTGGAGAATCCTGGAAAAAGAAGATCCAACTGTTCTATCATCTCTTCGCAGGTCTTCCCAGTATTGTTTCGGGAATTAAACTTTTTCTTTACCTACTGAAGGGAAGGGAGGTACTGAAGGGCCTGAAAGGTCTGAAGGGACGGGAGATACTGAAGGAACGGGAGGTACTGAAGGGACGGGAGGTACTGAAGGGACGGGAGGTACTGAAGGGACGGAAGGTACTGAAGGGACGGGAGGTACTGAAGGTACGGGAGGTACTGAAGGGCCGGGAGATACTGAAGGGACGGTAGGTACTGAAGGGACGGGAGGTACTGAAGGGACGGGAGGTACTGAAGGGACGGGAGGTACTGAAGGGACGGGAGGTACTGAAGGTACCTATGTACCCATGTATGTATGTGTTGAATGCGCTCCTAAACCGTTCATCCGATTGCGATGAAACTTTGATGAATTGTCGAGAGTATACCAGGGATGGTTTCTAATCAAAAACATTTTTCTTCTTCTTCTTCATCGGGTATAAGGTCATTTTATCTATGAAGGTGGACTATCCTGGGAAAAAAAGGAAACCGTTCATCCAATTGAAATGAAACTTTGATGAATGTCGAGCGTGTGCCCGGGATGGTTTCTGGATTAATTTTTTTCTTCTTCTTCTTCTTCATCGAGTATTAGGTCATTTTACCTAAAAATAAAAAAAAAGACCTAATACTCTGGGAGAAGAAGCTCCAACTGTCCTTCCATCTCTTCACAGGTCTTCCAGGACAGTTTCTGGATTTAAACTTTTTTCTTCTTCTTCTTCGTGTATTTTGTCATTTTACTCATGAAGCTGGAGTATCCTGCGAAAAGAAGGTCCAACTGTCCTTTCATCTCTTCGCAGGTCTTCCAGGATGGTTTCTGGAATTAAACTGTTTCTTAACCTACTGAAGGGACAGGAGGTAATGAAGGGAAGGGAGGTACTTAAGGCCCTGAAGGGACGGGAGGTACTGAAGGGCCTGAAGAAAGGGACGTACTGAGGGCTTGAAGGGACGGGTAGTACTGAAGGTAAGAGACGTACTGAGGGTTTAAAGGGACGGGAGGTACTGAAGGGTCTGAAGAGACGGGAGGTACTGAAGGGCCTGAAGGGAGGGACGTACTGAGGGCTTGAAGGGACGGGTAGTATTGAAGGGAAGGGAGGTACTTAAGGGCCTGAAGAGAGGGACGTACTGAGGGCTTGAAGGGACAGGTAGTACTGAGAGGTTGGAATGTACTGAGGGTTTAAAGGGACGGTTGGTACTGAAGGTCCTGAAGGGACGGGAGGTACTGAAGAGCCTGAAGGGATGGGAAGTACTGAAGGGTCTGAAGCGACGGGTGGTACTGAAGGGCATGAAGGTACGGGAGGTACTGAAGGGATGGGAGGTACTGAAGGGACGGGATGTACTAAAGGGTCTGAAGGGACGGGAGGTACTGAAGGGCATGAAGGGACGAGAGGTACTGAAGGGCATGAAGGGACGGGAGTTACTGAAGGGTCTGAAGGGACGGGAGGTACTGAAGAGCCTGAAGGGATGGGAAGTACTGAAGGGTCTGAAGCGACGGGTGGTACTGAAGGGCATGAAGGTACGGCTCTGTAACTGCCATGCTCTGTAACTCACATCCCCGCTAATGCCGTTATCATACATCTCCTTGAAATATTCTTTCCATCGTTCTTTCACCCTCTCTTCATACATAAATATTTTTACATATTTATCATAAATTCTTGTGATGTTTTCATAGTTTCAATTTTTCATTTTCCTACACCTTTCCAGAAAAGTGATTGACTATTTTCAAGCTTTTTTCATACTATTTTTTCTCTATTAACGGTGTCTTTTACTTGTTTCTTGCGTTTTTCATAGTTCTATTTTGCTCTTTATTCGCTATCCGATCCTTTCACAGCTATTAATATCATATCATTCTACCATGCATCTCCTTTCTTTCTATTTATATATTTTTCATACATCACACGTCTTATAAAAGACTATAGATTTTTTATTTTAAGGTTCCCCGAATGCATTTTTGAAGAATGTATTATATTAAAAATCAAACAAAATCAATGTGTCGATTTTCTAGATCGTAAGAGGAATTTGAAATTTGACCGATGAAGTCATAGGGAATTAATCAACAGGTATATATGGAAAAGTAATCGGCTATAAGTTTATGGACTTTACATAAAAATATTATATCAATATGAATTCAATCGGACTTGTTTTCTAATTAAAATTCAACCCAGTCTGGTCAGTCTGGGCTGTATAAAGGACACAAAAAGGATACGTCATACATACAAACACATCACGACAAAACTCAGTGTGCTCTCTACATGAAACCCGTTGAGAAATTGATATAAAAAATACGCTTAAAAATTGTGAAAACATGACTCTACTATTCCATAATAACGGAGAGTAAGAAATAGAGAACATTAAAAGGATATTAGAACAACCGAAATAGAAAAAACGTAGGTCATATAAAATGATCTAATTCGCACACCATCAAGCAATAAATATAAGGAGGTTGAACAAAAATATTAAATATAATGAGGTTGAACAAAACCAATAACTATAAGGAGGTTGAACAAAAGCAATAAAATACAAATAAGGAGGTTGAACAAAAGCAATAACTATAAGGAAGTTGAACAAAAGCAATAAAATATAAGGAGGTTGAACAAAAGCAATAAAATATAAGGAGGTTGAACAAAAGCAATAAAATATAAGGAGATTGAACAAAAGCAATAAAATATAAGGAGGTTGAACAAAAGGAATAAAATAATGTCAGATACCGATAGGAATTCAGAAGTGTATGGCAAAGGCTAAAGAAAGAAACAAAAATACGCAAAATAGAATAAAACGGAACAAAAGAGAACCACCAGGGGGTACACCAGGGATCCGTACTTAGCCCATTCCTGTTATGTCTGGTGCTGAACGCGCTAACGGAGGATGCGCAAATGCAGTCACTATGGACTTTTATATACGCTGACGACATAGCAATCTGCACCGAAGACAAGGACTCCCTACAGCGAGCCCTTCTGGCGTGGAAACACCAGTTACAGAAAGGAGGCCTGGTGCTGAGTGTGAGCAAAACACAGTTTATGGCTTGCAATGTTCCCCAAACAGACACTGACCCGATTACAATTGATGGGCAGCAAGTCACAAGATGTGATAAATACAAGTATCTTGGGAACACGATACATGAGTCAGGAAGCCTGGAAACTAACATTCAGCACCGTATTGCCGCAGCCTGGCTTAAATGGAGAGAAGTGACTGGAGTAATCTGTGACAAGCGAATGCCAGTGAAGATGAAAGGTCATGTATACAAGACAATGATCAGACCAGTGTTGGCATATGGTAGCGAGACCTGGACCGTCACTCGAAGACAAGTTCAGTCAGTGCAAACAGCCGAGATGAAGATGCTTAGGTGGATGTGCGGCGTCACGAGAAGAGATAAAATACGAAATGAATATATAAGAGGTAGCCTGGGTGTACGCGATGTATCCGATAAGCTGATGGAGAATAGGCTGAGGTGGTTCGGGCATATCCTTAGAAAACCGCCAGAATATATAGGAAACACTGCACTGGACCATCGAGTGTCTGGCAAAAGATCCAGAGGGCGTCCCAAAAAAGATGGAAAGGCCTGGTGGCTGAGGACATGCAGGAATGTGATGTCTCTGAGGAAGATGCTCAGGATAGGGCGAAGTGGAGGAGCGCAGTGAGGAGAGCTGACCCCACCACCATGTGGGATGCAAGCTAAGGAAGAGAGAGAGAGAGGAACAAAAGAGAACCAAAAATGAGTAGATTTATGAATAGCATTTATGAATCACAATACTCTAGAAGATACTTCAACTTTTTTTACAGTTGACAACGCGCGACGTGAATAAACAGTCATCATCCGACGGTCTCCGGACATTAATATTTTATTTTATTTAATACTAGCTTTTATGTCCCGCCGTTGGCCAAGAATGTAAATTAGTGAAGGAATAAGCAATCGTTTATATAATATTGTCACAAAAAATATTTGCTAATTCGTAGTATGAAAAGTAGTTTGAAATTTAATTGAGTTTAAGCGATGTAAAATGTTCAAGTGATGGTCACAACCCATTTGTTTTTATATATAAGTACATAGGTATACAATTTCTGCACGCATGGACTATGGTAAATGGTTTTAAATATGACTGATTATAAAGAGACAACGTTGTAAAGAGTTTGGATTTGGCCACAACCCCTATTTTTATATATTGTCATCGAACGCAAATGTGTTTTAAATATTTAGTAATTTTGGATGATGGGAAATGGCTTAAAAATTAAATAAACAAAAGTACTGAAAAGATTCTAGTGTTGGTCACATCCCATTCGTTTTTATATTTTTCGTCAAGTGTGCATACCTATAGATTATTATATTTTTGCACAATAAAACTGATCTACATTACAGAAGAAGACTTAAATAGTTTTTAATTTGAATATAAACGTTGTGAAGAGTCCAGTAATGGCCACAACCCCGATTTTTTATTATATTGTCATCAAAATCAAATGTGTAGTTATTGAAAATTAAGCAATATATGATGATATAATAAATGGTGTAAATTTCGATTGAAAAAAAGTATTGAGAAGATTCTAGTGATGGTCACATCCCATTCGTTTTATGTATTTTCGTCAAGTGTGCATGTTGTTTATAATATTTCTATACAACAGACTATAAGACTTAAAACTAACCCAAAAGACTAAATGAAAAAAAAATAAGTATAAGACTATAACAAATAGTTTGTAATAAAAACTGACCCAATGGTCTACATAAAAGATGCAATAGAAGAATTACACAATAGTAAATGTATTATATAAAAAACTGACCAAATGGTCTTCATAAAAGAAGAAGAAGATGAATTGAACTATAGGAAATATTTTATATAAAATTCACCCAATGTCTACATTAAATAAGAAAACGTAGAATTAGACTAAAGGAAATAGTTTGCATAAAAACTAACCAAAAGATCTACAAAAAATAAGAAAAAGAAGAATTAGACTATAGAAAGTAGTTACTATAAAAACTGACCCAAAGGTCTACATATTAGAAGAATAATTATACGTCAGGAAATAGATTGTATAAAAACTAACGCAAAGGTCAACATAAAAGAAGACGAAGAAGAATTAGACTAAAGGAAAAGTTTGTATGAAAACTCTCCCTTGGTCTACATAAAAGAGGAAAATATTAGACTATAGGAAGTTAGTTTATACAAAATTCAACAAAGGTCTACATAAAATTTGAAAAAGAAGAAATACGTTAAAAGAAATAGTTGGTATCAAAACTGGCCCAGAGGTCTACATAAAATAAGAAGAAAAAGAATTAGACTAAAGGAAATAGTTTGTATAAAAACTCACCCAAGGTCTACATAAATTAAGAAAAAGAAAAATTAGACTATAGGAAATAGTTTATTTATGAACTGTCCCAAATGACTTCACAAAAGAAGAGGAAGAAGAATTAAACTCCAAGAAATAGTTTGTATAAAAAATCACCCAAAGGTCTACTTAAATAAAAGAAGAATTTCACTATAGGAAATAGTTTGTAGATTGAATGACATGTGTATTGTAGTTAACCTAAGATAGTTTAATAATTTTCCTATACGAAATTAGTATATTGTTGGTTTTTAAGTAGTATTAGGTATGTAGGTACCAACCTACAATGATGTTCTAAATTAATTCGAATTCGATTTATAACAAATTTTATTTGAATATCAGAATGTGTCCGTAACCATAGTAACCATAGAACATGTAAAAAATATCAAATGGTTTGTAGACATTTTTTGAATAATATGTAGGTACCTACATTGGTTTGTTCGATGCCATAAAAATGAAAATTGTCAGAAAAATCAAATATTATTTACAAATTATGTAATATTATTATGCCTATATCTTTACTAATAATTAACAGACTTTTACAATATACGTCTTAAAACTTGCTGTAATGTCTTGTGTTTCATTTTATTATTTCATAATTACATTTATTTCAAAGGTTTATTATTTTCAAGAACATATTCATTCGGTAGGAAAATGAAATATTGTATGAAAAGATATTAAAATGGCGGCATTTGTGTACAAAACGCTTACTTTAAAAATAAGTTTAACATTATAATTATACAAAATATTCACCATGTTTTTCACTTAAACGCTAAGTTATACTTGAAAATATATTTTTTTCGTGTAAATACGTACTTCTAACTTTTAAACTAACAGATATTTGCGTGCAAAATGTACACTTTTTTGACAGATATGACTTGGAAAATTTTGTATGAGAAAAATAATTATTAAAATATTTTTAAAATTCAGCATTTTTATCGCATAATTTTTAGCGTGACACTGCATCAGGTATACTGGTACACGTTCGCACATAAATTAGATTTTTAGATGCTCTTGGTTTTTCAGAAGGCGTGAGACAAACACACACACACACACATACACTAACATTTTGATTGCTTTATTACTTTAGATTTATTTATAAACTTGTATAATTTTCCTGTGTATAGGCATTTGACGCCCCCCATTAGCAGTGCGGTCCGGGTGAGCGTTGCAGTGCGCAAGCGCAACACAGCTCCGGGTATATGTACTCCAATCTCCTCCCTGGTACTCATCCTCCGAGCCGCTATGCAGACAGACACCCCAGATAGCCTTTAGTAAACAAGACACAACTATGTACTTAATAATACTTTGCTTTACACATGTAGATTGGATTAAGGTGTTTTTGATGAAAAGAAGGAACAAAAATGCAACGTGTTTATAGAAAATAACTCAAAATGTAGCCATATGCGCAATCAAATCTAAAATCAAAATTATTTGACAAAATTAAATCCTAATTCTGATTAATCAAACCTAGTGATACCCTCCTCCCAAGAGGCTTCGAGGTAGAGCTCACTTTTTTTAAATGTCAAAAATGGAATTTGATATTCCACACATGGTCGCTGAACGAGATTGGAAAAAAACTAGCTCTACCTCGAAGCCTCTTGGGAGGAGGGTATCAATTGGCACCCAGTAACGTGAGGCAGAATCAGAAGCTCTTAGTGTCTGATTTTTGTGTCAAGAGAGGCACAACTTATCCGCGACCCTGATATTTAAGAAAAGAAATTCCTCCGTTTCCGAATTCGGGAGAAAATTCGGTGGCGCTCAACAATTCACCAGGTTTCACCCCAGGCTTAATGCAGCCTAGTTGGAGGCCCATGTCCTTGTTGTTTGTCTGGCTGATTTCGCGTCGAGAAAGCAGGGAGGATTGACGCGATCTCTCCTGTTCGCGTTATTTTCTATTTTGAAATCGGCGACTATGTGTGGAATATCAAATTCCATTTTTGACATTGAAAAAAAAGTGAGCTCTACCTCAAAGCCTCTTGGGAGGAGGGTATCACTAGTTTATTCAAATACCTACCTGGTTAAAAAATATTTTAATTTGCATGTACCGATTCGACGTACGAGACACACGCCATTCTTCCATAATTATTGTTATAGAACTAATTCTTCTTAAAACTCAACAATAAGCAGAATCCTCACCACTTACAATAAGCATCAAAGTACCCTACAACAAGATATTTTCCATAACTCGCCTTACCAATATAAAAACTTACTGTCCAATTTAAAATCAGCTTAGAATGATAATATGTATTATACCACATTACACATTTTCACCCACTACACTTTCACATCCCAGTACGTTATAAGTACTTATATGAATTGGTTTGCCACAAGTAATTGACACTAGGTAGGGATATTTATAACAACTAGTGATCGCCCAGTGGTCAAAATTCGACCGTTATTCATTAAAAAGAATATTTGGAATTAATACTATTAAATTTTGAATTTTAATGAGGCTTTTTGTCAAAGCCATTGCGTACACCTATATTTTTTTTAAATTTAGTTCTATTACAAATGTGCTTACAAATATTTCATAATTGCGTGTTATTTGCTTTAATTCTCTTCTATAGTACCTCCCGTCCCTTCCCTTCATTGCCTCTGTGTAAGTTAAGAAAATATAACGAAGAAGAAGAAGATAAAAGATTAAATCCAGAAACCTGCGAAGAGATGGAAGGAAAATTTAACCTTATTCCAGGATAGTCCACATTCATAGGTAAAATGACCTTTTACCTATGAAGGTGGACTATCTTCTTATATATATATATATATATATATATATATATATATATATATATATATATATATATATATATATATATATATATATATATATATATATATATATATATATATATATATATATATATATATATATATATATATATATATATATATATATATATATATATATATATATATATATATATATATATATATATATATATATATACATATATATATATATATATATATATATATATATATATATATATATATATATATATATATATATATATATATATATATATATATATATATATATAATAAATATTGGTAATCATACGAAAAATGATATACAAATCAAAATATTTAACATTTTTCATTTAAAAATTTGCAGTTTCAATCTTTGGAGTAACTTGGCAGACTTCATTGACAACCACTTTTCTTGGCACAAGCAATTATGGCATATTTATTTTTTGCCGTACATTTTATTAACAAACACTAGATTTTCTTTTTGAACCATTCCAGTTACGGATAAAAGTAAGACGAATTTGCTTATTACCTTTACACGCACCCAACAACAAGTTGCCACATTCTGGGGAATCATAAGTTGCCCCCCACCGCGCCGTGATGACAATTCCAAACAGAAATATAACAATGAATTTAATTCGCTACTCCTACCACCACCCGCTCTGCATATGGGGACTATAAACGGCCCCTTCACAGAACGCCAAGTGAGCGACAAGAAAAAAAATGCATAGCACGAAAAGTAGCTCATGGTGCCCTCTAGATTAGTAATCTCGGCACCATAGTACAAAAGAAAAATCGACGAATGTGAATGGAGGATTCACACTCGGGGACTTCAGATCTTATAAATGAGAAATATCAGGGGTATGAGCAAGATCTCTGTAAAAAAAAAATAACATACTGGGAATCTAACAATAGTAAGGCACCATAACTATGACAAAACTTTTTAAAGGCTTTAAAATTGTTCTTCGAGATCACAAAGTCCGCGTGACCAATGGGACCTTGAAGAGGCCCACGGACAGCAACGAGGAGCTCCGATCTAAAAGAGGACACCATTGGGTGGCAACACTCCCACAGGATATGTTCCGAAGATTGGTCTGGGCACTGACAGAACTGACATGAGGCAGAGGGGGCAATATTAAATCGGTGAAGATAACTCTTAAAATTTCCGTGTCCTGTGAAAAATTGAGAAGTCCAGAAGTCGGGGACAACCCAAGAAGATTTAAGTCGGGTCCTCACGTCAGGAAAAAATAAAAAACGATATTCTTCCCACTGAGCAAGCCGTCCAACGGGACTGCCAGATATTCAGCAAATTTTCGAAAACACTTCTTTCAAGAACACTGCGTGACACTCGGCCCTCAGGAGGGAAAAGAAGAACATTTCCAATTACAGAAGAACGGCCCCGCATTAGATTGAAAATAGCACCTCTACGCTGCATCTCCAGATCTAGGGGTGTCATGCCCGTCAATATAGGCAATGCTTCGGTAGGACTCGTACCATATGCTTTGGACAAAGCTATAAGAGCGAATATTTGACCTGAGAGCAAAATTCTACGTATATGTTGAAGCTCACAAGCGTGAGACCAACAGCCAGCCGCATAGCAAGCAATGCCGAGGTAAACTGCCTTATAGAAAAGACAAGAGACTCGAAACTGTAAACCCCATTTTGCCTTGGCGATGTGTGAGATTTTTAAAAAAGCAGACTTAGCTTTGTCGACACTCGGTCCTCTTTCCAGAACAACTCCTAAGCAAGTGAGTTGATTGAAGCATAAAAAAATATTTTTCTTAATAAAAAATGTTTGAGAAATCCTGGAATTTTTTTTAAAAAAAATAATTTGAGATTTTGTATTTGTCTATCTTTATACCAATTTTCAGCGTTCTAGCTTTTATGGTTTTTGAGATATATGGAAAAATAAACCAAAATTTCAAAAGTTGGTAACCCCTGACTGAAACAAAAATTTACAATTCTGAGTATAAAAGTTTTGTAGGCCTATAACTTTTTATATATTCTGAAAATTTGGGCTCTGTAAATTGAGTGGATCAAAAGTTATAAGGGGGGGACGGACACACACACACACACACACACACACACACACACACACACACACCCACACAAACACACACACACAAACTCACATAAAATGTTCTACTCCGAATTCTGAGTAAATCTATGTATGGGAACATATATGCTGCGAGGCCTCTAGTTGGTGTTATCAGCATGCAAAAAGTCCACTACGCCATACAAAATTTTCCTTCGTACACGCATCTTGGCTTAACTAGTTGCATGTAACACATGAGATCCAACTGTCGATAGCGATAGTATGTATAGTTGAAGAATATGTACCAAACTAGTTGCATGTAACACATGAGATCCAACTGTCGATAGCGATAGTATGTATAGTTGAAGAATAAGAATCAAACTATAAACCTATAAATCCAAATTATTGAAAATTTTAACACATGTTGGTATGTATGTCAAGATAGGACAGTATGGAGGTCAGTCCTGTTTTCCTACCCGGAATATGAAAACAGCATGATGATTCTGTATGTAAGTTTGGAGATTAAGTACCTATCAAACTATTAAGTCTTCTTACATATTGTGTATAGGCCATAAAAATAGTATGAAGCAATGCGTCATTAAATTCAATTTTTATAAAAATTGTTAAAAAAAGTTTGAGATGTGCTAATACAATGTTTTTATTTTTTATATAAAATTAAATTATCTAGTTGGGGTGTTTCGGCTTTTTTCTATATTTTTAAAACATTTGGAAATATAGGCAGTTAAACTCATAAATTTATCATAAAAAAAATATTTTTCTTAATAAAAAATGTTTGAGAAATCCTGGATTTTTTTTTTTATTATTGAAACCAAACAAAATATAACAATATACAAACAATAAAAATATTAAAAAAGCGCAATTTAAATAAGTTATATGAAACATTTTTTTATAGTATTTTTTGGTATACACCACCTCACTAGGCTGAGCCTGTACCGAGGTGGCAGATTTTTTTTTTTGCGTTATATCTGACAGAAAAAATATTAAACTTGTCCAACTGTCGATTTGTTCAGGAGAACTTTGTTCTCTTAACATATCGACAATGTTTCAAGCCAGAATACGCGAGAATTGTATGGAGAGGTCTACTTTTTTCACGGCTTTTCCAACTTTGAAGTCAAAAAACACCAACTTAGAGGCTTCGCAGCATATATGTTCCATAGACGGATTTACTCAGAATTTGGAGTAGAACATTTCGTGTGTCTGTGTGTGTGTCTGTGTGTGTGTGTGTGTGTGTGTGTGTCCGTCCCCCCCTTATAACTTTTGATCCGCTCAATTTACAGAGCCCAAAATTTCGGAATATATACACAGTTATAGGCCTCCAAAACTTTTTTACTCAAAATTTTGAATTTTTGTTTCAGTCAGGGGTTATCAAATTTTGAATTTTTATTTTATTTTTCCATATATCTCAGAAACCATAAAAGTTAGAACGCTGAAAATTGGTACAAACATAGACAAATACAAAATTTCAAATTAATTTTTTCAAAAAAATTACAGGGTTTCTCAAACATTTTTTATTAAGAAAAGTATTTTTTTTATCATAAATTTATGAGTTTAACTGCCTATTTTTCCAAAACTTTTACAATTATCGAAAAAAGCCGAAACACCCCAACTAGATAATTTAATTTTCTATAAAAAATATTAGCATTGTAGTAGAAGATCTCAATTTTTTTTAACATTTTTTTTAAAAATTGAATTTAGTGACGACATTGCTTCATACATTTTGTATGGCAGTCGCCTAAACACAATATGTAAGAAGACTTAATAGTTTGATACTTCATCTTCAAACATACATACAAACCATCATGCTATTTTTATATTCTGGGTAGGAAAAAAGGACCTTCCTCCATACTATCCTATCTTACATACCTACATATGTTGTATAGAAAACAAAATATCTGAAAATATTCAATAATTTGTATTTATGGGTTTATAGTTTGGTACATATTCTTCAACTATACATACTATCGCTATCGACAGTTGGATCTCATGTGTTACATGCAACTAGTATTTAACTAAAACTTGTTATAAAATATACCTATTATAAAATAAAAATATAAACTATTGTAGCTTGATCATGTTTCCGCAGTATATAATTCCCTTGTTTCTATTGTTTTCTTATATTTCAAATGAAAAAAACTAATTTGAGATTTTGTATTTGTCTATATTTGTACCAATTTTCAGCGTTCTAACTTTTATTGTTTCTGAGATATATGGAAAAATAAAGTAAAAATTCAAAAGTTGATAACCCCTGACTGAAACAAAAACTCAAAATTCTGAGTATAAAAGTTTTGTGGGCCTATAACTGTTTATATATTCTGAAATTTTGGGCTCTGTGAATTGAGCGGATCAAAAGTTATAAGGGACGGACGGACGGACACACACACACACACACACACACACACACACACACACACACACACACACACACACACACACACACACACACACACACACACACACACAGACACACACAGACACACGAAATGTTCTACTCCGTATTCTGAGTAAATCCGTGTATGGAACATATATGCTGCGAAGCCTCTAAGTTGGTGTTTTTTTTACTTCAAAGTTGGAAAAGCCGTGAAAAAAGTAGACCTCTGCATACAATTCTCGCGTATCCTGGCTTGAAACATTGTCTCTATATATATGTTAAGAGAACAAAGTTCTCTTAACATATTTCTTGAACAAATCGACAGTTGGAAAATAATTTGATAACAATATTCATCTATTTGACAATGAGGTGAGATGGTGTAAAATATCAAGGCGATATTGTTCCAAGTATTTCAAAGTTAGTACTCCAGCATCCCGCATTACAGATTATTATGATACTAATTGAGGTTTTTATCTATTTCATCATCGCTAGCGCCACCTGTTTGGCCATACCAGTTTCCCGCCCTTATGTTTTGCTCACAGAGAGAAGGTATTCGGGTCATACTGACGATAGATATCAACCCAGTCTAAAAATAAAATAAGATAACTAACATTCATAAAAAATATCCATCCCATCGTACGAACACGTGTCGAAAAGCAAATCATTCGTCTATACCTTTTTAAGCGTGAGTCCCATTTTGTACACTGACAATGTATTTCACGTTTTCTTGCATTATCTACTCGTATAGGGTAGAAACGGAGAGGAGTCAGGTTTGATCTGTACACGTTCATAAAAAGTATCAAGTCACCAACCACTTTATGAAAATGACTTTTTATCAAAACTGTTTTATACGCGTGCGCATCAAATGATTCTACCTTTTGGGAAATTCGCAATAATTTTCCGTCGCTGGTTCGAAATTTTCATTTCGGTCGAGCCGCTCCAGGAGCGCGTACTTCCAAAGTCGCTACTTGATAACACAGTGTTACGGATCAGTTTCGCTTGGATCTCCGTATGCGGAGGATACAACTGTGAAATTGCCGTGAAAATTGCGATCACAGTCCTAAATCACTTGGGAACGTGGACTTTGTGTAACAAATAATACAACAAATTAGTGAACAAGCCGGAGCGATGTGAATTATGTCTGTGAATTCCAATATTTTCTCCGAAAAGTCAGATTCCGCAGATGGCTCATCGCAACAGGTAAGTGAGATTTTCATCTCAAATTTATCTGTGATGAGTGAATGCTACTGGCTGGAAACTGCATGTATTACTGAATTATAATTCATTTGGGGTTATTTCAATCAATTGTCGACTTGACTCCATCGAAAGTTTGAAATATGATTTCAAAATATCTGTCAAATCGAAGTTGTTTTATCGGAATGCAATCGTTTTTCGGAAGATGAACATCGTTTCTTTGTTTAAAAATATAAAAAAAAAAAAATAACTAAATCCTTACATAGGTTCTGTAATGTAGGTAGTTTTAAAATAATTGTTAAATATACCTACATATAGTCGTTTAATATATTATTTTAATTTCTAATGTTCAAGCAAAAGCCTACAGTATTTAGAAATAATTTTAAAACAACATGACATTATTATTTACAAATATTACAATAATATAATTATTACAAACGTATACGATTTTAATTCCTTATTTTGTATGCACCTACGGTTTAATGATCATTTAATAATTGTATCAATTTGCTGTCACTAAGTCACATAAAAAGGTTTTGATATTCTTATATTATTTTACAAAATTAGTTGATAATGTTGACGAACATTGTTACGTGGTGCTCAGGGGGGTCCAACCGGCGAAATCATAACCCTCGTGATTACCCATATCATGGATATAATAAATTATCATATAATTATTCTATGACACCTAAAGATATTAAAGAACTCCATATAATAATTATATCCATGATATGGGTAATCGTGAGGGTTTTGATTTCGCCGGTTGGACCAGACTTGCCCCCCTGATTTGCATGGAACAGATGTAATCTGTGCAGCGATAATTGAATAGGGGGGCTACTCATGACACGTTCTTAATACTTTCTTACCTTGTCTTTATCTTAAAAATGTATAAAGCAACACTCGATCATAATGTAATTTTAATATTTATCTAAATTGAATCATAAAAATAGGTTAAGGCCAAAGTTTTGTACGAAATTGTAATAAATTATCACAATTAATTGATAATTTTTAACCTCAAAGATTTGTAAAGTCTGAACCTGATCTTATTCTTATATTAATTAACTCCATGAGTAGCCATGCTGGTTTAAATTTACAAAACAGTTTTTAAATCCCTCCTCTAATATAATAATGTCGCATAATAAGATCACATCAGGATTCAATAATATGCAGGCTTTTCTCAAAACCTCAATACCTAATATTGATCTAAACTACTGTTACTAAACCAACGTCTTTTCATGAATGAACAAAAATCTTATTTTTTTGATATATGTAGGTATTGTATTTTCATGATGATTTTACATTTAGAATAATATTAATAAAAAAAAATCTGCCGTTATCTTAAATAAAAATTGATTCTTATATATGCTTCTAATGAAAATAATTTATGATTGTGTATGTATACGTCTAAGAACATGTTTCTCATTTTCAGAATCCACATTGACCATAATAATATCATAATAACAAAGTAAATGTAAAATACATAAAAAACATGAATATTTTATAACAGAGAAATTCGTTGTTTTGTTTGTATTACTAATCCTAGCTTTGTATTGATCTAATATACCCAAATTAATGAACTATGTAATAAATCCATCTTATAATATGATTCTCGTGGGATAATTTTGACTCATTTTTAAGACTCATTCTGCTTTCTTCGCTGTTTTATTTTTTTTATCTGTCTTACTAGCTACCATAGATAATCAAAAATATTTGAAACACCCCGCCATTTTCTAATATTGTTTAATCATTTGCATAGGTCTCAACATCTTCTTCTTCCCCTTTTTGTAGATCTATGATCTGTTTCTACAGGTCCTGGGAGCTCTCCCTCCATTTCTTTTATGGTCTTCCCGGTGGTCGGAGTCCCTCTTGTATCTCGCGCATTACAATCTTTGGCAGCCTTTCTGGATTCATTTTCTCAACATGATCTCTCCAGTATCGTCTTCTTTGCCTGTTCCACCTTATAGTGTCCTTCACATTTAGGTTCTGTGGATCTCCTCATTGGGAATTCTGTCTCTGAGGGTTCTGCCCAAGACAGGTCTTAGCCTTTTCATCTATGTTGTTCTGAGTAGCTGTTTTGTTCTCACCGTGTCTGCCCTTGCTTCAACTCCATTGGTCATTATAGGTCTGATGCAGGTTTTATATATTCGGACCTTACTCTCAACTAGCATATGTTTATTGGCCCAAATAGTGTCCCTCATGCCTCTGGAGATAACTGCAGCTTTATTTGTCTGTTCTTTGACTTCTTTATCAGATCATTGCAAGTAGATATCTCCACACCTAGGTATTTAAAAGTTGTGACCTGATATATTGGCTTATCATCTACAACCAGTTTGCATCTCAGAGACTGTATGGATATTGTGAGACATTTAGTTTTGTATATCTCTTAGCTGCAAGATGGAACTTGTATAGCATTCTTAGTAGATCGTTTTCACTTTCTGCTAGTATCGTTGCATCGTCAGCATAGCATATCACGTTGATGACTTTATCATCCATCTTATACCCGAGGTCAAGAGACATAAGATGTGGGTAGAACCCAAAATGAAAGTAACGTTGCAACAATAATTTCTTAACTAATTATTTTTTGTTGTCTGTTTATATTGTGTTTATTTTTATTTATTTCACTTTTAAAACTGTATTTTTTAATTTAAAATTATGTAAGTATTCCTAATGTTTATTTTTATAGCTTTCTTATTCTTTTGTTTTTTAATGTAATGTAATAATTTCACAAATGTACAGGTGGCTGCTTCAGAACAGATTTATTCTAGTGATCCGGCTATCTTATATTAAAATAATGTATATGTTTATATGATCATAAATAAATAAATAAAAAAAAAAAAAATAACTTCTGTTATTTTGTCCATTGATAGAAATGGGCTGAGACTGTTTTTTTTATTTAAGAAGTACTAGCTGATGCTATTTGTTTTCCCGTTTGTATTAAATGGTTAGAAGTTCCGCTTATATTACTAAAAATTCTCAAACGAAAAACAGTTTCGATACTTTGTACATTACATTGGGTTGTACATTGCACTGGTTATTTGATGATGTGATAATTTTCTAGACTAATCGTCAGTCTTTTCAGATTTTTATATTTTCTTCGTCAGAAATTCCACATTAATTATTCCAAATAACTATTTTTAGTGTGTTTAAATTCATTCTATCAATAATAACTTGCTTTGTAATAAATTCCTGTCAAAGTCCTCATCTGTGTGATATCTACTTTTAATTTGCTTATGGGAATGTGTATTTACATACATACTTACAATACCAAAACACCTGGTTTAATTATCAAAATATTCGTGCATTGTTTGAGCCATTGAACACGTTTTGGAATACTGGGCCAACTCGAGCCATTTTAAATGAAGACTATAAAAATTAAAATAACTATTGTTTATGAAAACGTCATTGGTGTTGACTGAAATTTGTTTCACCATCACAGAGACTGGATATGTGTAAATGTTGCAGACGTTAAAAAATAATATTACAATAATAAAACGCATATAAATATCTTCAATGAGTATTTTAAATACCTATTTACTTCAAAAATCTCGCCGATTTAGAAGAAAATGTTTTTATTCAACCTATGAATGTATGGAAAAACTAAAGACGTCGTAAAAGTATTTTTTTTGTTCCTACCACATGTGATGGAAGAGAGTTAATGACAATTTTTAAACCTAAGTTTTATAAGAGTGTGCATTAAGCTTCTTACTCTGGATTTTTGTTCACAAGCTTAAGGCGAAGTATCAAAATTTGTGTCCCAAACTATTAACTATTATAAATATATATTTTTAACTATAACCACGTGAATGAAGAGGTTCTTTATCAGATCACATTAATTTCTCTACGAATTATTTTAGTATAGATGATTCTAGGAACAACTTTAGAAAGAATGACCCGTCGATTTTTTTTCTCTATTTAAACTTCGTGTGTCATTAAGTGTTGCCATGTGTCTGGTGTTGTTTAAGGTGAAATATTATAATATGGTACTATCACAAGTTCAAACTTCTTTACAATATTGATATCGCATGAGTATCTTTAGATTTGATGACTTTTCGGTAAACTATAATTTAATCTGTCAAATACATTTCTATGATTTCATCTGTCAATACTTCCAAAATAATGATCTCGAGTTCTTGAAAATTGAGTTTTTCAATTTAAGTTCAAAGAAACTATGCGATAGAAATGGGTTTCATAAAAATGCATTCGAGAATTTTCAGACTTTGAAGAAAATAGTAAAGGTAGGTACTCTGAACTTCTCAAACTAGGTCCAATTTTTTTTTTAGATCATCTTCAAGATCTGTACACTAACGTTTATAGTGGATAGTCCAACTGTCGATTCGTTCATGAGAATTCAATTGTCTTGATGAATCGACATTATTAAGCCAAGATGCGTGTACGAAGGAAAATTTTGTATGGTGTAGTGGACTTTTTGCATGCTAATAGCACCAACTAGAGTCCTCGCAGCATATATGTTCCAATACATGGATTTTCTCAGAATTCGGAGTAGAACATTTTATGTGAGTTTTGTGTGTGTGTGTGTGTGTGTGTGTGTGTGTGTGTGTGTGTGTGTGTGTGTGTGTGTGTGTGTGTGTGTGTGTGTGTCTGTCTGTCCCCCCCTTTTTAACTTTTGATCCGCTTAATTTACAGAGCCCAAAATTTTAAAATATATAAAAAATTACAAGCCTACAAAACTTTTATACTCAGGGGTTATCAACTTTTCAAATTTTGATTTATTTTTCCATATATCTCAGAAACCGTAAAAGCTAGAACGCTGAAAATTGGTATAAACATAGACAAATACAAAATCACAAATTAGTTTTTTTTAAATTTCAGGGTTTCTCAAACATTTTTTATTAAGAAAAATATTTTTTTATGAGTTTAACTGCCTATATTTCCATTTTTTTTAAATATCGAAAAAAGCCGAAACACCCCAACTAGAAAATTTAATTTTCTATAAAAAATATTAAAATTGTATTAGCACATTGCAAATTTTTTTCAACAATTTTTATAAAAATTGAATTTAGTGACGACATTGTTTCATACAATTTGTATGGAAGTAGCTTACTCACAATATCTAAGAAGACTTAATAATTTGATACTAATCTCCAAACATACATACATACCATCATGCTGTTTTCATATTCTGGGTAGGATCAAAGGACTGACCTCCATGCTATCCTTTCTTGACATACATACATGTATTGTATAGAAAACCAAATATCTTAAAATATTAAATAATTTGTATTTATGGGTTTATAGTTTGGTACATATTCTTCAACTATACATACTATCGCTATCGACAGTTGGATCTCATGTGTTACATGCAACTAGTTTATTATTGACCACAACTCTTTTGTGTATGAACTTTAAGTATTTCGTTTCTGCAAGAAATAAGAAACTCCGAACCAATAAAAAATTGAATGATCACCGAAAACAAACTACTTTAATAGGAACTATTTATAACGACCATTTTATTTTATTTCGCCAAATATCTTGAACCAGGCTTTCGGATGCGCAGAGCGCAAATTTATGTATTTTTGCTTCGTTGGTATATGTACAAATCACCCCCCTTCTCGGCGAAATGGCTCAATATTTGGCTACAAATTTAGTAATAAGATTGCGTCTTAATCTATATAAATGAGGTTATTTATCAAGCCGATGAAATAAATATCACATATTAATTAATAACATTCATTTGGAAATAAAGTATATAATCACTAAATACATAATCAATCAATCTTCCATCAATATTTGAGGTTGAATGCTTTTAGATGTTATACATTTAGGTATATGTATAATGTATTTAAGTTACTACAGATCTAGTAATGCAGAAATAATGATTAATTGATTTATGACTCTATAAAATACGCGTCATAATCCAACAAAGAGTTTCAAAGTCATTGTATTATTTGTCGATATTACGCATTTCTTCAGATTACGTTACATCATAAATGAAACAATCAGTTATTTTTACACAAATTCATATTTTATTTATTTATTTAATAATAATACTAGCAAAACTCGATACCTATACGTTGTTTTGTCTGTGTATAATTATTTCTAAATATCATTCCGTCTTTTCAGTCCCTTCAGTTCCTTTCCATCTCTTCGGACACTTTCGTCCCTTCAGTCCCTCACTCCCTTCAGACTTTTCCGTCCCATTAAACCATTCTGTCTAATATAGATTGTGTTGAACAATCGGGTTTAACCCAGATATGCCTACTGTCCTTTATAAAGGACAGCTGCACTACAAGGCCGTAGCCAGGGGGGGGATCAAGGGGGATTGATCCCCTCCCGAAATGAAAAAAAGAAAAAATTTCTTTAGTGAATAACAATGAGACTGCAGTTACATACGGTGCTCCCATTTCACTCTGTTGTTATACAAATATAATAGTTAAAATCACTACAATCAAATTTCCCTACCTCCTTTTATTTTTATTATGTATGAATGTGTTTTATGCTCGCTTGGTACTCGCACGGGGATACGCTCGCGGGGCGACTTGTTTCTAAGCCTACCCCCCCCCCCCCCCCCGAAATTATTTTCTGGCTATGGCCTTGCTGCACTATCACGCTTAAAATGCATGTATCTTTAGATTTATTAATTATTGCGCAATGTCGTTGGTGTTTATGCGTAGCTAAGATATCAATTCATCATAGCAATCAGTTTTTTGTAAGCTGTTGCAAGTTTTGGGTGTTTTATTGACTTTTGAAATTGTAATATCGATTGGACAAAAATGTCGGTGCTACCTTCAACACATCAAATGTAAAAATATATGTTTTATAATCAATAAGACAGGTGTAAATTTATTTTAAAATATAATTAAATATGTAAGAATTATAATAGTGTTAAAAAAACTCATTTTAAAAATATATAATAGTTATCGATGCTTAATTTTTACTGTCCTTTTTAAAGGACATTCAGTTGATATTTAGAAGAAGAAGTATTATTCAGCTAAATGTCAAATCAAGAAAATGATCTAGGTCTTCAGTTTTGGAAAACATTGATTCCAGGTTTGATGGTGTCAACCCCTACATCCATTAACAGGAAAAACAAACACTATGCAGAGTATGTGGTAAAAAAGTTATTCATAAATGCCGTAAATGTGACATTGCATTGCATATTGCATGTTTTATTATTTATGATGAAAATAAATAACATATAAATACCTATTTCAGTATACTTTATTGAGATATATTATACTTTATAATAGGAAAAAAATCATATATTATTATTTCTCATACATCGTTATTTTACCTGCTTTAATTCCTACTGTCATTTTTAAAGGACGTTCATTTTTATTAAATAAAAATTATAATTATATGTATATTTTTTTTCTATTTTTTAACCTATTGTTATATATAATTTTACAACATATTAAAAAATAACGAAGATTGGATGCAAAAAAAATTTCAGGCATATCTGGGTTAATACGCCACCAGATCATTGAATATATTCATTTTTCGTAAATTCTTTTGTGAGATGAAAAAATAAATTAATTTAAAAACCTCGCGTGTGTACCGAACCAATTTCATTGCAATTTCAAATGGATCATTTTTTAAAAAATCTTGTGTGCGATTATAAATTTAAATTTAAAAATACTTCTAGTGTATTCGCTGAACAAATGCACGAAATTTCATTACAATCGGATGGACGGTATAGCAGTTCATCGGCTACATACATACATACATACATACATCCATACCAACAATAAGTTAATTTATATCGTCAATTATTTGTGCTACATATGTAATCATATTTAAAGTACAATATTTTAACTAATCGATTGTTGCACGAATGATGAACATCCCGATTAAATATTCTCAATCTTTATTTCCGTCAAAAATCAAACAATTCATACTCTACCATCTACTTTACTGAAATATTAAATAATATATTCTTTTCTATAACCGAAGATAGCCAACTGTCTTCAGGGATAGTCAATATCATATTTCACAGATATTCTGTTTTTAATTAGTAATATTCCGCTAACCGATGTATTTTATCATCTATGTATGAGTGGGTGTGTACCTATGTGTGTCTGTCCCCCCACTTATAACTTTTATCCGCTTTATGCACCGAGCCAAAAAATTCAGAAAATATAGAATATTATATGCCTATAAAACTTTTACACTTATAATTTTGAATTTTTGTTCTAGTCAGGGGGTTATCAACATTTGAATTTTTATTGCATTTTTCCATATACCTATCTCGAAAACCATAAAAGCTAGAACGCTGAAAATCAGAATCAATATAGAAAAATACAATATCTCAAATTTGTTCACATGAAAAAGTTCAGGGTTCCTCAAACGTTTTTAATAAGAAAAACATTTTTTATGACAAATTTATGTGTTTATCCGCCTATATTTCCCTTTTTTGCTAAACATCGAAAAACTCGAAACACCCCAACTAGATAATTTAATTTATTAGATATAAAAATTTAAATTAATTTAATAGCGACATCATTTCATACAATTTGTATGGCAGTATACACTGCACTATATCTACGGGGACTCTTATAATAATAATAATGAACACTTCCTTGCACCATGCGCAAGTGGCGAGTTTATTGCCGTATGGCAATTTCTTCCAACTAACCAGTGTTTCCAGCCCAGAGAAGCAATATTTGCGTGAGAAATAAATTTAAATAAATTTCTCCTCTGCTGGGAATTGTACCCAGGACGCCCGCACAGAAACCGAACGGCTTACCAACTGTGCCACGGCGGTCGGCTCAATATTTTGATACAATCTCCAATCACACATCTATACCAACAAGCTATTTACATATTCGGGATAGGAAAAAAGGATTGACCTCCGTACTATCCTAACTTGACATGCACGTTTGTATAGCAAAACAAAATATTTAAAAATAATCAATAATTTAAATTGAAGGGATTATTGTTTTGGTATTTGGTACATATTATAGCCACCGACAGTTGGATCTCATGTGTTACATGCAACTAGTAATATTCCGCTAATCGATATATATTTTTATCATATTTACACCCTCCGAAATTACACTCATTAACATTATTTCAATATAAATTTCCAAGTTTTGATAGCAGAAATGTAATGCTGATAGTGTGAATAAATTTAAATTTATGGCTATCCAATGATATGGGTACAGTGAAATCAAAATATCTTTAAAAGGAGGTTCGATTTAACGTGAAATTAATTCTAGAACAATAATTATTGTGAATGGTGAATTCATTATCATTCACAGTCATAAATTCATAGACAGATTAGGCTAACTTTGGGTCCTCGTATACCTTCATGGTATTATATTATAAATTCGTTCGCTATCACATCGGAGCTTTTCCACAAAAAAAACATATAACTACTTAAAATTTAAATATTTAGCTATAAATCAAGTCTAGTGAATTCGTTACCTTAAAATTTATACGAAACAAAATAATCGCTGTCATTACCAACCTTCCAGTATTCAGTCAAATGTAAGCTTTGAGATTTATTCTATTTTTTTACTCAAGGGGATATAGTGGGGAGTTATGAACTCACAATATTTAAGGTTATTTTTTTTAACTAGTATCACGCTGAGATTGTATTCTGAAAGTTTCATCACAATGTATCTCTGTGTGTGTATGCTGTGTATTATGTGCTATGTACGACGTGTATAATGTGTATATATACAGGGTGTATCATGAGGAGTGAATCAACCGAAGCATGGAGGTAGAGGACCTCAATACCTATCGATTTAACCCCCCATGTATGTTCAGCGATACTGGGTGGTTCAAAAGTTATGTACACTTTTGTAAAATTTGAATAAAAATCGGATTTCATACTAAACTACATCACTGTACCTAAACTATTAGGTTTGCGATCATGATTTTTTTTCAGGGAATAGTTCAAGAGTGATGCTTAATGAAAATAATACCGTTGTGAATCAGTACCTAATAACTTTAAAAACAAAAAAAAATCTTAAAAAAATTTGAGAGCCTCAATTTTCCACTAACTTTTCAAAGGCTCTTGGAACAATAATTTTACTTAACTTTTTTTTCCACAAGTTATCTTAAAAACTACTAGCATTCATAGAGAGCTAGCTCTGCAAATTTCATTTGCCTTGTATTAGAGGATCATGTTGAAAAGTTCACTTAAATTGTACGAGTACCAAAAATCGATATTTTTTCCTTAAGACATAGACTTGTTAAATGGGTAATAAAAATTGTTTTTAAATTATTTGTTGTATTCAATCGTATTTATTAAAGTTAAGTAAAATTATTGTTCCAAGAGCCTTTGAAAAGTTAGTGGAAAATTGAGGCTTCCAAAATTTTTTAAGATTTTTTTTTGTTTTTAAAGTTATTAGGTACTGACTCACAACGGTATTATTTTCATTAAGCATCACTATTGAACTATTCCCTGAAAAAAATCATGATCGCAAACCTAATAGTTTAGGTACAGTGATGTAGTTTAGTATGAAATCCGATTTTTATTCAAATTTTACAAAAGTGTACATAACTTTTGAACCACCCAATATCGCTGGACATACATGGGGGTTAAATCGATATGTATTGAGGTCCTCTACCTCCATTCTTCGGTTGATCCACTCCTCATGATACACCCTGTATTCTACTTTATCGACTATAGTACTTATTCGATTATTTTCAAATTTTGCAAATCTGTATAATCTATTACTCGCTTAAACCCCATTAGAATTTGAAGGATATCTGAACAGTGCTTCTCATTTTTATTAACTGTCAAAAATTTAAAAAGGTCTATGCGAGTATTAGATGTAAAAAAAAATTAAAAAGGTCATTGCCCGGTCAGCTTGGTAAGTAATCCAGTGAGCGCAGGTTCGAATCCGGTCTCGACCGTTTTCGTTAGCCTACATATATCATGAGCATTTATACAAATTTAGGAAATGTGTGAGGATGTGTATGTGCTTGTTACAAGGACACACATATTTATTTATGAATAGTACTTCCTTGCACCCTGCGCAAGCAGCGAGTTTATTGCTATTTGGCAATTTCCTACAACTACAACCAGAATTTTTTAACCAGTGTTTCCAGTCCATAGAAAAGTTGCGTTAGATATAATTTAAATTTCTTCTCTGTTGAAGACACCCGCACAGAAGCTAAACGTCGAATTTTTATTTGTTTATTCTTTTTAAATAATAAAATATCGATGACCGATCTTCAAAGGGTAGAGGAGGACGCCTTTTAAATTAAGTTGACAACATGTGTACCTTGCCTATTGAAGGTCAAACAAGAAAGAACAATTTGAGACATTTATGTTGATTTATATTTAAAAGGTTAAAGGCATGTTAAAGTTATATGAAAAATACAAATATTTAATGTGACGTTTCAGCCTTGAGCTCGTATGATAGTAGAATAATATAAACCATGTTTATTTTTTCAGAGAATATGACACGAAAATGAGTACATCATTGGTTAATTCTCTATTACGGTTATTTCACGGAATTTGCAACATTTTATGCATTATGAACTTGTTCTGTTGCATTATCATATACCTAGTTTCCGGCAAATAACTTGTGAATTTACGTCGTGAAATGGAAGGGGGCGGTTTGTACATATACGAACCAAGCAACACAAGAAAAAAGCACCCCCACGTGACATTCTCATGTTATTTTTCGCGAACTCTACACTGATTTAAGAACCTGAAGAATGATTTGAAAACCAGAATTATTTTTTAAACATAATTCAAGTTTTTAATTTTTTTCATTATTCTGTCAATGTGAGTAGGTACCTATAATTTGCGTCCTAGAACCAAAAAGTCTTTGTTTTTTTATTTAAAATACCAATGCTTATAACTATACGTAAAACTAAAATAAAGCTTAATTTTATTTATGAACTGATTGTTTTACCATCAATATTTATAAAAAACGGGCAAACGATGTTCTGCCACAGACCGCCTTCTATGTAGACCTCATTTTATGTATTTTACCAATTTTAATCGGACATTTGAGTGTGATTCTTTAGATGCGAAATACAGATGTCCAATGATTTTCATACCGCCATCTATGTATTGTAAACATACACATAATATATAATATTGGAGGAAGGGGTGTAGAAAATTCAAAATTTGTGGTCATATATATTTTTGAATGAAAAATAAAAAATAATAATGTTGAATAAATAAAAATATATTTTTAAATATCGATAACAGCGCCACCTATCGGGTCTTACATAGGTATGTATCTTTTAATCCGGAACCAGCCGTACAAATTTATAAATTTTCATTAAAATCGATTGGGCGGTTTCGGAGATAAGCGTTTACGAACATCGTGACACGAGATTTTTATATATTACGATTAGATTCTATTCATTTATTTGATTTGAACAACTTAGTGTCACACTATATTCGAGAACTGTGTCTGATAATAGAGCTCTCTAGAAGACATCGAACATTCGGGATCGCAGATTAATCGTAACAACTCCTCAAAGGGAGGTGGACACTGACAACAAAGCGGCTTGCTCTGAGGGATGCTTTAGTGTGAGCTATAATAATATATTATAACAAACCCACAGCCATAAACAAACTGTACCATATAATAGGACCCTGACATCAGAAGAAGAGTGGCAGCGGATGCGGAGAGACTTAAACAAATACATGACCCACTCTATGACCACAAAACACCAAACCCTCGCCTCAAGTCAAGGAATAGATATCTCAAGTCCACAGCCGATCTGCAGACCTCCCAGAAGCAACGCCGAGAGGAGTTGTGGATGGACATAAGCGAGAAGATGAATAGGGCGCATTACCTACCATTCCCAATATGAAAGACATTGAACAGGCTGAGGCTGGGTGTGAGTGGCTGCAAGAGCAACCTGCACAGGTAGGGTTTCTCGATGGAAGACGATACCTTATAAGAGCAACCTGCACAGGTAGGGTTTCTCCATGGAAGACGATACCTTATGTAATTGTGGAGCAGTGCAGGATGACGTCCATCTGCTGTCCTGCCCAGAACTGGACGAAGGCTGTCACATGGACGACCTGATAAGACACATTGGAGTGGCAAAATCTGAGTTCCGGACTCGTTAAGTAAGTAATAATTATATATTGTTTTCTCCAGATGACCTCTTCTTCCTCTCCCTACCAATGATTATTCTAAACGATGGTGGCATCTGTCTTTGTCCAGATGACCGCAGTTCCCAAAGCAAGGCGGGAATTTACTAGGAAGTTTTAATTATCAAGCATCGAATAATTTGTAAGTAATTTTTCTATGACTTTGAACTGTACATCGTGTCAAACCTGCTTTAGTATTTCCTTAGATGCCTACCGATTTTATGTTTTTACATTATTTTTAGTAATTTAGTTTTGTGGACACAATGAAATCTGTATTTGAAATGACAAGGAAGATAAGTATTCCATATAGAAAAGAATTATAACCTTTACTGAAATTCTTTCCTAAAATTCTTTGTAATACCTATCACGTTCAAAGGAAAGTAGCAGGGGCGAATCTAGAACCTTCGGACTAGGCAAACCCAGAAAGAAAATTGGGAAATGTCGATTATATAATGTTTTTCAGCAACGTTGTTCATTCCAGTGGCTATGAAAAATGTTTTTAAAATTAATATTTACATACATTTGTGGCCCTGTAAAGCATCGTATCTACATACGGTTAAATTTTTAATTTTGTAGAATGGTTGCAAGAAAACAAATAAATAAATATTAGTTCTTGAATTTTTTAAGATAATAAGTATTCATAGGCAAGCCAAGATTTTCGGCTTCTATAAGCAATTCCGCTGTACTGTACAATACTGGCAAAGTAGGTATTACTTATAATCGTATTTTTTTTAAAGTGAATTATCAAAAGGCGTGGAAAAATCATAGAAATTTCATTATTTTAGATACCGTATTTTATCTTAAGGCCCTTGTATACCTCGGGCATACGGATGTACACATACACACTAAATTACCTTCTAATGTATGAAAAACAAAAAAATATTGTATAATACCAATCTGTGAACTACGAAATTTTTTGTAAAGAAATTTAGAGGATTTTTTTAAATAGAATGAATAGTAATTGCAATATTATAAAACGTTAGTCGGTAGATTTTCATATTCTCTTTCGATTGAAGTAAAAATCTAATTCATAGGCCTTTAGTTACTTACTATAAAAAAAATAAAAAAGGGTTTTATTAAACTAGTTTTACAAAAAAAGTATTTAAAAAATTCAAATTTCAAAAAAATACAAATTTCACGCAATAGAATAAAGATATAAAAATAAACATCTTTATTACAAAGACATATCTTTCGGGGAAAAGATTTTCAAAATTTACATAACCGATAATTTCATTTTGCAGAATAATACATACATGTCATCATACATACCGTTTTTGTGCACTAGTTGTACTTTTGTATATATGCTTAGGTTAGGTTAGGTTAGGTTAGGTTAGGTTAGGTTAGGTTAGGTTAGGTAAGGTTAGGTTAGGTTAGGTTAGGTTAGGTTAGGTTAGGTTAGGTTAGGTTAGGTTAGGTTAGGTTAGGTTAGGTTAGGTTAGGTTAGGTTAGGTTAGGTTAGGTTAGGTTAGGTTAGGTTAGGTTAGGTTAGGTTAGGTTAGGTTAGGTTAGGTTAGGGGATGTATGAGGATGCATAAGTACCTACTTCAAGGACATGCTCATTCTATTTTTTTAAATAATAGGTAGGTATTTCAAGTTGCTGAAAAAAATATTTCATTTTGATTTTAACTAACTTGGTAGTAGAAGAAAATGTATTCTTTCCAAAATATTCCCTCAGTGAATTCTTTCTACCAGTAATTTGATGCAAATTTTTTTATAAAGGTGTAGGTACCTATCTACCGCTATCCTCCTTTTACTTCGATTGATCGCTTTCAAACCGAAAACCAGCCCCTAGAGTCTTGAAGGGTGTTTGGCGAGTTTCTTAACAATATACAAAACGCAATAACACACCATGTTCAATATTTAGGTTAACGTATTTATGAAAATAACAATATGAAATAAATCATATTTATTCTATACAGTAATAGTTTACTCACCTATTCTAGCATTATCTAAACCAGTGGTTCCCAAACTTTTAAAGTTATAAATCAGTAGCGTACCACTGAACTGTAACCGATAAAAAAAACCTTCAAAATGGTAAAGTAATAAAAACTGCAACAACTGTTTATGACAACATTATCATTTATTAATTATAGGAAAAAAATATTAGTGCGAATTAGTGCGAAAAATGGTACTGCATGTTTGAGACATGATAGGAAATATATGGCTCAGTTGTACTTAATTTTAAGCGCAAATTGGGGTCTACGTCAAGCTTATTACGATATTTGTTTTTTTATTATCAACATAGCAGAAAATACGCTCTCACAGAGAAACGTGGTTATAAATGGAATCCGAAACAGTAATGCTTTTCTGGACAGCGATGGATATTCATTTTTAACTTTTAGTCAAAATTCACACAGCTCTACTTTGTTGAATTCCGCTTGAAAACCTCCATCTCAAGATAGTTCTATCAGAGATTCCTTTTCACTCACACTTAAATTTTCACGCACACTATCCAGATCCGAAACGAATGAGTTCCTTATCCAATTGAACTCCGAATAATCTTCTTTAAAATATTCTTCAAATGTATCAACGATTCAATTATATATTAATGAAAACAATTCGTGTTAGAGCGCGAAATTTACTGTGTATATCATATGGCCATGGCTGCTTGCGTACCACCTTAATAATTGTCGCGTACCACCAGTGGTACGCGTACCATAGTAAGGGAATCACTGATCTAAACTCTAATTCCCAACACTTAACACAAATCCATCTAAGTGGTACATACATTTATTACAAAATACCATTTTTCCAAATGAATATTTCCAATCTACGGGGCAAAAAGTAGTGATTTTTTTAAAATAACTCTTATTAGGAATCAAACCTAAGACAAGTGAAAACGTGCGGGTTGTGGCCAACGCTAAATCCTCCACTACACAATGAATCTTTACTGCTAATATTACACTCTAATATCAATATGAAATCAAATAACTAAACATTGCAAAACATAAAAAAATTATCTTGTTATGTATATTTTTCATACAAAAATCTATTATTATGAACATACATAATTTTTCAAACGTTTTTTATGTTTTTATTTTAACGTTGACCAACTTTGAATGCATTGTTTTGAAGATTATTGGTATTGTATAAATAATTTAAACCAAATTATAATATCTCAAATTTCCAGGTCGTGAGAGCATTTTTTTTCAATTTTAACAGATGTAATCATAGAGAAACATTGAGAAAAAATGAACGGCTGTCTATGGAAAACTAATGAGCTCTAAGTTTATGTACTTCACATATGGTATCAATATTAAGTTCTTCGGACTTTTAGTTTGATCTGTACAGAGAACACAAATTTTCATATTTATGTACGGCATACAGTATACAGAACACGGATTACGGATAACGGCATACACACAAAAACATCACAACGAAACTCAATGTGAGAAATTGATGTAATAAATACTCTTAAAAATTTGATAAATCATGACTCTGTTCCATAGTAGTGGAGAATAAAAATCGGTGTATCAGTCGCCTCATCTGCATTAAAAACATCCTCTCATTCTTGATAAAGTCGTCGACAAAACAGAGTTGTTGTCGACCGTCGTTAAGAATAACTTTTTTATCCTTTTGTATTATGTAACCTTGGAAAAGATAAAAAAAATCCGTTGTGCATAAAGTGAGCTTTATTAAAGGATTTTCAGGAATTAACAAGTAGGTAATACAAAATTATCAAGACTAATCATATCCATATCATTCTCCGCGCGATATTCGTTGAGAATTTAAAGCAAAAATAATATGATTGAAAATGACGCAAGCATTATCCTCAAATACTACACTATGTACATATATAAAGGAGTGAAAATGCTGCGGCATCGTATTCCCTATTCCCATCCTATCCCATTCATATTAAGTATAATATGGAAATTGAAACCACCTTATGCTTAAAAATATTCTCACTGAACAAAAAATGCTTGGTAAGAAATATAATCCAGGAGTAACCTTCTGTTTTATCTAGCTCAAAATTAGTCGACAAAAAATGTATCAATAAATTGTAAAATTTGCATTTAATTTGCGTTTTTCGTATTATATTTTGATCATTAAATTTTACGCATAACTGCTTATTCTTTTCAAGAAGTACATAAATCGGCGTACAGCTAGTCAAATATTGACAGATAAAAATAAATTCAAAAGGCTGCGTTTTTCCTGATTCTCAAAATAAAAAGTTTTTTTTGGACACACTTATCAAATTTTTCTTCGCGTTGAAATGAAGAATGAAAAATATTTTACGTCAATCCGTAGATTGCTAACATATACACTGCCAATGTCAAACACATAATGTATGCATGTATGTGGTTTGTATGCGTGCAAACGTGTACTTCACTGATGAGCGTTGGCTTTCTGTTGCGAAATCTGACGCCTGTTTACTTCGACTTCACCCAGAAACTAATAACTATGCTCCTCCCTCGAAGAAGAGATCAGATCTCAACTGAGGGATGAATATATCTCTTTATTACCATAATTTAAGAATATATATTATGAAATGTGATTTTTTATTATTTTTAATATCAATTATTTAACCTATCAATTATTTTTATTCAATAAAAAAAATGCCATGCACAGTTCTTTTATGGAGCAAACCAATTCAAAGACAGAACATACATAATTTATTATGAAACGATATATTTATGGTTCTTAAAAAATACACAAATCGTTCAATTTCAACAAATTATCAAAATTTCAAATTCTGCCTGAGGAGGGAACGGTTAGTTCCGAAACGGTTAATTCAACTCTCACGTGATGTAAACAAAGTTATAAAAATTAAGTTAGTTTTTATCTGCTGTGTGTTTATTTTTCATGGAATAAAGCAGAGTTTTTCGTTATATTTTTATAAATAAATTTAAATTTAGGTATACAGAGAGAACCGAATGTCAGATTATTCTATCTTGACATACATGTTTTGCCTTATTTACACCAATACATAACGTAGTACATGCTTTCCTAGTATGCTGACTTCATCTGTTCCCATCTTTCAAAATCTCATTTATATGATCATGCCAACATCTCATTACACTCCTTTAAGGCTGCCTATCCATTGATGCTGAGCGAGGCGGCGGAGCGGAGAAACGGAGAAATATTAACCAATAGGATTGCATAAAATCGCGGAGCAGAGATTTTATGCAATCCCATTGGTTAATATTTCTCCGTTTCTCCGCTCCGCCGCCGCCTCGCTCCGCATCAATGGACAGGCAGCCTTAGCCTTGTATAACTTCTTTGTCATGCATTCATCGTCTATCCATCGAAAAGCATTTATTTTCATTCTACTCACAATATCTCTTTCAATCTTACATTCTCTTCTGATATATATCTTCATTCCTTATCCAGTCATAAATTGTTTTGTCACACGTTGGACTTAGGGACTTAATTTCCATAGAGTTAATTTTACTTTCATGCGTCTTCTGCCATACCCATGCCTCACTTGCAAAAAAGACTGTAAATTTAAATTAAATATATTATACTGTTTAGACTAAAGACAGGCTAACTTTCGCGATTGTAATGTTTTGTTTAAACTTCCGTGCACATATTTAATACCTACCTTTAATAGTTCGTTAATTTGATGTTGAAATAGGTAGGTACATTCCTACGAACGACGACTACAACTTTGATATAATTTTACATGATATTGTAAAACTGCTTGGACTTTTAGAAAGGTCTATAATTTTTCACAATAATGTGAAGTAATTTCGACGTACTTATTATAAGATACCAATTTTGGGGCAAGTCAGTAACATTGTATACCGTGACTTATCGCTCTACATTTTTGAGCTGTCTCTTGATATTGCTTATCTAAGTAACGATTTTTCAAAAGGAATCTCTTGAGATGGTTTTCGATACGTATTTTTGTCAGAAAATTCATCCCCTGATATAATTGTATCATTAAACATTGATTTCTTTATGCTTCATTGATAAACGTCTACGTATAAAATCCCTCAATTAGAGCTATAAAACTCAAGATTTGAAAATATTCAAATAAAAAAATTAAATTCGCATGTATTTTCCTACGTTATGAATTTATATCGCTGTAATACCGAATTGTATAACATTGCGGCTTCAAAATGGAGCGCTGTGAGTTTCTTTACACATTCCGAAATCAACGTATATTTTATTTTTATCTGCGTTATGCGATTCAGTTCTGAGGATTTCAAAGGATTCGGTCCAGGCGAAATCTCAATCGTAAAATAGATTGATTATTATTTTTTTTTGTTTCCTACAAATAGACTAACTAAAATAGAAACGAACTCTCCTGACTCGAAATGAACGATTCACTCGGGAAATAATAAATTTGTTATTAATGTTCCTCAAGTTATATGTAATTAAAAGTTATTGACTCTCTTCGATAGCCTTCACATTTTATTTCTTTCGTTTATTTATTTTTAACTACTGAATGCCAATTTTATTTCCCATTTTGATGTAACAAGTTAAAACGAATTTGATGAAGTACCTATATACTTGTAATCGAAGAGGATTGGAGAGTTGGTAAACAAATAATAATATTAAGTATTTCAAAGGTATTCGTAAAATGTGTTTAATCCAATGAAATTATTTTAAGTAGCTACAAAACTATTTCAAATATATATAGAGAAATAGAATGACATTTCTGCAAATCCGATTGAATATTAAAATTGTTAATGTCTGTCGTCAAATGCTAGAGGTTCATTGTTCATCCAAAATACTCATGCTTAGAAACCTGAAATATGTACATAATATTATGTTTTGACGTAATACATTTATTTATTTATCCTTGTACATTATGTAAACAAATGTACTGCAGACTGGCGGGCTTATTGGCATTAGGCGATCTATTCCAACCGACCAAATTACGAAGTATGACAAATTTACTTACTTACAATGTACATCAACAAAAGAGAGAAAGCGAACAAACAAAGTAAAGATACATTACACTAAGATATATACAAAAAACACAACAAAGAAAATAAAGCATTGAGAAAGGACAATGAGAGGAAATTGGAATCAGATGTTGAGGAATAAATATTTCTCCATTAGTTTTTTTTATAATATGAAGTGCGTTGTAAGACGGCGCAATATCCGGACTTAGGCTATTCCATAGTCTTGCTGATTATACTTCGAACGACGAGCTAAGAAGGTCTGTGTTATGGATAGTATTGATTGGATAGATAAATAAGTGAATTTGTTTTTAAGGTAAATGTTTTAATATAGTTTTAATATAGTTGTCATGAAACAAATCTGCGATCCCTCAGATTTTCGAGATGGCAAAGATAGATAATACATAATTAACATTACAAAAATTAGTGACATAAAATTGGTTAAACGCATTTTAACACCAATATTTCTTCCAAATGTCTAGTTTTACAATCTTGCCGTTGCTTGTGCCGTTCCTAACTGGGGATGGCGACCATCACACCAAACTCATCACTTTCTTGCGCCAACATTATGAATGACGGCGCATCCATAATCCTAAGACTCATTGCCTAAGATTTTTAAGACACAATCAAATTTCATGACATTGAAATGATTTCGCATCATGCATTTTTCGTTGTTGTTAAAACTTATGCACAACTAAGTAATTTCACCGTGTAAACGCGAAACTGGGGTTTAATATCGCGAAAGCGCCTGCACTGAGTGGATATATTATTTGTGTTTTTTTTGTCAAAAAAGTTTCAAAAGTATCCATCCGTGATTTGTAATAACTGTAAAAAAATCCAGTATTGTGATTTTGAGGTAGAATAATATAACTTTATTTTCACAAATGTTTGTTTATTCAAACATTGTTATTTTCACACATACACAGCTCGGCGAAGTGTAAAACTCTGACCGGATTCAATAACTTATCCCTACTCGGATAAACTGTTCTACTTCTGATTTATTAGAGATTTCCTTTGTTTCCTTCGATCGGAGGTTGGATTTTTCTTCAACACATCATTTCACTCGTATATATTCATTCCCCTCATTCGTCGTTGTACCTATATAATATATAATACATATTATGTAGTTAGGTGTCCTGAATCGCGGCAACAGTATGCGGTTTATTGGGTGAACAGTCAACATATCGATAATGATATATGTATCATAATATTGAATCGAGTGTTTCGACAAATTTTCGCCATATCCCAAGAGTGTTCTAAACTTACTGGAAACCGGGAGATATTGCTTTTTTCATTTTCAGCTGATACTAAACCGAATATTTTTTTATAACTGGACTGGTTAACCTTTACGAATTATTTCTATATATTGTTTATGGTGCAACATGTTAGCAATGGAATTTTACCGACAAATTGGACAATTTATTGTCATTGTGATTGTATTAAAAGAGTAAACGATGTTAAGTATTTGGGTATTTTAGTAGACAAAAATTTATATACTAAATATACTTATTACAAATAAACTTAAAAAAGTGCTGTACCTACTAAACAGTTTAAAAACATCTCCCAGATACTGCGATCAATTTAGTTTGCAATATGCTAATCAATTATTACATATGGACTGCTGGCCTGGGGAGATACAACAAATATTGCAATAGACTCGGTTAACAAGGCACAAAAATTAATTGAAAGTGCAATACAGAACAAGGTCCACAGTAATTTTCAAGACTCTGGAAGTCATGACACTTCGACAATTATACGCGAGATCTGCACTACTGCATGAAAGAGCCATGCTACAATGCTACATATTAAACTATTGGACCGAATAAGAAATGAGGAGATACGAAGAAGGTCAAGAGTAACAGACGTCGTCGAAAGAGTGGCTAAGCTCAAGTGGTCTTTAACGGGACACGTTCCTAGACTTCAAGACCAGAGGTAGGTGGACAAAAGGGGTAGTGGAATGGATACCTCGCGAAGTTAAAAGAAGTAGAAGGAGGCTGCCCACGCGATGGTCTGATGATATAAAAAGAATGGCTGGTGATTGTATGCAGAAGGCGCAAGACAGAGATATATGGGGGAGGCCTACGTTCAACAGTGGACAGAAATGGCAGTATAATTAAGTATATAATGTTTAATAAATATATTTATTAATTTACTATATCTTTTATACTAGTTCTCTTTTCATTCGAAACACTGCCTTTATTTATATTTCACAAATCGTTTTTTTTAATCTAGTCCTCTGTATCAACTAAGAAGCAACAACCGGTAAAAAGATTTATCTCGTATATTGTGAATGTGAGCAGGTAGGTACTCGTACGTCAGGCAGGATTCAACATTTACATATGGTACATGAATTGGATTACGATAAGATTTCACTCAACAGTAATACTTTGAAAGTTCCCCGTAAGCACTGTGAGATGTTCATATTATAATACACCAAGGTATCTAATGTTATATAATCATTTTAATATCATGTTGTAATATCATCCTACCACTTTGCATATTTGTTCACACCTACAAACACTCGTCTTTATCTTTCTTTACTTTATCGATGTTTGTATTCCAGCATCCTGAATTTGTTTCATAGAAGAAGAAAACTTAATAGAAACCCATCTCTTTCAAAAATTTTACTTTTTTGGACTGTTTTGTTTTGCTCTTGGGGACTGATAAATTCACCTTACAGAATTCTGAAAAATACATGAAGAAGTGAGTGGTCCGGATAATTCAAAAACCTTGCAGACACAGCATTTAGAAGTGCCAGAGAGATTTTACTTGTGGAAACAGTAGAATTGAAATAAATATTCCGTGGGTTATTTTGTCAATTACTGGCTATTGATTAAATAGATTGAAACAATTGAATAAATGTTAAGAATTAGAGTAGTTGACAAAAAGCCCTGTTTTGCATGTAACGCATGAGATCCAACTGTTGATGGCGATATAGTATGTATAGTTGAAGAATTCATACCAAACTATAAGCCTTTAAATCGAAATTATTGAATATTTTATTCCTTTCCATTATTTTGGAGAGTACAGAAGTAATTGCGATGGGTCGGTAGTTAGATGGGTTGCAGCGATCACCTTTTTTATGGAAAAATGAAACAAAAATTTATATGTTGATGACCCCTGACTAGAATAAAAATTCAATGAAAAATATAGACCAAGTCATACAAATCTCGCGGATCTTGACTATGTCGATATGTTAGGAAAAATAAATTCTCTTGAACAAATCAACGACAGTTGGGTTATTTAACTTTTTTACGAGCTAACCAGTTATAAAAACCAAGCGGCGGAAAATTTCTGTTCACTAATTTTATAAATCCACATTACGCGGTGTTGTAAGTAAAAAACAGATTGAATTTTTTTAATACTATACCTATTATGATATTAATAATAATAAGCATTATCATGACATGTATTAGTGTAAATAATATTTTGGTTTGAACTTATTCCATACAATATTCAATGCAAATAAAACGAATCCACCAATCGACTTGAAATTAATATAGAAAATATTTTCATAATAAATTGTGTGTCTTTTGTAAAACTTTATAAAAATAAAAGAATATTGTGTAGATCTGCCAACAAAAGTGTTCCTTGAATAAGTTCGAATATATAGAGATTGCCATATTTGTTATTTGAACAGTTTCATAATGCTCTTTGGATTCGTGGACCTATTTAAAAAGTAAAAATCAATCTGGATTCGTTCCAAGGTCTGATTATTTCCTCGGACGATATGAATTCAGACAATAAATAAAACGAGTCACACAAATTTCTTTTTCTGAACATCATCAATAATTCTTTTGTTTTGTTTCTGACATTTTCTTGACGTCCCGTCACATTTTTTCTCATCATTCTTTATTTTCTTAGATTTGAAACATTGGATAGATCTGTTGGTATTTTCGTTGTTCATTCATAGATGGTAGGAATTAACTATGACAACTCTGCGAATATTATTAATGAGGCAATTAAACGTTGTTTGATGTAGAAAATGAATATTTTAGCAACATTCAATATTATAAATACTTTGGCGAACATTTTTTTGTTCAAATGTGGTTCAAATACTGAGTTCCATTGCTAGGATAATTACAGCAATAAATGCATTTGTAGTATTTCAGCTTAGTTTTTTTTTCCCACCACCACCCGTTCTGCTTATGAGGACTAAAAACGGCCCCTTGCAAAACTCTGAAAGAACACATAAGAACGTAAGAAGAGTCCGGAGAACTCTAAAATCTTGCAGACACTGCACTTAGAGTGCCAAAGAGAGCAGATTATAAGGGAGCAGTAGGTTCGTCGTGCACTGAAAGTGAAGATATTAGTTCACCGTATTTTTGACAAAAAGTCTTGAATGCTCTGAAGTTGCTCTTCGTGGCTACAAGGTCCGCATATCCAATGGGGCCAAAGGAATTCCCTCGAACATCGTTGTAGAGTTCTCGTCGGAATGTTGACACGGAGAAGTTAGTGCATTCCCATAGGATATGCTCAGAAGTCTGATCAGAGTTACCACAAAGCTGACATGAGGAGGAATCGGATAAGTGAAAACGAAAAAGGTAACTTTTGAATCTGCCGTGTCCAGTTAGGAATTGCGTTGTCCAATAATCAGGAATAATCCAAGATGATGAAATACGGGTCCTCACATCAGGAAGAAATAAGAATGTCAGTCTGCCCACGGAAGAAGACGACCAGCGATTTTGCCAAGCGTCTAGAAGTGAATTTTGAGTTAAGTTTTCAATCACTCCACGAAAGGTGGGTAAATTCACGGGCGTGAGAGATACTCCACCCAAAATTGAGCTTCGACCCCTATACAGGTTGTAAATTGAAGCAGGTTCTGTAAGCCTTAGCTAAAGCCTGAAGGGCGAAGCGCTGTCCAGAAAGCAGCAGACGTCTGATGTATTGGGTCTGATGTAAGGGGCGGCGTAACACATAATCCCCAGAAAGGTAGCATTGCAAAACAGTTTTGCTACTGGAAATTTAAGGCCCCAACTAACTCGAGCTAGGCGAGTTAGTAAGTTTTCAGCTTAGTTACTAAAATCTCTTCTTTTCCTTATTTTTCTCCTTCTTGTCAATCTATCTTGCACCATCGTTCCATCCAGTTGTGCCTTTTTAAAAAATAATGGAAATAAAAAAATGGGGAATAAAAAAAAGTTCTTGCAGTATGCACTGCAAGACCTTTATTCCCCATCACATGGTCACTGACCACGCACACCATTTCAGTCTTAATAACTATAATAGTAGATTAAATATTTAATTGCTTTAACATCAGTTTGATAGATTTATTATTTTAATAATAACAATAATAAGATTTTATTGTAGTCTGTGAGCAGGGGGGTGCAATGCTACACAAACCATATCTTTTACATACAAAATTTACATTAAAACATTAGAAAGAAGATAAATTCTTTACACAATATAGATTGTATACCTATAGATAGAAAGAAAGAAATAAATGTACATTAAAAAAATACACTCGTCTTTTTTACACCATAAATAAAAGAGTATTATATATATACACATAGACATACGTCCACACATTTATTCAAGAAAGAGCAACAAATACATATGAAAAATAAAAAAAATAAAAACATTTTATGTAGACATCATAATACTATCGTCTTTAATCCAACACTTCTGCCCATATTTGTGACAGTCTCAGACATTGGTGCCCCTGACCAGCCTTTTTGATTTTGAGGACACCAAGAAATCTTTGATTTTACAGTAGGTATCTACTTACTCTCATACCTAGTCAAATAAAAAACTCAATTACATAAACAAGTCGGCATCTGGAAAAGTTTCTTATTTTATATATATATATTTTTTTTTAAATTAAAAAAATTGTAATTGAAATCCATACATCGAACTATCGGCCGAAAAATCTAATTTAACCTATTTACTTTTCACACGAATTAAACAGTCGCATTTTTTTTCCTTTCGTGCGTTATTTGTTTTTATTTACGATCAACGATTTGTCTTTGAAATGAGAGTAATAAAAAATACCGACAAACGTTTCATTAAATCAAATAAATAGGTATCCATAGACCATCACGAACCTACGCTACATTAATCTGTATGATATCTCCTTTAAATCCTCGTCTTCGTCATCCATTACAACAATTTCTCACTCTTTATTCTCTTCGTTGCTATTTTCGTTGGAATTGCGCCTATTTGAATTTTGGGTCATCGCTAAAACTTAAACGACCGTACAACAATTTTTATGATGTCGATTTTTGTCATTTTATTTATTTCACGTCTTTCTTTTGACCCAGTTATCCTATTTCTCGGCATGATCATAGGCTAGAACTAATATTATTTTTCAAATTTATATTGTAGGCGCCGTAAATTGCAATACGAACAAAATGTTGTGTTAATTCTTGAAATAAGTAGAAAACGGACGATTGTGTAAAAACTGTTTCATTCAACAATGAAAATGAAAATTTCGCAGTTCTTATAAATGTAAATGTGCATTTCATTTTACTTCTTGTATTTTTTTATCTTTGTACGTGGTTCCTTGTTAAGCTCTACGATGATTTGAACGAAAAAGATATAACTGATTGATTTTCGCGATTTCTTCTGATAAGAGATGTATATCTGCCTCATCTATGGTTAGTCAAAAATACAATCTTTGATTTGTCACTATCTGCCTATACGTGCGCCTGAAGATTAGATAGAAAACTGGTGCTTGATATCTTTACCTACCCCATTACATATATGGCGTGATGGTATGTATGTATGAAATGAGAAATTTTATAATGTCGATGTAGAGTTTGAACCTTAAACAGATTTATCGAATATTGCAAAATTAAATCACGTCTGTATTGAAATTACTCCTTTCGAGAATATTCTCACTGTGAGAAGTAAATTTAATACCGCCTATGACTTTGACACTGTTTGAAGCTTCAAACTATGTACTAAATATACATTTGACGAAACCAGCAGATTCAACATGACATGTCATAGAATTCACTCTGGTATCTAAATCATGGGGAATTAATTGTACCGACTTTGCGCTTAGTAATATGTGGATTATAATAAACACCCACTAACTCAGATTAATTACTCATCACATATGTTCAAGACTGAAAAACAGGTGGTGGTCAAGTCAATAATTCGATTTTTTTTTATTATTGGTTCGTATAAAACTAAAAATAGTTGGCAGCGGAATCAATCAGCTATAAAATTTGAAAGTTTTTAGATATTTCTGGACATTACGCATAAATTCTCGAAAAAATAATGTACTATTGTAACCTAAGGTTGATGTTACAGCGTATTTTGGAAAATATGGCGTTTAATAAAAATGAGTAGAATGTAGCCGAGACTAAACTCTCCACACCATAGTAAGTGTTCATTTTTTCTTCTTGAAAGATTGACAATCTCTGATGCATACCTGTCGAATATCAGGTGTGAGACCGGCTGTTCCAAAAACACGCTTCGAGTCTTGCTTAACAGGCTAGTACCGTGCGATAGTCCCGACAGTTTTCCGATAATTAGAGTCTTGGCTAAATGTCCTCCGTCTGAAACGGGGGGTGGCTCTGGTGTTGACCGTGGTTGGCTGGAGACCAGGCTCGGGGCGGTGATTGCCGGATTGTGACCCACAAAGGCTCCAAGTTTTGACAGGTTAAATGGCACGATTATCAAAAAGGTGTGGGAATATGTGAGTGATGTTTGGGTGAATGTGTTCGCAAGATGCATAAATGAGGGTGTTTTTCCAAGCGATTAAAAACATGGTGTCCTGACGGTCATTCTGAAGGGAAACAATAAATTAAAGTCTGATCCAGCAGCTTATAGACCAATAACATTGTTGCCTATTTTATTTTGTTAAATTTTCAACAGCTGTACACATTGTCAAAAAAAACCCAACGATGTAAAAAATAATTCTCCTAGAATTTCTAACTGTGTAAAAAATGCGCATCTTCATTGTTTTGTCGCCATTTTTCTTTTCATGGATTGTATTTATTTCATAGCTAATAAGACTATTAAAACCATGAAAGTGATGAATGGCAAAAAAAATAATAATGTGGTCAACGTGTGTATCTTATATTCCAGTGTTTTTCACAATTATTTACTTGGACTTTTGCTAAAAAGTCCAAGTAAATAATTTGTTTAATAGTTGTTTTGTAAGCATCATAAGTAAAATTCTAATTTCGGTTCGGTACCCACATGTATTAGGTATGTAATGTTGGTACTAATTCTATTACCTTGTTTTGCTTTTGACGTCATTACTTTCATATACCCAAAAAACGAGTGGGTATAATATAAACTAAATGAACATAAAAAAAGATCTTGAATCTAGATGAAACCTTAAGGATGGGTTTCTTTAAAATCATATACCTACGAAATTTAAAAGAACATGTTTTTATAAGTTATGTTTGTGGTTGATGACATAGTTTATTACTTACTAGCTTTTATGTCCCGCCGTTGGCCAAGAATGTAAATTAGTGAAGGAATAAGCAATCGTTTATATCTAAAGTAATAAAGCAATCAAAATGTTAGTGTATGTGTGTGTGTATGTGTGTGTTTGTCTCACGCCTTCTGAAAAACCAAGAGCATCTAAAAATCTAATTTATGTGCGAACGTGTACCAGTATACCTGATGCAGTGTCACGCTAAAAATAATGCGATAAAAATGCTGAATTTTAAAAATATTTCAATAATTATTTTTTTCATACAAAATTTTCCAAGTCATATCTGTCAAAAAAGTGTACATTTTGCACGCAAATATCTGTTAGTTTAAAAGTTAGAAGTACGTATTTACACGAAGAAAATATATTTTCAAGTATAACTTAGCGTTTAAGTGAAAAACATGGTGAATATTTTGTATAATTATAATGTTTAACTTATTTTTAAAGTAAGCGTTTTGTACAAATGTACATATAACCCCGCCATTTTAATATCTTTTCATACGATATTTAATTTTCCTACCGAATGAATATGTTCTTTAAAATAATATACCTTTGAAATAAATGTGATTATGAAATAATAAAATGAAACACAAGACATTACAGCAAGTTTTAAGACATATATTGTAAAAGTCTGTTAATTATTAGTAAAGATATAGGCATAATAAAATTGCATAATTTGTATGTAATATTTGATATTTTGGACAATTTTCGTTTTTGTGGCTTCGAACAAACCAATGTATGTAGGTACCTACCTACATATCCAAAAAAATGTATCGAGCCCATTTGATAGTAATATTTTATATGTTCGATGGTTACTATGGTTACGGAAAGATTCTGATATTCAAATAAAATTTGATATGAATCGAATTTATTTAGAACATTGTTGTAGGTAGGTACCTACCTAATACTATTTACTTACAAATCAACAATATACTGATTTCCTATAGGAAAATTATTTTATTTATTTATTTATGTATGGATGCATGTATGCTATGTGCTCCTAAACCGTTTGTCCGATTACAATGAAACTTTGGTGAATTGTCGAGCGTATGCCCGGGATGGTTTCTGGATTTAAATTTTTTTCTTATTTTTCTTCTTCTTCGTGTATTTGGTCATTTTACCAATGAAAGCGGAATATCCTGGGAAACGAAGGTCCGACTGTCTCTCCATTTCTTCGCAGGTCTTCCAGGACGGTTCCTGGATTTAAACTTTTTTCTTCTTCTTCTTCATCGTGTATTTGGTCATTTTACCTATGAAGGTGGACTAACCTGGGAGAAGAAGTTCCAATTGTCCTTCCATCTCTTCGCAGGTTTCTGGATTTAAACTTTTTTCTTCTTCTTCTTCTTCTTCATGTATTTTTGGTCATTTTACCTATGAAGTTGGAGAATACTGGGAGAAGAAGGTCCAACTGTTCTTCCAACTCTTCGCAAGTCTTCCAAGACGGTTTTTGGATATAAACTTTTTTCTTCTTCATCGTGCATTTGGTCATTTTACCTGGACATTTTAGGTGGACTATCCTGGGAGAAGAAGGTCCAATTTTCCTTCCATATCTTCGCAGGTATCTGGATTTAAACTTTTTTCTTCATCTTCTTCGTGTATTTAGTCATTTTACCTTTGAAGGTGGAGTATCCTGGGAAAAGAAGGTCCAATTTTCCTTCCATATCTTCGCAGGTATCTGGATTTAAACTTTTTTCTTCTTCTTCTTCGTGTATTTAGTCATTTTACCTTTGAAGGTGGAGTATCCTGGGAAAAGAAGGTCCTTTCATCTCTTCGCGGTTCTTCCAGGATGGTTTCTGGATTTAAACTTTTCTTAAGCGGCTGAAGGGACGGGATGTAATGAAGGGAAGGGATGCACTAAAGGGCCTGAAGGGATGGGAGGTATAAAAGGGCCTAAAGGGACGGGAGGTACTGAAGGGCCTGATTGGAAGGGACGTAATGATGGATTGAAGGGATGGGAGGTACTGAAGGGTCTGAAGCGACCGTTCGTGGAGTCTAATTCTTTTTCTTCGTTTTCTTATTTTATGTAGAACTTTGGTGAATTTTATACAAAACTATTTCCTATGGATTAATCTTCTTCTTCTTTTATGTAGACCTTTTAGTCAGTTTTTATGCAATCTATTTCCAATAGTCTAATTCTTCTATTTTATGTATTTTTTCTTATTTTATGTAGACCATTGAAATAGTTTTTTATACAAACTATTTCTTATAGTCTTATACTTATTCTTCTCTTTTTTATTTAGACTTTTGGGTTAGTTTTAAGTCTAATAGTCTATTGTGCAGAAATATTATTAACAATATGCACACTTGATGAAAATACATATGTAAAAACGAATGGGATGTGGGATGTGACGATGTAACCTGCACTAGAATATTTTCAATACTTTTGTTTAATCAAATTTAAACCATTTATATCATCCTATTTTGAATAATTTTCAACACCTTCATATTTGATTTCGTTGACGATATTTAAATAATGGGGGTTGTGGCCATTACTGAACTCTTCACAACGTTTATATTCAAATTAAAAACTATTTATTATAGTTTAAGTCTTTTTCTTCTTCGTTAATGTAGACTTTTGTGTCAATTTTAAGTCTATCAGTCTAATTGTGCAAAAATATAATGCACACTTGATGAAAAAATATAAAAACGAATGGGATGTGACCAACACTAGATCTTTTCAGTACATTATTTAATCAAATTTAAACCACATTCCAACATCCAAAATTACTAAATTTTCAATAGGTATATATTACAATTTGTTTTCGATGATAATATTTAAAAATGGGGGTTGTGTACAACGTTGATAAACTGTCATATTTAAAACCATTTCGCGTAGTCCATGCGTGCAGAAATTGTATATTATACTTCATTCACACTTTATAGCAATATATAAAAAAGAATGGGTTGTGGCCATCACTTGAACATTTTACAATGCTTAAACTCAATCAAATTTCAAACCACTTTTCATAGTCCGAAATTGCAAAATAATTGGGTGACAATATTATAAAAACGATTGCTTATTCCTTCACAGTTTTACATTCTTGGCCAACGGCGGGACATAAAGGCTAGTACCTACATAATATTGTCACACATAATTTTTTTTAACCGTAGTATGAAAAGTAGTTTGAAATTTAATTGAGTTTAAGCGGTGTAAAATCTTAAAGTGATGGCCACAATCCATTTGCTTTTATATATAAGCACATACAATTTCTGCACGCATGGACTATGGGGAATGATTTTAAATATGACTTATTATAAAAAGACAACGTCGTAAAGAGTTTGGATTTTGCCACAACCCCTATTTTTATATATTGTCATCGAACGCAAATAATGTGTTTTAAATATTTAGTAATTTTGGATGATGGGAAATGGTTTAAAAATTGATTAAACAAAAGTACTGAAAATATTCTAGTGTTGGTCCCATCCCATTCGTTTTTATATTTTTAGTCAAGTGTGACTATAGTTTATTATAGTTTATTATAGCACAATAAAACTGATAGACTTAAAACTGACACATAAGTCTACATTACAGAAGAAGAAGACTTAAGCTATGTTAAATAGTTTTTAATATGAATATAAACGTTGTGAAGATCCAGCAATGGCCACAACCCCGATTTTTTATATATTGTCATCAAAATGAAATGTGTAGTTATTGAAAATTAAGCAATATATGATGATAAAATAAATGGTGTAAATTTGATTGAACAAAAGTAATGAGAAGATTCTAGTGTTGGTCACATCCCATTCGTTTTTATGTATTTTCATCAAGTATGCATGTTGTTTATAATATTTCGTTACAATAGACTATAAGACATAAAACTAATCCAAAATACTAAATTAAAAAAAGAAGTAGAAGTATAAAACTATAACAAATAGTTTGTAATAAAAACTGACCCAATGGTCTACATAGAAATCGAATATTTTTTATTATTGCATATGCGCAAACATTGGATTTTTTTCCTTGTCGAGAGTCAAAGATATTTTTTAACAGATTTTTAATTATCTCAATAGAGACGAAGTTGGAATATTTATTGTAGGAGAACCGGGAAATCAAGGCACCTACAGGGCTTACGACCTGTCATCGGCTATGATAGAAGATGAAATAGAAGAATTACACATTAGGAAATGTATTATATAAAAAACTGACCAAAATGTCTTCATAAAAGAAGAAGAAGATGAATTGAACTATAGGAAATATTTTATATAAAATTCACCCAACATCTACATAAAATAAGAAAACGAAGAATTGAACTAAAGGATAGTTTGTATAAAAACTAACCAAAAGGTCTACATAAAGGAAGAAGAAGACGAATTAGACTATAGGAAATAGTTTGTATAAAAACTCACCCAAGGTCTACATAAATTAAGAAAAAGAAAAATTAGACTATAGGAAATAGTTTATTTATGAACTGTCCCAAATGACTTCACAAAAGAAGAGGAAGAAGATTTAAGCCCCAAGAAATAGTTTGTAGAAAAAATCACCCAAAGGTCTACATAGAAAAAAGAAGAATTTCACTATAGGAAATAGTTTGTAGGTATATTGAATGTGTATTGTAGTTAACCTAAAATAGTTTAATAATTTTCCTATACAAAATCAGTATATTCTTGGTTTTTAAGTAGTAAGTATTAGGTATGTAGGTACCTACCTACAATGATGTTCTAAATTAATTCGAATTCGATTTATAACAAATTTTATTTGAATATCAGAATGTGTCCGTTACCATAGTAACCATGTTCCAACATGTGAAAAATATCAAATGTTATGGAGACATTTTTTGAATATGAAGGTACCTACATTGGTTTGTTCGATGCCATAAAAATGAAAATTGTCAGAAAAAACAAATATTTTTAACAAATTATGCAATTTTATTACGCCTATATCTTTACTAATAATTAACAGACTTTTACAATATATGTATGTCTTAAAACTTGCTGTAATGTCTTGTGTTTCATTTTATTATTTCATAATTACATTTATTTCAAAGGTTTATTATTTTCAATAACATATTCATTCGGTAGGAAAATGAAATATTGTATGAAAAGATATTAAAATGGCGGCGTTTATGTACAAAACGCTTACTTTAAAAATAAGTTAAACATTATAATTATACAAAATATTCACCATGTTTTTCACTTAAACGCTAATTTATACTTGAAAATATATTTTCTTCGTGTAAATACGTACTTCTAACTTTTAAACTAACAGATATTTGCGTGCAAAATGTACACTTTTTTCACAGATACGACTTGGAAAATTTTGTATGAAAAAAATAATTATTGAAATATTTTTAAAATTCAGCATTTTTATCGCATTATTTTTAGCGTGACACTGCATCAGGTATACAGGTACACGTTCGCACATAAATTAGATTTTTAGATGCTCTTGGTTTTTCAGAAGGCGTGAGACAAACACACACACACACACATACACACACACACACACACACACACACAAACACTAACATTTTGATTGCTTTATTACTTTAGATTACGTATTTTGACAACATATTGTCAGGATTGTCCCTTGAAGCAAATCAATTACGTTAATGCAATATGTAGCATACCTACTTAGTAACAAAATAAAAAGTATTTGAATTAGGAATTTAATATTGTCACCCACTACAGGCCATCGCCATTGTGTAAACGGGCTAATTGTGCCTCATGGCGTACAAATGGTAGTGGGCCATGCGTCGTGGCGCGCAATGGCCACGTTGTCGGTTTTTTGGGCACACTTCAAAGGGATCGTGGCGTGGTCTGGCCGGTGGTGATCACACAGTGGCGGAGTGGCCCATTGTTCAGTTTGTCACCGACCGCGCTACGGCGTAGTGCGCTTCAAGTTTGTCTTTATCGTGGAGTAACGAAGAAACATTTAAATTTATAGAGTTGTATTAGTAATTAATAATACTTTTATTACAAATACTTTTGTGTTAAATATTTTGTATTATTGTTAATAAGTACTTAGGTCTATTTTAGTATGAATAAAAAATATTACAATATGTGCATGGTTAATGTTTTTTTTTCAAACACCAGATATAAGAATTTCTATTTATCTATTTATAAATAAAATAATACAATATTTTTTTTATGTTTAGGTACAACATAAAAACTTTTAGCTAACATTGTGACATAATTGCTCTACAAACATAAAATACAAACAGATGATATATGTTTTATTTGTAACTTCTTGCACATATATTTTTTTAACTAGTTGCATGTAACACATGAGATCCAACTGTCGATAGCGATAGTATGTATAGTTGAAGAATAAGAACCAAACAATAAACCCATAAATACAAATTATTTAATATTTTAAGATATTTGGTTTTCTATACAACATATGTACCTAGGTATGTATGTCAAGACAGGATAGTATGGAGGTCAGTCCTTTGATCCTACCCAGAATATGAAAACAGCATGATGGTATGTATGTATGTTTGGAGATTAGTATCAAACTATTAAGTCTTCTTAGATATTGTGTGTAGGCTACTGCCATACAAATTGTATGAAGCAATGTCGTCACTAAATTCAATTTTTATAAAAATATGTGCTAATACAATGCTAATATTTTTTATAGAAATAAAATTATCTAGTTGGGGTGTTTCGGCTTTTTTTGATATTTTTAAAAAAATTGGAAATATAGGCAGTTAAACTCATAAATTTATCATAAAAAATATTTTTCGTAATAAAAAATGTTTGAGAAACCCTGGATTTTTAAAAAAAAAATCAATTTGAGATTTTGTATTTGTCTATGTTTTTACCAATTTTCAGCGTTCTATCTTTTATGGTTTCTGAGATTATGGAAAAATTAACCAATATTTCAAAAGTTGATAACCCCTGACTGAAACAAAAATTCACAATTCTGAGTATAAAAGTTTTGTAGGCCTATAACTGTTTATATAATATTCTGAAATTTTAGGCTCTGTAAATAGGGGGGACAGACACACACACACAGACACACAATACTCACATAAAATGTTCTACTCCAAATTCTGAGTAAATCCATGTATGGGAACATATATGCTGCGAGGCCTCTAGTTTGTGTTATTAACATGCAAAAAGTCCACTACGCCATACAAAATGTTCCTTCGTACACGCATCTTGTCTTAATAATGTCGATTCATTCAGAGAATTGAATTCTCATGAACGAATCGACAGTTGGACAACCAGAATTATTCCGGTACACACTCATATATTAGTTGTAAGCAGTATACAAATTAATTGCCGCGGCCGATATTAATTCGACGTCCACCGTCAGTGCCTCGCTATGCGGTAATGAGCCATGGACCATTGTGTGAACACCTTTTCGCCGACAGGCGTTGATGGCCTGCCATGGCGCATGGCCGTACATGGGCCATTGTGTACTGGAAGCTTAATAAATGTGATGCAGATCAGGGGAGCAAGTCTGGTTCAATCGGCGAAATCAAAACCTTCGTGATTACCCATATCATGGATATAATTATTATATGGAGTTCTACAATATCTTTACTCCATACGATAATTATATCCATGATATCACTATAGGGTTTTGATTTCGCCGCGCCGGTCGAACGAAACTTGCCCCCCAGATGATTCATGAATTAATGAGTTGACGAACACTATGATTAGGTAGAATTCTATTTAACATTAAAATAAAAATGAAATCAAAATATCTTAATTCTACATAGATAGTTATTTCCCCTTATTATGGCATTGTCAAGACTATATTATATTAGTGGAGCCCTAAACCTCAAAGGGAAACTCTAAGCTATCATAGTCTTGGCAATGCCCAAACGAAACAAAATAACTAACATATTATATGTAGAATCAAAACATATTAGTGTTTTCATTTTTATTTTAATAAACCATCTAGTGAAATTAAATCGCAAATAAATATGGCAAAGGTCATAATGAAGTTATTTATTTATGAAAGTTTTTACACAATATGAACAAAGACGAGATGAAGTGGTCGAAATCCTTCAAAGAACAGATACTACAAGTCACCTCTAGTATCAGATATTAATAATATAAAAGCCGAAACAATATGAAGAAGAATATGATTTAATTTGCCAAAATTCTCGTTGAAAGTTTTATTTATCAATCATTATTTTTTATCATTTTCTATTGTTGATTTACAGGGAGCATATTTTTTATACTCACGGCTGATTTTGATGTCAAACTGATATATTTTTAGATCTATGTTTTGTTTTCTTTATTCCATAAAAATATTATTGATTGTTACATTTTTCATAGATTTTCTTCAATTTCTTTGTGTTATCTTTCGCAACAAACAATAAACGTTAAAGTTGTTTTGTTATAAATATCTCACCAAGTAAGTACATACAATTATATTGTATGTGGTTGAAATTATTCTTTATTTATTTATTATGAAGCATATCATTTTTAAATTTGATTTTTACTATTCGTCGACGGGTATTTTATTATTTGTATCGTAATAAAAAACGAGTGGGTTGTGGCCAACACTAAACTCTCCACACCACAAATATTGACAATGAAATATTTTATTCATTCTAAATTTTACTACCAGGAATATAAATTTTCTAACGATAGTATATTTTCATGTTAAGATAGACAAACTATTAATGCAGTATGGTGAAGAATTCTAATGTTGTATGAAATATTTTAATAAAAGCAGATAAATTTTGTTTTAAAGGACGTTAGAGCATTTTGACAATTTTGACACGTGATATCATATGAAGAAATTTTTGTTATTTATGGAAAGCTAATCAGTTCGATGTTCAAGCTCTTTACATTATAACATGAAATCAAATTACTGAACTTTTCCATACATAAGAAATTTATCTTATTATATACATTTTTATTCATACTAAATTTTACTACCATGAAAATAAATTTTCTATCGATAGTATATTTTTATGTTAAGATAGACAAACTATTATTGCAGTATGGTGTAGAATGCTTATGTTGTATGAAATATTTTAATAAAAGCAGATAAATTTTGTTTTAAAGGACGCGAAAGCATTTTCAAAATTTTGACACGTGATATCATATGAAGAAATTTTTTGTTATTTATGGAAAGCTAATCAGTTCTATGTTCAAACTCTTTACATTATAACATGAAATCAAATAACTGAACTTTTCCATACATAGAAATTTATCTAATTACATTTTTATTCATACTAAATGTTACTACCAGGAATATAAATTTTCTTCCGATAGTATATTTTTATGTTAATATAGACAAACTATTAATGCAGTATAGTGAAGAATGCTTATGTTGTATGAAATATTTTAATAAAAGCAGATATATTATGTTTTAAAGAACGCGAGAGCATTTTCAAAATTTTGACACGTGATATCATATGAAGAAATTTTTTGTTATTTATGGAAAGCTAATCAGTTCTATGTTCAAGCTCTTTACTATATAACATGAAATCAAATTACTGAACTTTTCCATACATAGATATTTATCTAATTACATTTTTATTCATACTAAATGTTACTACCAGGAATATAAATTTTCTTCCGATAGTATATTTTTATGTTAAGATAGACAAACTATTAATGCCGTATAGTGAAGAATGCTTATGTTGTATGAAATATTTTAATAAAAGCAGATACATTTTGTTTTAAAGAACGCGAGAGCACTTTCAAAATTTTGACACGTGATATCATATGAAGAAATTTTTTGTTATTTATGGAAAGCTAATCAGTTCTATGTTCAAGCTCTTTACATTATAACATGAAATCAAATTACTGAACTTTTCCATACATAGATATTTATCTAATTACATTTTTATTCATACTAATTTACAATCAAAATCTTTTTCATACACCCTTTTACACATATCCACACATGCAAACACATCCTCACATTAACGAAAACACAAAGACACCTAATAATTTTTTTCATATACCTACAATTGTATTTTATATGTACTTTTTTATATTTTTTTATGACTTAAAATGTGTACTTTTGTACTTTATTATTTGTATTTTTTATATTTTTTTGTGCCTTAGATGTTAAGAATTCACGTAGCTGAAATTTATGCTTACTTATTGCCTAGTATTACCTCAGAACAGGCTTTGCCTAGTGAGGTAATAAATTCCATTGATATATTTCATGAACAATATTTTATATTTTATTTTATATTGTATTATGGAAATTAATAAAAAAAAAAAAAATGTTACTACCAGGAATATAAATTTTCTTCCGATAGTATATTTTTATGTTAAGATAAACAAACTATTAATGCAGTATAGTGAAGAATGCTTATGTTGTATGAAATATTTTTTAAAAGGAGATAAATTTTGTTTTAAAGAACGCGAAAGCATTTTCAAAATTTTGACACGTGATATCATATGAAGAATTTTTTTGTTATTTATGGAAAGCTAATCAGTTCTATGTTCAAGCTCTTTAAATTATAACATGAAATCAAATTACTGAACGTTTCCATACATAGAAATTTATCTAATTACATTTTTATTCATACTAAATGTTACTATCAGGAATATAAATTTTCTTCCGATAGTATATTTTTATGTTAATATAGACAAACTATTAATGCAGTATAGTGAAGACTGCTTATGTTGTATGAAATATTTAAAAAAAAAGCAGATAAATTTTGTTTCAAAGAGCGTTAGAGCATTTTGACAATGTTGACACGTGATATCATATGAAGAAATTTTATGATATCTATGAAAAGCTAATCAGTTCTAAGTTCAAGCTATTAATATTCTTATATCAATATGAAATCAATGAACTGAAAATTGCCAAATATAAAAAAATTCTCTTGTTACATATAAGTTTCATACAAATATCCATTAAATAAAATATAATTTTTGAAACCGTTGAATATTTTTCTTTTAACATTGACCAACTTTGAATACAATTTTATGAAGATTCTTGGTGTTGTATAAATAGTTGAAACCAAATTAAAATATCTCTAATTTCCAGGTCGTGAGAGCATTTTTTCAGTTTTAATAGATGAAATCATAAAGAAACATTGGGAAAAAATGAACCGTTGTCTATGGAAAACTAATCAGCTCTAAGTTTATGGACTTAACACATGTGATATCAATATGAAGTCAATCGGACTTATAGTTTGGGCTGCAGAGAGGACACAAAAAAAATAACAACGTAAATGATGAATTCATAGAGAAGAAATCAAAAGTTGTCTATGGAAAACTAATCAGCTCTAGGTCTTTGCACTTTACACATATGATGTTAATATGAAGTCGATCGGACTTATAGTTTGGGCTGTAGAGAGGACACAAAAAAGATAAATGCTACGGCGTACGGCGTATACGCCATACACACAAACACATCACGACGAAACTCATAGTGTGCATTCTCTACATGATACCCATTGAGAAATTGATGTAAAAAAAATACGCTTAAATTTTGCGAAATCATGACTCTCCCCTATTCCATAGTGTGGAGAGTAAAAATTGATAAAAGTTGATGTCATGGATCGAGTTGCAAAACTTAAATTCCAATGGGCAGGTCATGTTGCCAGACAGGGTACGGACAGATGGGCACCCAGAATTCTAAATTGGAGACCATGGGATATGAAAAAGGGAATAGGTCAGCCCCAAAAAAGGTGGGCCGATGATATTGTTCCTGTAGCTGGAAGCAGATGGGTTCAAAATCCCAAAAAAAAAAGACTAGTGGAAGGTTTTAGAAGAGGCCTACATCCAGCAGTGGAGAGAAAGAAGAAGAAGAAGATCGTAATAAATAAGAAAAAAATATTTCGAAGAAACACACCCCAAGTCATTAAAATCAGACGCCTGGATCATTTGTCACTGGTTTATATTTTCGTCAACAATGAAATGAATAATAAGTGTGATATAAAAAGAAGAAAGATAACAAACATTACGGTATCTCAATGTTTACAAACCGGGGGAATTTTCAGAAGATTTTATACCAACGGCGAAATTCACAAAGAGGATCGCAAAGTTTATCTGACGATATAACGTATTAAAGGAGTATTTGTATGAAAATAAACCCCGAACAGTCCGCAGCCTTGTTGATTCCGAAAGATACTTTTATGGCGTTTTATTTTCGAAAGAATTGAAGGTAGGTCTTTTCTTCTGATGCCATAGTATTGGAAAATAATTTCACTATTCGTTTGAATTCCACGCTATGGGTGATAATACATATGGCATTTGTATTATCTGCCAAGGAATAAAACGAAAGAGAAAATTCAGAGAAATACAAATTACATCTAAAAATTTCTTGCGTATACGAATCTCGTACCTACGTGGAAAATGTAACGCCTTTTCCTAGAGGTACTTGACGCATTTTTGTCTAGACAAAGCATTTATCGTTTCTTCTACTTATTACTTAGACTGTTCCGTTATGTCGGTTCAACCATTGGAGACCCAATTAATGATTCAATTTGTTTTATTTCAAACTTATATAATGTTACTTGATGAAACAGTGGTTGGGTTATTGTTGTTGGGAAAAATGTAAAATAATCAGACATTGTAAATGCTTTATTTTTCTCTTTCCGAAATCGTATTCTGCTGAGTTTTTTTTTTCATATTTAATTTCAATGAGGGTTATTATTTTGTCTAGGTACTAAGCGTAATTTTTTTTTCTTATAAGTAATGTCGTGAAAATAACTAATTGAGTATTTTTATTTTGTTTTATACTTCTTGGGTATCTAACAGGTACTATGTCAAATATTAATGTCACACGCATCCTATAACAAGTTGCCACATTCTGGAGACTTACGATATTAATTGTCTCACAGATCCAGACTGAAAACACAATTAAAAATTGTGTCTCTACCGGGAATCGAATCCGGGACCATTGGATCAGCAGACAGATACCTAACCAACTGAGCCACGAAGGCCTACTATCAATATGCTATTATCAATAATTGTTATTTTTTATTTACTAAGTTATTTTTAGTTTTGTATTCCAAATTGAGTACTTATAAAGGTTCACAATACTGCCAACTTGGTTGGAAGCTTCCTTGGTTGTTGATTTCAACATTATTCATTAGGATCTGTCAAAGATCACAAAGTCCTTATTGAAGTTTTGCCTCATGAATAACTTTAATAGCTTGGTGATGGTCTGACATTTGAGATTCAAACAAACCGATCGACCAAACATTACTTCTCGTGACAAGGGTGCTCAGTTAAGTAATTTCTTGCTTGCCTTTGAATACCACCCGAGTCCCAGCTGCAAACAACTCCCATGGTCTTAAATTCTTCGCCAAAGTAGGCCGATAATAGACTAGTCGAGAGAGACTCACAAAAGACAAACAGAAAGTCTAATTAAGTCTATCACAACTGAACTAGGTACATATTAATCACAATTATTATATAACAAGTGACAATGTTGCGTTTTCAAATTTCACAAATCTTGTATAAAAATTTTGAGTTTTTTATTTATATTTTATTTATATAAAATTTTATTCTGCCATTTGTAAGTGGCGAATTTATTGCCAAAATGGCAATTTATAACGAGTTTCCAATCCAGAGAAGCAATATTTCAATCTACAATCTACAGAATCTGTAATACATACAATAGGCATTTCTAAGATATCGACATATTCTTATTAAGCGCCCCCACATTTAAAAAATATATCAGACTTAAAAATTCATCCTCATAATCAAACACAACACTTAATATACTGCACACATTTATATATACAATTTCACACAATATCTCACCATAATATGTAACTATTCCTAACTTATCTTAATATAGGTACTACAATAACTCCAGTGACAACCTGTAATTGGCTTTAATATTACTCAAATCATCTTAATTTTACATAATTTATTATACGCTGCATGTTGTCCTCTAATTAAATAAATAAATTTCCATAAGAGATGAATTTAAATACATCATTCCTTTGTTGGTAATCGAACCTAGTTTTTAGAAACTCTTCTTTGTATAGTCTATGCTCCAATACAATATTTATGAAAATACATATAAGAAACACACTATCATCGAACCATGCTTACAAAAAGATTTAAACTGAAATCTAGTTGAACAACATCATCGTCATTCAGATTGATATACACTGACTTGTCAAATACAGATTAGTTGTTAATGATTTTCTTTTTATACTAGCTTTTATGTCCCGCCGTTGGCCAAGAATGTAAATTAGTGAAGGAATAAGCAATCGTTTATATAATATTGTCACAAAAAATATTTGCTAATTCTAATGGCGCCTGCCGAAGTAACTCAGCTTCGCGACGGCGCAATCGGTGAATGCGCCACAGTAGTATGAAAAGTAGTTTGAAATTTAATTGAGTTTAAGCGATGTAAAATGTTCAAGTGATGGCCACAACCCATTTGTTTTTATATATAAGTAGGTACATACAATTTCTGCACGCATGGACTATGGTAAATGGTTTTAAATTTTTTTTTTTTTTTTTAAAAAATGAATATGTCCTTGTTAAACAAGTACATATACATCTTCCTACGTTCCCTAAAATAAGCAAATAAATGCTTGTGCTTAGGTGAACGAAATCGGTCGAGGCAGGATTCGAACTCGCGACCACTGGATTGCTAACTCAGCACGCTAACCGCTCTGCCACCGACCCAAATATGACTGATTATAAAGAGACAACTTTGTAAAGAGTTTGGATTTGGCCACAACCCCTATTTTTATATATTGTCATCGAACGCAAATGTGTTTTAAATATTTAGTAATTTTGGATGATGGGAAATGGCTTAAAAATTAAATAAACAAAAGTACTGAAAAGATTCTAGTGTTGGTCACATCCCATTCGTTTTTATATTTTTCGTCAAGTGTGCATACCTATAGATTATTATATTTTTGCACAATAAAACTGATCTACATTACAGAAGAAGACTTAAATAGTTTTTCATTTGAATATAAACGTTGTGAAGAGTCCAGTAATGGCCACAACCCCGATTTTTTATTATATTGTCATCAAAATCAAATGTGTAGTTATTGAAAATTAAGCAATATATGATGATATAATAAATGGTGTAAATTTCGATTGAAAAAAGTATTGAGAAGATTCTAGTGATGGTCACATCCCATTCGTTTTATGTATTTTCGTCAAGACTGTGTGCATGTTGTTTATAATATTTCTATACAATAGACTATAAGACTTAAAACTAACCCAGAAGACTAAATGAAAAAAAAGAATAAGTATATGACTATAACAAATAGTTTGTAATAAAAACTGACCCAATGGTCTACATAAAAGATGCAATAGAATAATTACACAATAGTAAATGTTTTATATAAAAAACTGACCAAATGGTCTTCATAAAAGAAGAAAAAGATGAATTGAAATATAGGAAATCTTTTATATAAAATTCACCCAACGTCTACATTAAATAAGAAAACGAAGAATTAGACTAAAGGAAATAGTTTGTATAAAAACTAACCAAAAGATCTATAAAAAATAAGAAAAAGAAGAATTAGACTATAGAAAGTAGTTAATATAAAAACTGACCCAAAGGTCTACATATTAGAAGAATAATTATACGTCAGGAAATAGATTGTATAAAAACTAACGCAAAGGTCAACATAAAAGAAGACGAAGAAGAATAAGACTAAAGGAAAAGTTCGCATGAAAACTCTCCCTTGGTCTACATAAAAGAGGAAAAATTAGACTATAGGAAGTTAGTTTATACAAAATTCAACAAAGGTCTACATAAAATTAGAAAAAGAAGAAATACGTTAAAAGAAATAGTTGGTATCAAAACTGGCCCAGAGGTCTACATAAAATAAGAAGAAAAAGAATTAGATAATAGGAATAAGTTTGTATAAAAACTCACCCAAAGGGCTACATAAAAGAAGAGGAAGAAGATGAATTAGACTATAGGAAATAGTTTGTATAAAAACTCACCCAAGGTCTACATAAATTAAGAAAAAGAAAAATTAGACTATAGGAAATAGTTTATTTATGAACTGTCCCAAATGACTTCACAAAAGAAGAGGAAGAAGAATTAAACTCCAAGAAATAGTTTGTATAAAAAATCACCCAAAGGTCTACTTAAATAAAAGAAGAATTTCATTATAGGAAATAGTTTGTAGATTGAATGACATGTGTATTGTAGTTAACCTAAGATAGTTTAATAATTTTCCTATACGAAATTAGTATATTGTTGGTTTTTAAGTAGTATTAGGTATGTAGGTACCTACCTACAATGATGTTCTAAATTAATTCGAATTCGATTTATAACAAATTTTATTTGAATATCAGAATGTGTCCGTTACCATAGTAACCATAGAACATGTAAAAAAGATCAAATGGTTTGTAGACATTTTTTGAATAATATGTAGGTACCTACATTGGTTTGTTCGATGCCATAAAAATGAAAATTGTCCGAAATATCAAATATTATATACAAATTATGCAATTTTATTATGCCTATATCTTTACTAATAATTAACAGACTTTTACAATATACGTCTTAAAACTTGCTGTAATGTCTTGTGTTTCATTTTATTATTTCATAATTATATTTATTTCAAAGGTTTATTATTTTCAAGAACATATTCATTCGGTAGGAATATGAAATATTGTATGAAAAGATATTAAAATGGCGGCATTTATGTACAAAACGCTTACTTTAAAAATAAGTTAAACATTATAATTTTACAAAATATTCACCATGTTTTTCACTTAAACGCTAAGTTATACTTGAAAGTAAATTTTTTTCGTGTAAATACGTACTTCTAACTTTTAAACTAACAGATATTTGCGTGCAAAATGTACACTTTTTTGACAGATACGACTTGGAAAATTTTGTATGAAAAAAATAATTATTGAAATATTTTTAAAATTCAGCATTTTTATCGCATTATTTTTAGCGTGACACTGCATCAGGTATACAGGTACACGTTGGCACATAAATTAGATTTTTAGATGCTCTTGGTTTTTCAGAAGGCGTGAGACAAACACACACACACACACATACACACACACACACACACACACACACACACAAACACTAACATTTTGATTGCTTTATTACTTTAGATAAATAGATGATCCCAGTCATGTATAAGTACTGTTGCTTTCATTGTTTACAAACCAATTTTTCAATAGATGGCGTTACAAAAAAATATCTTCTGTACGTTAAAGATGGCGATGATGTTTCAGTTTATTTTCAAGCGAATAGATTTTCATGAATAATATATAATATAGAACTTTCAAAAATGGGATTGATAGGGAACTCAATAAGAAGGCATAATTGGTGAACTCTAGCGCATAAAGTGATCATGTATACTAGCCGATGACAGGTCGTAGATCAGGGGTGGGCAGACTTACACTATCTACAGACTTACACGGTCTACAAGATAAAAATTGGACGACAAGCGATCGACTCACAAGCAGAAAAAATAATTAGTACTTACCTACATACTACTTAGAGGTCGATGAATGGCACTGCGTGTTTTCCGCTAATATCTCGTAGGAAGGCACGAATTTACCAAGTGCCAAACGTAAACACGAAGACAGATGTTCGTCAGTAAGCCGATTGCGGTATTTTGACTTAATTATTTTCATTTCATAAAATGTAGATTCACACAAATACGTTGACCCAAACAAAGCAGGTAATTGTTGGGCAATTTGCTTTAGATTTGGGTATTTTACTTGCGTTAAAAGAGACCAAAATGTGGTATCTGTTGCTCTAGCTTTGGGGTGTATGTCTGAAATAATCTGCATTATCTCGTTTTCGAGAGAAGGCAAGTCCATGTCAAAAGTATTCGATATTTCAGAAGCAATTATTTCAACATCCTCACAAGAAATTTGTAAGTATGCGCGCGATCGATCCTAAAACCGCTCGCGATCGACCGGTCGATCGCGATCGACTGTTTGCCCATCCCTGTCGTAGATGGTCGTTGAAGCCCTGTAAATGCCCTGATTTCCCAGTTCTCCTATAATATTATATTCCAACTTCGTCTCTATTGAGATTTTTTGAAATTAATTTTCACATTTTTAAGCATATCTTTTTGATCATCGCTTTGAAATTAGTTCTAAAAATTATATCTTGTCATTCATTCATTCATACCATCACGGCATATCCCACAATGTGGGGTAACCAGCGAAAGGTGTACGGGTGTGCATTGCCTTATAAAAGGGAGCACAGCATATCTGTGTATACCCACACACCAGTCTCGTCTCACCTAAAAAGGCACTATATTCAGAATGGGTGGTGAACCTCATTGCTGAACTATGTGAGATGTTATATCTTGTCAGCTCTTTTAATCTATTTTTATACCTTGAGTGATTGTTGCCTTTGAAATATTGATTTAATCATCATTTTACTGATTTAATCATTTGATATTCAGTATCCTTTTTGAGATTTGTGGGAATTTTCTGTTAAATCCACAACTGAGAAGATTTTAGTTACGTAAAGGAGATTTGTAAAGAAGTAAAGCTTTAGTATTTCTAAGAAAAAAGCTCGAAATGTACTTATATAAATACAATATTTTCTGACGTGTTCATTTTTATTTGAACGCATGATTTAATCAATGTCCTTAATATTTTATCATTCTCTGCCTCACCATTTTTTATTTAAATAAAATATCAACATTTTATAAGTAATTTTAAAATTAATCTTATCGTTAATAACAAAGCCTTAAATATGTACTTTGAAATGATACCCGTACTCCAAATCAAATGTGAATGTTTTCTCCATTTCGATAAATAATCTTACATATTCACTAAAAGATTATAGAAATTACTTTAATAAAATTAGAACAAAGGAGCTTACAATTAAACACACGCTTGACGGCGGGTGGTTAAGACGCCTCTCAGAAATTTCTTTTTCTTCTTATTGTGCTGTACCTAACGTAGGATGGCGACCATCACACCAAACTCTTCCCGATCTTGCGCCAACCTAATTAGTGACGCCGCAACGAGATTTTTAAACCACAATCTTCTATCACACCCCATACTCCCTTACCTCTGTCTTTCCCTCCTCCATAAGTTGTAGAAGAGCATATTTAACACCATGGAATATGTGGTCAAAGTATGTGGCTTTGCGTCTCTTGACAGTGGTCAGCAACTCTTTCTCTCTCTTCTTGTTATATTTATTTTATTTTTATTTTTTTATTTTATTTTTATTTTTATATTTATTTTTATTTGAAATATTCAAACTTATTAATATAGCTTGCATTATATTTTAGTACATATTCACGAGAAACATTTAGTTCCGTAATTTTTAGTGTTATTGCTTCGATATGGCTGTCTTTGCTTTGAGATAAAGTTATGAACCTTCGTGTAGGTGCACACGTGTATTGAAAGTACGGAGCGTGAAAATTCTCAGAACAGATAACACTTTTGCAGAATATTGTATGAATATGGTTGTGTGGCGAGACACGAAAATTTCTAGTGAATTGCTAAAATTTTAATTAAATCTTAACGTTTTGCCATTACCGCAAAACACAAGCAGGGAGTTCATGTTCAACAGAATAGAAAACAATTTCCATTTCACAATTTTGAAGGTATTAATTAGATATAATTTATTTACACCTTACGAAGAAACATCTTATACTTACATTTTATACCTCTGTTGAATTCAAGGCATAATATGAAATATTCAATTCGAAAAAGAAATGAATTTGCTCTTAAAAATAAAGTTATCTTTTTACCCAACTAAGTATTGGTGGTTATAAGCCATATCGAGGAACTATTTGACTCTAAAATATCGTTCGAATTATCTAGAATATTATTTTACTCACAGATTCTCAATACGCAAATTACTAGACAAGTTTTTGGTGGTATAATGTTTAATTATTTGTTAAATATCAGAAGGGATTATATTGCAAATATGCGTGTTCAAAAGGATTCTATTTTATTTAAAACATATACCTCCAAGTGTGATATTGCACATGTCAGTTAATATAATTGATAATACATAATTTATAGTGATGAAGGGTTTCAATCATATAACTACTTACATGATCAATACTGGTTTATTCGAAACGAATGAAATTACATTATAAATAATAACTTAATTAATTTGTAATGTCGTGGGTCGGAACTAATAGATAAAGATTTAACGCGACTCTACTTTATTGAACGATCAACACATGAACAAAGATCTGTCGATCAGCTCGTATCGACGCCGTGGCCCTCGGCTATGGTTCGTTGATCCTCATCAATCTTCGGGAGCATTTGAGAATCCCGAGGTCACACGTGTTGCAGCCGACCAGGCCCTGCTTCAAGTTTATACATCAAAAAGTGGCACAACAAAGGTTGTATTTATTTATATATTTTGATAATATCTGTCGCAATGTTCATACTCATGTACAAATTTGGTAATGAGTAAGTTTTCTCAAACTATGAAATTTAGTAATCCTTAGCCATCCCGTTTTCCGTGTATGCTGTAGGAAGCTAGAAGAAAACGTAGTCTCGTGTATTCCAGTCCTCTACAGTCGAGTATAAATATCATTTTATTTAAATTACAAGATTATGTTTTCTTTAAAATGTATGTAGATTATTCATTATCATCTTCCTCTCTAACCCTCATCCCTCCACTGCTGGATCCCTCATCCCTCCGCATCCAGGTTTTACCGGCCACTTGGACAATGTCGTCAGACCATCCTTTAGGGGTTCTTCCAACATTCGTATTATTTGTCCAAGGTCTCCACTGTAGTTTATTGTTTATTATTGTTTATTGTATTTTATCCCCCCTAGGTTCTTTACAGAACACTTGGGTTCATTATTACATGGTTTACAATTTTCAATATTATGGTCACAATAATTAATATAATTCATTGACATCATGATTTAACATAGTACAATATAGTATATTAAAGAGTAATAAAAAAAAGAATATAGAGAAATAAAAAATAAAATATGTGTATAAAATAAGCAATTCGGGAAAAAAAAGAAAAGAAAAATTCAGAAAAGAAAAATTGAGTGCTAGAAGGATGTAAAGGGTCCCACTAGCACCATGTCCAATAAACAGTCATTTAAGATAAAAGTAAGGTACATAGCATTGAAAAAGCAGAAAGAATACAAGAACAAAGTCAAGGACGACAAACCAAACAAATACCCATATAAAATAGTTAATTAATTAGTATGTTAGTGTTCACAAATATCACAGATTAGTTGGATTGATGTTTAGTATCTCGTCAGTAGAGTAAAAAGCATTGTTAACAAGATACTTTTTAGCCTCTCTCTTGAAACCCAAAGCATCCAGTGATTTCATATTTGTTGGAAGATTGTTGTAAAGTCGTACGCTCATACAAATAAAACTCTTTGACACCTTGCTTAATCTGTGCCCAGGTGGACGAATCATTTCTTTTTTCCTTGTATTGTATTCATGATAATTTGAGTTCAAAGGTGTTTTATACAAGTTTCTATGTGCGCACAGCAAGCATTCGAGGGCAAATGCACAGGGCATAGTTAAAATACCCTGTTCTCTAAAAACTGTTCTGCACGAGTCTCTAGGACTCTTATCAAGCAGTGCTCTAAGTGCTCGCTTCTGCAGGACAAACACTCTACTTGAACCCAAACCCATTCCCCAAAGTAAAATACCATACGACATGATGGAATGAAAGTATGCGTGGTATACCAACTTGGCCGTGTCTTTTCCACATATATCTTTCACTTTTTTAATAGCATATATTGCTGAGTTTAGTCTCTTACATAATTGGTCAATGTGATTATTCCATTGTAATTTCTTATCGAGTGTTACTCCCAAGAACTTAGTTTCATCAACCATTACCACTCCTCTTTCAGGCAGAATAGCAGTAAATGGATCTAAAGCATCTGGCCTTCCAAGAGAGAAGCTTATAGCATTTGTTTTTATCATATTTAAAACTAAGGAGTTGTCGTAAAACCAGTCCTTTAACATTGTCAGTGATTGTAAAGCACTATCTACAGTTTCCACATTATTTTTTTTACCTTTAAGAACTAGTGAGGTATCGTCAGCAAACATTATGATTTCAGAATACATATTTGTGCAGCTAGGCAAGTCATTAATGTATATTAGAAACAAAAGTGGTCCAAGTACAGATCCCTGAGGAACTCCACAGCTTATCGTTGCTGTCTGCGATTTGATATTATTAACTTCTACATATTGCTGGCGGTTTTCTAGATAAGACTTAAAAAAATTATATTCTATATCTTTGATCCCGTAACATTCAAGTTTTTTAAGTAATATGCTATGGTTTACGCAGTCAAATGCTTTTAAAAGATCACAGAAAATTCCACAAGTGTATTCTTTCTTTTCCAAGGACTCTAAGATTATGCTTAGGAGGGAGGCAATGCCGTCTGAAGTGCTTTTACCTTTTTGGAACCCAAATTGACCATAATGTATAATTTTGTTATATTCTAGATAATTTGTTAGTTGGTTAGTAACAATTTTCTCAATTATTTTGCTTATTGCTGGTAAGATACATAGATAGAGTGTTCTGAGTGCCCACCTAGTATCGCCTTGTCTGGCCAATTGTCCAGCCCATTGCCATTTTAATCCAGCAATACGATCCATTATATCGGCAACCTTACTATGGCGCCTAATTTCTTTATTTCGTATTTTATCACAGATACTCATGTCAAGCAATATGCCTTTCCATGGATCGCGTGCAACTTTCAACTGGTGGACACTTTTTGCTGCAAGGGTCATCATTTCTAGTTTCAAAGCCATATATAATTACGGGAAGAACTCATGAATCATACATATATCTTTTTAGACATAGAGGAACTTCCTTGTTGTCATCTATCATCATCAGCCTTTATTCGTCCAGTATTAAAAAAAGGCCTCCCCTTTCAACCTCCATGCTTCCCTATCCCTCGCCACTCTGTGCCATTGACATCCTGCCACACGTTATTGTGGTCTGTCGGGTTTCTACGGCCAATTCTTGGTCGCCACTCTATCGATCATCTGCTGTTCTCGCTAAATGACTAGCCCCATTCCGCTTTAAGAAACATATGTATCTTGCATGCAACAGCGGTTACCCTATAGTCCTCTCTCTGATCCATTCTTAGGCAAAAGTTTGGAATTCTTCCCTCCATTGCTTCATTGCTCGTTGTGTTATTCGGAGTTTTCGTACCGTACGTTTTGTAAAACTAACAGTTTCAAAATAAGTCAGTAGTGGATGTATGGAAATACCCTTTTCACCAAGTGGTTTGCAAATCCTTTGGATGCAAGGCCCCTCCTGCGTTCCAAAACAGCTTGAATTAAAGTTCGAGATATATGTTCGATTCATTTAAATAATTCGTTTTTCGAATTTTTGTTTTTTTCCTTTCGAATTTCAGTATATTTAGAAAATACCACCGCAGTATTCAAATTATGTCAACCATATTCGTATTTTTTATAGACAGTAAAATGTTTGTAATTTTATTTTTGTTTCACAGAACTGACAGTAATTAACTTTTTGAGTGCTTTGTGAATCGTTAAATGTCACTGTATAAAACGATGTTAATTCTCATTTAATGTTGAAAAATAATTATTTTACAAATACCTTTAATGTTCAGTTTAGCGGTGCACGTAATCTACATCGCACCAACTTCGCTTTTCCAAATTGTTTCATCTAAAACATCGATTCTCAACCTGTGGTGCGCCGAAATATCGTCCAAACGATAAAAATAGGGAGTCTCCGCTGCTTAGGACACGTGCATCGTAAGGAAGATGACCAGACACCAAAAAGAATCCTAACATCGCGTCCGGAGGGTAGAAGAGGTGTGGGAAGGCCGAAACTACGATGATGGATGATGGATGAGTCGAGAAAGACCTTCAGTTAGCCGGTGTGCAGAATTTGAAGAGAAAAGACCATGGATAGGGTACAATGGAGACGATTCCTTGAGAAGGCCAAGGCCCATCCTGGGCTGTGGAGCCACTAATGATGATGATCAGGATGAAGGCTGTATTTCATCACTCTTTGTATGGCCTGTTTACACGCTGATCTGTTCTGAGAACGTAAAGCACCAGTCCCGAAGACCCCACTGCAGATTTAATCAGTTCATTTCATTTGGTTTGTGAGCGACCACGATATCTTCGTTCTTCTTCGCTGCCCACCATAACAAGCTTCTCAAAGCTGTATGGTTCCCTCCTGAACAATGTTTTCAAAGAATTGACGGACGAATTTTTTTTTATATTTGTAAAATATCTAGGTACATACAATGGAGTTTTATCAAGAATAATTGTCGATCGACAAACTGAACTATTGTTTCTCGTAAAATCGTACTTAATCGATAGTGTCACACGAGGCCGAATCGTTACTACATCACAAAATATTTTCTTAGTAAAATAAAAATCCTTGAATTAACTTTATTTGGGTGTACCGATATTCACCTACTTCGTATATTCCATGTAATCCTACTTCGCAGATAAATTTGGTCTAGTCGTTTTTTTCTTATTTACTTATTTATTCTTTTTTTATTTTTAAAAATTTTTATACAAAAATAATATATACGTTAATACTCTTTTTCATGATCAAGATTCGCTGAAAATGTGACCTCTAAATGAATTCATTGAAAAGGGTCACATTTTGTTCTTTTGGCTGTCCATGGGATGCGCAATAGTCCAATGGTACACGAGTAGAAAAGGTTGGGAACCGATGATCAAGACGTAAACATATCAAAGAATAATATTACTTCTGTTTTATAACATACTTCACCGTCGTATACTCTCACCGAGACTGGGAGAATTTTCTAAAGATGACTGAAATAATATAAAGGTCTCATAGTATAAAACGTAATGGCGTTGTAAAAAGCATCGTAACTAATTTAAACGTTTACATAAAAAATGTTTGATTTACGCACCTAGAATTCGTCTATATTCACACTATTATTATACACTATTAAAAATCTAGACAGAGAAAGTAATAACATTTTTTACATAAGTAATTTGTATTTCTTAATAAATATCTATACTTAATATTAAAACCCTCGATAATCACTGATTAAACGAAACTGTGATTTTAAAATGTAACTGTGAATTATGTAGAAGGAAGATCCATTTAAAAAGGGCACATCATGTACTCGCTAACGGAAAATATAATTTGTTTATTTTTTTCAAAAATCGAATTGTTGATATTGTGGTTAAAGCCGCGTTGACACAGTCCGAGTGCGCTCGGATCGAGCACTTTCGGATACCTACTCGGACGCCACTCATATTATGTCAACCGGTAATCCGAGCCCGCTCGGATGACGGCGTCCGATCCCTGTAGACTCGGACCACGTCCTATTGTTCCGAGTTAGCTCGTATAGGAGTAGTGAAACAAAATGGCGGACAACAACAAACATATTATGTCATCTCGTGGTCTGAGCGCGATACCGCTAATTTTTTAGAATTATACGAAGCGGAAGAAGTTCTATGGAACGTTAAATTAAAAGTTTATAAAAATAAAGACGCAAGAAACGCGGCAGTGCTATTTGTACTTCATGAAGGAATTTTTCAGATGCGCCCTGCTTTGTACGCCTTAAAATCCATTGACGGGTCCAAATTTCCTTTTGCGTTGCTTATTTTTTTTTTCATTGTAGTAGTTTTCTATCTTTTTAATTAATGTGTCTGCAACAACTCCGACACCTTGGAGCAACAGATCTGTCTGTGCCATATTTATAATCTTAAAAACGAGTAAAAAAGCTTGTGTGTTAAATGAAAACTAACACCTTACAGCAACAGAGCTGTCGCAGTTATGATTTTGAATCCGAGTAAAAAAGTTTGTGTGTAAACCGCTATCCGTGTACACTCGGATGAAGCTTACTCATACGAGTCCAATCGGTCCGAGCATACTTTGACTGTGTCAACGCGGCATAATACAAAATTTACTAAACTTTTATATAGCCACACCACCACAGTGATTGAGCTAGTCTTTATCCGTAGGTATTATATACTCTTTGCTAGTCTTCATCAGGGAGAGGGAACTGCCTCCTATAGACAACATGTCATTTTGCTCAAAAAAAGAAACAAGAAAAGATAACTCTTTGTGTGGAAGTGATAGTAGACTGTCACGTGACAACTGTCACTTCCATACATTGGGTTATCTTTTCTTGAGCAAAATGACACGTTGTCTAGGGGGGCTGAAAGATGTCTGATTATCGCAATATGATAGTTATGTTTCATTCGTAGAACTGTCAAGTATTGTAACTATTGTGTTTTACGCACTGTAAATGTCACTTTGAACAATTATAATTTATTTTTAGTTTTAATTTTAGAAAAACGCATTATTACTTACTACAATATTTATCGTTTTCGACGTAGTTAAATTAAAGGTTAGATAAAACTCAATTATCGTTCTGTGATTTTTTTTGGACTGACACTTAACGCCAAGTGGAAGACCACAAAAAATTTAAATTCCATACACGAAATGATTATCCCTGTATTTGAACAGTTAAATTTATTCAATGAAAATATACATTTGAAATGGAATTCGCGGCAATAAATCTGCGAGTCAATATTGTGTAACGCTAATAAATGCCCACCGTTTGGATCCGTGTTTGACAGTTCTCCAAATTAAATTACGCATTTCAGTGTTTTTGAAGCGCAATTTTGTTTTTAAACGCAAACAGAGTCCATTCAATAAATCTATCAGATTAACGTATCAATATCATTTGAACCATATCTTCTTTTCTTTTCCTCTTAACTCGAAATCCCCATCACTTTAGCATTTTCTCCCCAAATATAACATTCATTAACCCATCGACATTCTGACATTGCTGCAAAGCAGTAAAAATGATATGTAGGTACAATTGAATATTGAAATTCGTCAAAAGCAATATTTGATTTATAATTGCTTTATTTTGTATAATAACTATTACTTTTATTATATATTTTAATTTTTATTCAAACCAAATTATGTATTAATGTTCATTTTATTATTAGCCACACAAAGAGAAGATGTAATTGTTAAAACTAAATATTTTTAACTAATTTACTTGAAACTGGCCGATAGCTCTATATTAATATTCTCTCGCTAATTAAACGTATTTTTATTTATTTATTTATTACGAAAAATGTTTTTTCAAGAAAATTACATCAACAAGATACAAATTTAAACTTAATAATATAACTTCATTCAATAAGAGATGAACTCGTGTTTTGAAGGGAACTAAAACTATGTATATACTTAGTAAAAAATCAAAATAACGATATAGAACATAATAATCATAGAAAACAAAATAATAACCCTATGCAACGAAAAAGAAGATATACAAAACAATAATGAATAATTAAAAAAAAACAATAATACCAATTTTTATAAATAAACCTTCTTTATAGATTTTTTCAATAATGTATGTATGTCTCTGGTCTGTTTACGCCAAGGTATAATTTTCGCCAAATATCTTGAACCTGGGTTCCGGGTGCGCAGTCTGTTTGCTTCGTTGGTATACGTGCAAATCGCCCCCCTTCTCGGCGAAACGGCTCAAGATATTTGGCAACAACTATACGTATAAGTGGTTCTGCGGGTAAGCTGTCATTTTTTTACTATATTAAGCATTACATTACAATATACCAATATACCAATTTTCAACTTATGTTAGTTTTATAAGAACACATTAAACATTTTCATAAATATCGATTATGAATTATTAGGATTTAATACGTGTGGTCTATCTAACTCTGCAATGTGGATACTACATAAATACCCACATTATCACACGTGTATCGTAGAATGCTCAGAATTTTTGCTCAGAGTTCAGAAATATTTTTCGGCAAGGTTTGATAAACGTGAATGAGCAGTGTCCATAGCAGACTTTCTACCAAATGACCGTCAATGTCAGGAGACCCAGCATGACACATCATTATACGAGCACAGATAGTGGAATCGTATGTTGCAAAAGTAGGTACTCTTTTTATCTGAACTCAGAGAATATACGGAAAATCTTTTCTACTGCTGATCAGTTGATCATAGAAAGCGATAGTAAAAGAGCTTGATTTACACGACAAGTGTGTGGTGCCTGACTAAGAGTCATTTCCTTTGACAAGGTTCTTGGACGCAATGAGGTTATCAGACAAAATCACATACTCTTATTTTTTTGCCTTGAAACATTTTATGATTTATAATATTAAAAAAATAATATGTCCTTGTTAATATACAATATCTTTCTACATTCCCTAAATTAAGCATAAAAGCTTGTGCTATAGGTGAACGAAATCCGTCGAGGCAGGAATCAAAATTGCGACCACTGGATTACTTGGTCGATTGCAAAGCGGTTAGCCCAGCGCGCTAACCGCTTTGCAATCGACCCATCTGCATATTTATTTAGAAACTGTAAATGATTTCACATCATTCAGAAAAGGAGTTCAATCGTATTGAATGTTATCAAAACATCGCTCATCGCTCGAGTTAAGATAGCTATCATTTATTTTATTTTGATCTGTCTTACTTTATCAGTGTAATGAAGTAGGTAGGTACCTACTAGATTATGGATGAATAGAAAAGTTGCTTTTGTGACAGAAGTGTTCTTGGTGTATTCTACGAGGTATTTTGTTTGTGTCTCTTTATGATTCGTATCCCCTTTGTTTGGTAATGTGAAATCAATTGAACTGAAACATTAACTGTGTCTGTCGCCATTTTGTTTAAGTCGGCCATCGAAGCAATTTTCCGCGGCACAAAACAAGCCACACGTACAAAGGAAAACTATAATAAATTATTAACACGAAATTACTTGACATACTAACAGCCGCACATAATATTAGGTCCTTACATATGAAATTGGCGTTTTGCCGTACTGGCAACTTTGATCTCAAATATCTTCTCTTTGGTTAGGAATTCCAAATTCAAATTTATACAGATATTTACTCATGTATTTGTGTTTCGAAAATTATAATTCATTTGTTTTTTCCTCAATTGTTTTTTTTCTAAGCGTCACTCAGTTTACAAAATGGAAAACTTGAAATATCGCGTTATTTACGAGTACGAGTTCCACCGTGGCACCAGTGCTGCAGAAACGGCTCGAAGGATTAATGATGTGTATAGCGACGGTGCCGCAAAAGAAAACACAGTGCGTTTCTGGTTCCAACGTTTCCGTTCTGGAAATTTCGACCTGCAAAACAAGCCCCGTGGACGGCCAGAGACCAAAGTTGATAATGAAGAATTGAAAGCTATTGTGGAAGCGCATCCATCGCGAACCACGTCCGAGTTAGCTGCAGGCTGCGGTGATAGTGATAAAACTGTTTTAATCCACTTGAAGCAAATTGGGAAGGTGAAAAAGCTTGAAAGGTGGGTACCTCACGAATTGAGTGAAGCAAATCAACAAACGCGCGTTGACTGCTGCGTTGCATTACCCAACCGGCACAATAATGAAGGTATTTAAATCGAATCATTACCTGTGATGAAAAGTGGATCCTGTACGATAATCGGAAGCGCTCATCGCAATGGCTGAACCCTACCGAACCAACCAAACCATGCCCCAAGCGAAAATTGACTCCAAAAAAGTTACTTGTGAACGTTTGGTGGACTAGTGCTGGTGTCTTTCACTTCAGCTTTCTTAAATCTGGCCAAACGATTACGGCAAATGTCTATTGTCAGCAACTGCAAACCATGATGGAAAAGCTTGCTGCTAAACAACCGAGGCTGGTTAATCTCTCTAAGCCACTGCTGCTTCATGATAACGTTAGACCACACACTGCACAACAGGCGGCTACCAAATTAGAGGAGCTTCAATTAGAATGTCTAAGACATCCACCGTACTCTCCGGACCTTGCCCCAACTTCTTGCAAGGGAAAAAATTCAACTCCGATGTGGCAGTCCAAACCGCCTTCAAAGATTTTATTGATTCCCGTACGAATGGTTTTTTTTAGTAAAGGGATCGATGAACTACCTATGAGATGGCAAAAGTGCTTAGATAGCAATGGTACATACTTTGATCAAATAAATGCCAATTTCATATGTAAGGACCTAATATTAATTCTTGTCAAATTTGTCGTTTATATTATTCTAAATGTTTTTTTTAATTAGGTTTAATCACAATATCGACCTTGACAAATCATAAAACAATGTTCGCACTCATTAAATATAAACAGTTTTTTTCTATGCCCTGTGTGGATTTGTGAGTCCAATATATTTAAGAACTTGATGTTGGATGCATGTCGGTACTCGGCTTTCTTTCGGAGAAAGAACAGATCCATGATTTACATAAAGAAAAAGGCGAAGAAGAGTTTATGCTATGCATCTATATAGAATTTTTAAAGCAGTTGTTTATTTATTTATGAACACTTTCTCGCACCATATGCAAGTAGCAAATTTATTTCCAAATCGTCATTTCTAATAACTGCCTACATTACTTCATTTCATGGTGATTGTACCTTTTTATGTAGTACCTTGAATTCAAATTTTAATGAAGTATAAAACTTATTATCGGTTTGATAATACAAAAAAAAAATACTATCGGCAGGTACCTAACTTAAGTTTATTATTTTAAAATACACGTGAACGACTTAACAATCCCCTGTGTTGGAAAAAATCAACAGCGTCGTTATTGTATCCAACTTTCCAAACTATGTGCATTGGAAAAAGTTAAACTTTCATATTATTTCGTTATATTCAACCTCGTCGATAGTTATTTTTGCTCCATGATGCGGAGATTGCTTATCTAGAGGGCTCATGAATTACTTTTTTGTGCTTTTGTGTTGTTGTTCATCCTAGCGTTCTGCGAAGGGGTCGATTACAGTCCCAGAATGCTAAGCAGGTGGTGGTAAGAGCGGCGATATCCAACAACAATGCTAGGAAGCTATTTTCCATGGCAAAATTTTATGTTGTAGTTTGTCTGAAAAGTCATTTCGTTTTTTTGCCAACAGAGAATTTTATATTTTTCACGGACAACTTCACATTTAAGCCGAATTGTCAATATTCATTATAATATTTATGTCTGATATAGCATGTGTTGTTTATGAAAAATTTCGTTTGATCCTGCCCAATATTTTCAAATTGATTTAAATATGGAATAAAATAAAATTAATTGAATAAAGGTGAAAATGCTATTCAAGCAAGAATATTTAGAAAATCTATTCAAGCAAGAAAAGGTTAAAATGCTATTTAATCAAAAAAGGTAAAAATTCTATTCAAACGAGAAAATGTTAAAATGCTATTTAAAAAAGAAAAGATAAAAATGCTATTCAAGCAAGAAAAGTTAAAAATGATATTTAAGCTATGTAGAAAAGGTAAAAATTCTATTCAAACAAGAAAATGAAAAAAATGCTATTCAAGCAAGAAATGGTAAAAATGCTATTCAAGCAAGAAATGGTAAAAATGCTATTCAAGCAAGAAAATAAAAATCGATGTGTTTGGAGATGCATTGATCCGAATGTTTTCATGTTGATGATGCACAACGTTCTGAAGGACCAATTGAAGCTGATAAAGACATAATAAACGTACTGATTGGTGCAAACCGCCGAATCAAGCTTCGCTGTTTAAATTTATCGAACTCAACCTATCATGATCAAGTAAGACGCCTTGGTTCAATTTTCGTTTTTATAAATTTACACATCCCGATATATATTATTGGGTTGATACTATTAAAACCGACATTGTCTACATTTGATACAAATTACAAATCGATTTTCCTAAAATGATTGGATTATTTTATTATCTGTGGTCTGCCAAGGGTCTGTCAATTCAATTGCGTGTCACGTCCATTTAATTCCCTTTGAATAATGTTTTACAATAATGTAAGTTATTTAATACCATCGGTCTGTGCGTGCAATGAACAATTATGATTTCGATATCGATTGACAAAATATATTTTCGTTTGTTGATTTTCATTTATTACACAACCTAAATGTTATATTATGAAGTTTATATTGATCTTGGTACAGAGTTATCCATTCTCTTGATAAACTAGTTGCATGTAACACATGAGATCCAACTGTCGATAGCGATACTATGTTGGAATAGTTGAAGAATAAGTACCAAACTATTAACCCGTAAATCCAAATTATTGAAATTTTAAGATATTTTGTTTTCTATACAACACATGTAGGTATGTATGTCAAGATAGGATAGTATGGAGGTCAGTCCTTTTTTCCTACCCGGAATATGAAAACAGCATGATGGTATGTATGTATGTTTGGAGATTAAGTATCAAACTATTAAGTCTTCTTAGATATTGTGTATCGGCGACTGCCATACAAATTGTATGAAGCGATGTTGTCACTAAATTCAATTTTTATAAAAATTGTTAAAAAAAATTTGAGATGTATTACTACAATGTCAAAATTTTTTATAGAAAATTAAATTATCTAGTTGGGGTGTTAGCTGAGTAAATCCGTATATGGAACATATATGCTGCGAAGCCTCTAAGTTGGTGTTTTTTTTCTTCAAAGTTGGAAAAACCGTGAAAAATATAGACCCTGCATACAATCGTGTTCCTTCATACACGCGTCTTGGATTTAAACTGCCTCTTCCTTCAAAAGAATTTCATTCTCTTGAACGAATCGACAGTTGGATCACTTCTAAAACCTCCACTTACATCTCTAGATGTTAAGTGGTTTCAGCACCATGGTAAAAAAAATGTGATTTCGAACATTCTCGTGGACATCAAAACCTCTAGGAAGTTCAGATGCTATCAAAAGTTGGTACTCGCTGGTGCCATGCGAGTGTAATCGACACACTCGCTTGATTCGAACAATTTACATGTAAGGCCAAGCATCCAGACTTATTATGTTGGACTTGAGAAATGATTGTAACAAAACTAACTTAATGAGGATCTAATGAAAATAGAGCGCAGTATCTTTGATCGAATTGTTTGAATGTTTTGTAATTGATGCCCACATACGAGAAACTCCTACCTCTAGATAACAAAAACTGTAAAAGGGATGATTATTTTTCTTCGGAGATCAGTAGAGTACAAAGAAAATAGGATGTTTATGTTTCATATTCGCTGAAATCCTCTATCAAAGTCGTTTAAAAACTATATACCAAGGTTTGTAATCTATTTAAAATCAATCTGGGGGGCTACTCGTGACGTATTCTTATTACGTGCTTATCTTGCCTTAATCTTAAAAATGCATAAATCAGAGCTCGATCATAATGTAATATTAATCTTTCTCTACATTTGATCATAAATAAATGTTAATATTAACGTTCAATATGAAATTTTCATTAATTTTTGTGTAATTTTATACAAGTATTTAATTAATTTGAAGCTCAAAGATTTTTAAATTCTGAAACTGATCTTAAACTTATGTTGATCAACTTTATGAGTAACCCTGCTGTTTATTAACAGATACCTACAGTAAAGTTTCAAATGAATTTTCTGAACAAATCACTATATTTTTTACAATCATCGTGAAAAAATATCAAATTATAACGTCTTCCGTCACATCTAGCTATTTAAATACTCAAGACTATGTTTAAATTTCCGTTTTTTTACTGTAAAAAAAGTTGATATTAATTTTCAGTCACAATACGGATAGTTTTCTTTTAGCAAAATAAAAATATTTAAACTGTCAAATTTGCCCCCAATAGTGAAAATTAATAGGAAGGTTGGTATTACTGGAATTATTCTCGCATAATTATATACATAATCTTTTGTTTATTACCTATTTTTCCTTTCTGCGTCTCACAATTTCTAAAAATTCTCAAACGCTTCAAGTTTTTACCCTTCGCAAAGCTAATATTTTTCATTTTATAAGTACACCCGAGTCTCGGTTCTGAAAAATACTTATTAACAAAAAAACATAACATTATGATTCTTCATGAATTTAAAAAAAATATTCATGGGTGGGCCATTGTCTGTGAAATATTTTAGAGATTTTCATTGTCTACAATTCTATGAGTTGGTGTTATTTTTTATTATTACGACGATGAAGCAAGCACCCGTATAAATGATATAATTAAAAATTGTAATGAATATTAATGTCGAACAATGATTATAATTTAAAGCGGGCCTTTTTATCAAATCGTAAATAGAGTCTTTACTTAAAAAAAAAACATTTACACACATTTGTTCATTTGTATTATTAGCAAACCCTTTTTTGCAACCCGTGTAGGTACATTACCTACATGAATAGCGAGATTTGTTGCTAGAATGATATTTTTTTCCATGTGCGTATTATTTTATACCAAAAAATGCAGGCTTGTATGAAACAAACGTTTTTGAATATTCTCCTCTAGAAATAAACACAGAAAAGTTTTCAAAACAAAATAAAAACATTTAAATATATTTGGAAAATATCTAAATATAACAAGACAAAAAAATAAATTATATTTCTGGCGCATTTCAGGGGTAACACCTGAGCATTGTCGCCTCATGTATAAGGACTATTGCTTACATTGTTTAAAAAAAAAACAATTTCTTAATAGATGGTGTTACAAAAAAAATTCTTCGTTACTTCATAGATGTCGATGGTGTTTCAGCTTATTTTCAAACGATCAATTTCTCGTTATTGAAATATAAAGATCTTTCAAAAAATGCATCGGTAAGGGAACTTATTAATAAGATGGCATAATTGATGAATGCTAAACCAGCCGATGACAGCCGATGATTATAAGCCCAGTAGGTGCCTTGAGTTCCTGGTTCTCCTATAATATTCCAACTTCGTCTCTATTGAAATGATAAAAAAAAATCCGGTTTTTGTTTGCTGAGTCATTTGATTTTCCCGTAACCTTATTCCGCTTGAATCTATTCCACTATTGAGATGTTAAAAATTGTCAAAAAAAATATCTATACATGGTATTTCTGATTATTATGCGTTGACTATTTTTAAAATTATTTTGAATAATCTTTTGTTGACATCTAGAATTTATTTGTTTTAGTTGCTCAGGGCTGTATGTAATGTTGTGTTGGTTCCGTCGATAAAAGTAAAATAAAACTAGTTTGAGGTTATATAATTCAGGAGATAGTGAGGCGAGGTTAAGTTAAGTTCATCCCAAAACACTAATCAATTATTAACCATACCCTGAGACAGTTATTTAGGTACATACCATCCTATTACGCCATGATCATCAAGAAATATATCCGCAATATAATCAGACGTATTGACTATAGGTAAATACTTAGTTTAATTTTCAAAACAACACTAAAGTAAGGTTGTAGTAAATACCTACACTTTTTTGTTCGGCCCCCCTAGACCATGTGTCATTTAGCTCAAAGAAAGATAACTCAATGTATGGAAGTGACAGTTGTCACATGACTGGCAACTGTCACTTCCATACATTGAGTTATATTTTCTTGTTTCTTTTCTTGAGCTAAATGACACGTTGTCTAGGGCGGCAAATGAGCAAGTAATAATCTTTTTATATGTATAATTCTTCTGTATGTGTGTATGTCACTGAACTCCTTATCGGCTGGACCAACTTTGATGAAATTTTTGTGTGTATTTGAGTGGGTGCCTAGATGTTTTAGATTCACAATTAAAATAAAAAATTGAAACACTGGAAATAAAAAAATATATAAAAAAAGTACGCCTAGAAATAAAAATATATAAAAAAAACGTACGCCTGATGTTTCGCAAACAGTCTAACTTTAGAGGTACACAATAAAATGTGAAACAGGATATTTCTCCAAAATTACACCATTTGCTAGATCAGCTAATATTTATTCTTACAATTAATTACAATTAATTTGTTCTTACAATTTCTGATTTTCATTTCAAACTTACTTGTTTAGTTAGAACGTCAATTTTATTCTTGATAAAACTCCATATTAAGGGTCATATTACAAGAGATATTTGAGAAAAAAAAATGTAAGAAAAAGGTAAGGTCCCGTATTGCGAAAATACTGCTTACGGGACCTCAACTTTTTCTTACATTATTCTTAAATAACTCCTGTAATACGACCCTAATACTTTAATATAATTAAAAACATACGTGTTGCCAGTACTGTTGTATGGAGTGAAAGGTTGGACTTTCAAAATCACAACAATAAATAAAATTGAAGCAATTGAGATGTGGCTATACAGAAGAGTCTCCAATGAAAGAGTTATAAATATAATGGAGAAAGAGAGATAGTTGCTAACCACTGTCAAAGGACGCAAAGCTGCGAATATAAGACACATATTCCGTGGTGATAAACATGCCCATCTACAAATTAAAGTTAGATAGAGGAAAGACGAATTATGGGGCGTAAAAGAATATCGTAGCTTAAAAATCTCGGGCAGTGGTTCGAGATTCCGGATGCGGCGTCGCTGATTAGGTTGGCGCAAAATCGGGATGAGTTTGGTGTGATGTTTGTCAACCTCTGTTAGGAGCGGCACAAGAAGAAGTAGAATATAAGAAAAAAATAGTTCATTTTGAAAAGCATCGATTGTCAAATTAAATTAATAGAACTAAACCCAAGAAATATTATATAGGCTCATAGGCATTATGTTCAGTTAGTCTAGTTTTAGCGTCTATTAGTAATAGATTTTCTTAACCAGTTCCTACGTATTTAGTGAATTATTTTGTAATTATAATAATAATAATAATAATAATAATAAGGACAATTTATAAAGCGCCGTTTAGTGACAACCGTGGTCATAGTTAATGAATGTGTTAAAATTGCGAAAAGTAATTTTTTATAGTATTTGCGTCGTCTAGGAAAAGATTCTTCTGAACCAGTAATTTTACAACTTACTATAAACTAGAATTATTTTACTACACACGAGTGACACGAATAGTGATGAGCAAGTCTTGCAGTCTTGGTCTTGCGATACTTGCAAGACAAAGACCAGGCTTTGTAAGACCAAAAGTTATGGAAGACTTAATGCAAGAATCTTTCGGAGAAAATTTTACAAACTTATTTATTTTCAATTGGAAGTTAATCAATTAGCTACTTACTATCGACAGAATCCTGTAAATTGGTGTTTTTTTCGTATTACATCGTAATATTCGCCAAGATTCACGAGCGGCGCAATATACACATTTCATCACTATTGTACAAGTTTCTCTCTAATACACACCTGCCACAGTACCTTAAAAACAAATTCACTTATTTATCCAATCATGGACTTCCATTCAGATCTGCTAAATCTACGACACTATCCATCCCTATCCATAGCACAGAATTTTTCAGCTCTTTGTTCAAAGTATAACCAGCAAGACTATGGAATAATCTTAAGTCCGTATAATGCGTCTTCTGACAAAAGAAGGAATATTTATCTATAAACACCTTATCCCGATTTCCTATCTTTGTTCTTTCCCAATCCTATTTGGCTATGATGTTTTTTTTTTAATAATTTTTTTTTTTTTTATATAAAAAATGAATATGTCCTTGTTAATCAAGTACATATACATCTTCCTACGTTCCCTAAACTAAGCATAAATGCTTGTCCTATAGGTGACCACTGGATTACTAACCCAGCGCGCTAACCGCTCTGCCATCCACCCATCCAATTATCTTAATTATCTTAGTGTAATGTATATTTTCTTTGTTTTTTCGCTCTTATTCTTTTGTTGATGTGTCTACATTATATTTGTTTTGTTGATGTGTCTACAAGACCAAGACTAGGTATGCAAGACCAACACCAAGGGTTCAAGACCAAGATCAAGACCACCCCGGTCTTGGTCTTGCATTTTCACATCACTAGACATGAAACAATTTTAATTAAAAGAACATATTAATATTATGAAAAGTTATTTAGTCGGTGCAACCTTTGTTCCATACAACATAATCACGATATGAAGTATTTCCCCCTTCACGTGAACTCCCAACAAATAATTCATTAAAACGTAATTTGCAGACGTTATGAGTCGTATACATTCTAAATTATCTATATTTCAAAGGGAAACATTACACAGCGAGAGAAAGGGACAGGTCCCAATGTTGTATAGAACCTATATAATATGTAGGGAGAGGAAAGTTGTGGGGAAATGTGAAGGATAGGGAGAGGTGGGGGGAAGTTTCCGCTTGCTTTATGAGAAAATAGAGGTATGAATCGCACCAGAGACTACGGAATACAGACAGTGTGAGAGATTAACAAAATGGCAGATCAAGTTTTTTGTGTTATTGTTTAATTTTATTGTTTCACATGTATCAATGATGGTATGATATTTACGTTAATCCAATGAGTTTATAATATTCGTAGCACGCCTTACAGATTATGCGCCATTCACTCTATTATCAGCAGTCTGGGTGCGCTTAATGTATATACAGTGCTAATTCAATTTTGGCCCTGGAAAGCAACTCATGACACATTAATGATACGTTCTTAGCTTGCCTTAATCTCAAAAATGTATAAATCAGTACTCGATTATAATCCAATTTTAATCTTTCTCTACATTTAATCATGAAAATATGTTAAAATCAACGTTTAGTATGAAATAGTCATTAATTGTTGTATAAATGAATATTATTATTTAATTAATTTAACCTCAAAGATTGCTAAAGTCTGAAGCTTATCTTAATTTTACTGTAATCAATTTCATGAGTAGCCCTGCTGATCGTAATGCAATTTATTTCGCATCACGTTGACAATTAATAGTATATTGGTATCAGTATCAGTATTTGATTTTAAATAATAATGTAAAAACAGTTTTAACACAAGCATTTATGCTTGATTGAGAGAATGTTGTTTAATATTGTTGTGAAATATGTACTTGTTTAACAAGGACATATTCACTTATTTACTATACACCCTTTTTTTAAACCCTCTTGTCTTGTCTGTATGTCTGTAGTGGAATTTCGCAACTAACTTCCCGAATAGTTAGAGCTCTGAATCTGTCAGAATTTGTGAATTAACGATGTCGATGTTATAATTGCCATCTGATATTTTGTAAAAATTGAACAATTTTCTATTTCTGAACTTGAAATATGACTGCTTTACATGTTGCATAATATTCAGGCGTTTTTTTTAAGAATGAATTTGTCCTTGAAACAAGCACCTTCCTTTTTTGCTGTTAATTTACTCTTAATAATGTAAGGTTTTCTTTCCATTTGTTATAAATTTAATGTAATTACCACTATACTATCTATGGCCTCACGTTGCTTTGGTTGGTTGGAAGAAATTGCCTTGTGGCAATAAACCCGCCATTGTACACAGTATTGTACATGTAGCTTAATAAACAAAATTAATAAATATACATTTCCTAAATTAATTCCAACTCGCGATCACTGGATTACTAATTCAGCGCGCTTACCTCTCTGCCACCACCCATCTAAATATTTATATATCGTTATTAGATCGATTTGAAACATGGAATGGGGTGTTCTCCATTTTTTTGATGAAAAAATACAGTTTGATTCAATCGATATTTTGATTGAACAATTTTATTTTTCATACAAACTAAGTGTAATTGTTTAAGTACCTTCCATTTATATCGTTTCACAATAGATTATGTATGTTCTGTATTTGAATTTTTTTGCTGTATAAAACCACTGCGTTTGACATTGACGTGTTTGACATTGGCAGTATGAATATAATCAATCTAATATATTTTTTTATTCTTCATTTCAACACGAAGAAAACTTTGAAAAGTGTGTCCTCAAATATTTTTTTTCGATTTACTTGTTTAATTAAATTTTGTGCCATTCCTTCTAATATTATGCCAGCTATCGGAGATGTTAGATATACCTAAGTCTTTCCATATAAAGAGCTTTGGATAGATGATATTGAAAACAAGTGGCTTGAACACACTATCATACGACGTAATATTATCTTTCTTATAAAAAAGTTATTTGACGCCAATATTTTTATAGGCACCAATTGATATTGAGACGCGTTCGGAATGCCATAAAGAGAAAAAAATGCTGTTTACTTCCAGTTCACGTAATAATAATAAAAATATACAGGCGAGACTTTAATAAATTCAACTTCAAGTATGTCTGTCTGTCTGTTTGTGACTTTCTAGGAGTCATAATGGAGTCCACAGTCCACATATATGTATCAAATTATATGTTGTTGTTCTTTTCGTATGGAGAGAATTTTTTAGGTCGTATGGAGAAGTTAAAAAAATTATTCCGTTTGATCTTCTTACAAAATAAAAAAATGAAATTGCCGTGGCCTTGTCAATTCCTACAATATGAACAATATTAAATAAATCAACGAGTAAAGTAAATTTGATTTAAAATAGCTGAAATTACAAATTTGACACATAAGAGTATATTATTCCTACATAAAGAGCATCTCTGCAATCCTAATACATTAAAAGTAATTGTTGTGCCTGTGTATGGATCCGGAAGATAATGTAATCAATGAGCGCATTATATTTTTTTTTATTATTAGGTAGGTAGGTATGTCAAATAATTATTAAACACACACCCAATAACATGTTGCCACATTCTGGAGATACTAATCGTCTGACAGATCCAAACTGAAAACACAATTAAAAACTGTGTCCCCACCGGGAATCGAACCCGAGACCCTTGGATCAGCAGTCAGATACCTAACCAACTGAGCCACGAAGGCTGACAATATTAATTGCAATACGAGGATTTAAACTTTTTTTTACATGTTATTCTGTTTTACTATTGCATCTGATTTAGTTCTATACTTGCTTGTTTTGTTTACTTTCTGAGAAAAAGTAGATAATATTCTCTTAGAAGCTGTGATATCTTGATACAAATGTCGTAGAATATGACCCGAATGCACAGTCCTAGGTAACTAAATACTATCTCCTAACCTCACTGAAGTATATAGTATTCTAAGTTAGCAATTGTGTTGCAGAAACATCACTAACAAAATACGAAATACTACGCCAAACTTTAGATCAATGGCGTAGCATTTCACATTATTGCTTATGAAGAAAAGAGATAGATAGTTTTCTATGAGTTTAGACTGATGTTTAAATAGTTTTTTTGTTATAACAACACAAACAAATGTAACCAGCCTCAAAGAGTAAATAATACCTACGGATAACCAGCCTCACACTGACAGCTCAATGTCACGATTTTTCTGAAATTCCAGCGAATTTTCAGCATCTCGTATAGATCGCTGAATAATCTGTGTGGTATTTGATTTGACAAAATTACCAAATACATATTTGACGAAGTCGCTAAAATCATCATCCATCGAAAACATCTTATATTTTATTATTAAACCACTCGTAAGTCGTAAGGTTCCTCACGATTAACCTTACTTTTTGACGTTCGCAAATGTTAGTTCACGCTAACGCGCATGCGCAAAGTATTTATATATGTTTCTGCAATGCAATTCTCATACAAAAACTTTGTAGAATCCTCCAGTTAAAAAGCCACGTGATCTCTTCACTTAAGAGGCTATAGTAGGCTATACATTATATTTTGAAAATAATTTCCCCAGTACCCTCAAAAGATACGTCTTTGAAATAAGGAACAGTTTGTATGTACATCTTTAATCTATTGCATGATTTTTTTTGAATTTTGAATTTGTTTAATACTTTTCTTGTAAAATTAGTTTTAGTATAACCCTTTTTTATTTTTTTACTGTAAGTAACTAAAAAACTACAAGGCCTATGAAGTATATTTTTACTTTATTCGATAGAGAATATGAAAATCTACCGGCTGAATTTTTTATTATTATAAAATTTCAATAACTCTTCTTGCTATTTAAAAAAAACCTCTAAATTTTACCATTTTCGCACGATAAAATGTTGTATATCACATATCAGGTGATATACAATATTTTCTCGTGTTTCATACATTAGAAGCTAATTTAGTGTGCATTTTTGCGTACATCCGTATATCCAGGGTATAGTAGGGCCTTAAGTGACCGACTGTGCAATGAAAACATGGTTAGTATTTAGGTCGGACTCTGCATTCGGACATATGTCAACAACCATCCTTGCCGCTTGTTAACTCAATAAATAGAGCATGTGAAGAAGAACTTTTAATTTTAATAGGTATTTCTTGTTTTTCATTATATGAATGTTTATAATTTATATTAGAATACAACTTTCAATTTTACTCAAAAATAAAATATCAAAGTTTTTTATAATGTCTTTTTACATACGTGGTTCTAGCTTAGAGTATCTCCTTTATATTATTTAGATGTTTATTTATTCAATTTTTGGAAAACATACTGCGGGTGTATTGCCGCATGGAAATATCTCTCAACCAACCCAAGCCTGAAGAAAGGAACAATATTAATACTTAATTATATATTCCCAAGGAAAAAAATGACAAAAATAAATAGACTGATAATAGCAAAGAGAAAAAACCAGAAGGAAAATTGTTCAAGAATAATTTGTAGTTTTTTTTATTGATTGAGACGACATAACATTCTATCTCCTTCTTATTTGCCGTAGCCTTTATCCCATTTCCTTGAGGTCGGATCTCCTAGTCCTCATCCTCCAAGTCTTTCTGTCTTTCTGTTCTGTCCGTCTTTCGAACGAAACCTTGCCTCCTTGAGATGTCTGGTTATTGTGGATATGCAGATGGTCAATGGTCTACCTGGTCTCACGAGCCCCAACTTTATGTCTATCGTTCTTTTTATCATGTTATCCTAAAGCCAGTCTCATATTGTGTCCATATCATCTCAGTCTGTTATCAGCTAGTTTTTCGCAGACTTTGAATCCGCCACGGATATGGATACGTTCTTCACCAACAGCCCATCTGAGCAATCTAGTCTCGTTGGAATGAAGAGTCTGGACTTGTTTTGTTCCCAACAGTCGGATGAGTAGGTCTGACCACCGTTTTATATACCTGCCCCTTTATTCTAATTGTCATTTTTTTGTCACACAATACGCCAGAGACATACCTCCATTTCATCCAGCCAAACCTTGAACCATTCTATAGTTTAACTAATTATTGTAATTCAAAAGTAGAGTGAATGGAGATGCCAAGTATGTTTATTCATTTCATTCATTTATTCATACATACATAATTGACAAATAATATTCTTAACTGCAATGCCCCACTAGGTAAAAAAAACCTCTGCCGGGGCTAAAGCATTTTGAAATAATGATACTTTTAACAGCGAATGCCAACTAACAAAACATACACAAAAATAGCATTCCAAATATAAATAGCATATTGTCTCTGATGTCAAAAAGTTGACACGATTATTTTATCATAACACACAGTGTTCATACCTAACTACATTTTTACTCTTTTGAGTTTGCATGAATATCATAAACCACTCTTTACGGGTGCTTAAAAATTTACAATGTAACATTACGAAATTCCATCAACATAGGTACTAGAGAATTCAGTCTCTGGCTCTGTGGACCTTCACCTATGCAGTAGATGTAGTTATCTGTGCGACATCCCACAATGAACAAGAACGACCACTTAGGGAACTGATGAGGGAACGGAGAGCGACATTTACTGGAAGAAGTAAATAAAACATTGTCGTAAAAAGATATAGTATTTACTCCACACATATAGTTTATTGTGAAAAGCCATCGTATTCACAATATGCATTTCTTAAGTGAAACCATTTGTTTTGAGGTTAGCGTGATTCTTACCAGTCCGTTGATTTCTGGACAATACTGGAATGTCATTAAACTTTTTCTGGACATGACAGTTACCTATAATAAACGATTAGGATTTTACTTCATGTGAGATTTCTAAAAACTCTTCAAGAGCTCTGAGGTTAACCATTTTTCTTGTCAACGTTTCGACATGAAATCTAATACGATGTTTGAGGTAACCTTTTACCTATTGGTCATTTACGTGGCAACATTTCATCACAAACATGGTAGCACACTTTTATCTTTACTCAATTAAGCAACTCGTAGCTTTTTAATGTTGAAACTATCCAGAAGCAAATCAACAGAAATATGTAGCTGTTGTGAATTCAGGACATTCAAATGTAATTGACGAAACCCTTTTTTATCTTTATCACAACCACAAACTTATTCAATTTTGACATTTTGCTGTCTTTTCAGATTTAAATTAACTGTTGCCTGCCATTCTTTCATCGACACCGAACATTTCACCAATGTTTCATCACAAAACAATACACCTAACAAAGATAACGTTTCATTCGTTTCATTATGTCTGATATTTCTTAGAAAACCACGTTACGCCAAATATATTTAGCACATTTATCATTTTAACTGAGAGAAAATGTGATTTTATCTCGTTCACATAATATAGTTTTATTTATTGTATAATAAATTAGTACTGTATTATTTATTAGTACCAATTTATTGACAGAAAACAAAGATAAATAACATTGGGTATTATCAGGGACTTTTTCAATTAAATTCTGTCTGCTGCAAAGACCTTATATACTTTAAGGTCTTTGGTCTGCTGAAATTACAGAAAGAAATAATACATTCCACTTACAACTTATAATATATTAATTTATCATTTACTTGTTTAAAACATCATAATTGTTATTTTTATCGACAAACTTTTTAACATCTCAATAGAGACGAAGTTGGGATATTATAAAAGAACCAGGAACTCAAGGCACCGACAAGGCTTACGATCTGTCATCGGCTGGTTTACGTGATCACTTTATGCACTTGCGCAACGTTCACTAATTATGCCTTCTTATTGAGTTCCCTTATCAATGTAATTTTTGAAGGTTCTACATATTTGAATAATGTGTAACAATTCACCTGAAAATAAGGGATTATACTATTGCCATCTATGACGTACCTACCTAAAGAGGAAGCCTTTTTGTGTAACGCCATATATTGTTTTATGGTTCTTCTATAATATCCCTACTTCGTCTCTATTGACATGTTAAAAAGTTTGTCGATAAAAATATCATTTGACTCCCGACAGACAAAAAAAAAATCCAATGTATGCGTATATGCAATTAAAAAAAATATTCGAATCATAATTGTGTTTTCTAATAAGGTTTTTTCGCTTGTTATTTACTTTAGGGTTAAAATTTTATACACACTTATTATTTAGGTATTACAAATGGATCGGCCGTTTCCCCTGGTAAAGGCATTTCGTTTATTTTTTATAGATAAATGGATTGTGGCGCACACTTTGTGACATGTTGCATCATTTATATCATTTCAATCTTGGACAATTGGGGCACTTAAAACATGGTAATCGTAGGATCTTTAACGTTCTCAATTGACTGTAACTGCCTATATAAAGAACATCAAACAATGATTTTTTTGTGAGCATAACGGTATCTATGTAAATTTTATTCACTGTAAACGTGGCAATGTCACTTGTTTACATAGTCATTCAACAAAGAATGAACTACATACCCTAAGATACCCTGTACCTAGCATAATATTTATGAGACTTGGTACTTATACGTTTGCAAAACTTTGACAAATAATATTATTAGTCTACAAATTTATGAACTAAGTTTTAACAATTGTTGACATATCTCCATATCCCACATCCGTAGAGGGATAATATCCTTTTCCCGTGTCAGTTTCCGGTTGTAGGTACATATCTCTCTGTTTCAGGGAGAGTTTATTTGGTTTTGAAAGAAGATCTGTCTTCTTCTTCTTCCAATGACCATACAACTGTTGCAGAGTTTTAGCCTTCATGATGATGCTTCGCCACTTCTTTCAGTCTTGAGTCTTTTGGTGCCATGCAATTTTTCCTTTCCTTTACTCTTTCTAGGTCGGCCATGACGTTGTCCACATATCGCTGCCTGGGTCTTTCCAATGGTCTTCTACCAATTGGTTTTGCGTTTAAGATATTTTTGATGGTGCGATCTTCCCCAGCTATACATGCGAATGGTGCCAGTCAGGAAGGGCTGTGAACTCCTGCACCTCCAAGTACGCCTGGTCTCGGCTACATAATGCTTCTCAGGACACTATTCTCAAATGTAAACGCTCTTCACTGTTCCCTTATTGAGCTGTCTAATATTTCATATTTTTTTCTTGACCTCAAATAAATACAAAAATATGTAGGTATATGAAAATGTGCACCATAGTCTGAAATAAAACACGTGATATGGGTTATCTTAAATCTAAAGTTTACGCCAATAAACCGACTTTCCTGGCTATTTTAAAGAAAATATCCGTCGCGAAATGGTAGCCATCACTGAGTCCACCTGCCGAGCCGTCATTAAGTAATTTTACTGTTACCTGGAGTGCTGCTGGTTTTCATATATTTTAAAGGCTTCACATTTTTATGAATATTTCTTACATTCTTTCTTGTGATTCGCATTGTATAAAAAAAAATATATATATATACATATATATATATATATATATATATATATATATATATATATATATATATATATATATATATATATATATATATGTGTATAGCTACTTTTCCGGGCTATCCGCTCGTTTTCGTCCTGAAAAGGACGGTTTTGCCGACGTTTCAACCACCGAATATCATCGGTCATTATCGAGGCTGGTCGGTTCGCAAACGTAGACACGGTGCGACGCACCGTGTCTATAACCCGCGTGTCGCTAACCCGCGTGTCGCTAACTCGCTAACCCGCGTATAGTCTTGAGAAAGACTGTTGTTTAACTCCCAACGTTTCAGCCAGATAGCACTGACCATTTTCAAGGGGGGTTTCGACTTGTATATTGAATTGGCAAACGTAAACGTAAACGTAGACACGGTGCGTCGACTTGTATATTGAATTGGCAAACGTAAACGCAAACGTAGACACGGTGCGTCGCACCGTGTCTACGTTTGCGAACCGACCAGCCTCGATAATGACCGATGATATTCGGTGGTTGAAACGTCGGCAAAACCGTCCTTTTCAGGACGAAAACGAGCGGATAGCCCGGAAAAGTAGCTATACACATATATATATATATATATATATATATATATATATATATATATATATATATATATATATATATATATATATATATATATATATATATATATATATATATATATATACAAGACATAAGCGGCCATCTTGTACACTACGAGTCACTTGACGGAGCTTTCAGTGTGAGTAGACGTGTGTCGCGCGCGTGCTTTTTCGTTAAGTCCTTGAAAATACCTACATTAACACACATACTTACTTACACATAAATATAACTATATATATATATATATATATATATATATATATATATATATATATATATATATATATATATATATATATATATATATATATATATATATATATATATATATATATATATATATATAGTTATATTTATGTGTAAGTAAGTATGTGTGTTAATGTAGGTATGCATATTTGAAAAAATGAACGTCGAGAAAATGTTAGTGTAATAATAAATATGTTACATCGTTGCCATCAAGAAATATGAAATCATTTCTTTTCATATGTCTACTATTGGTTTTCTCAAAAGCTCTGCGTGTAAAAGTCACGCATTATTTTTTTCTCTTCATAAAACTGTTTCTAAGCATTCGACGTAGGAAGGGGATTACTAATATTGAATTCTGATCAGATTTTATCTGTAATATGATACACGGAAAAATCAAAATATTTGAGTGACTCGAATACACTACTTATGTATGATCAAATAGAATATGACGTAAATGAAACCGGATGAAGATTGAAAGACGTCAATTGAAGAATGTAATTTTTTGCCTTGCCAATCCTGATTTGGAAAACCTTAGTTACAAACAAAACAAGTGGGTTATGGCAACACTGAGCTATCCACATTTTGTTACTGAACGCCTTCTGTGTACATATTATGGTGATTTAGAAAGCAGTGTCGGTATTGCGTTTTAATCACCACCCACATAAAATTTTGATTTCATTGTACTGTTAACTATTCTCCATAAGGAAGACTTGACTTGTGTATTTAAGTGGCGTAAATTTATTAACATTGGACACGAAATATGAAGAAAAGGAACAAGAAGAAGAATTTAGTAATCACGTTAGCGAGTACGTGTATGTGTGTATGTATGTCCTACCTTTCTCGTCCATTTTTTCCTTCCATCCTTTTGTACTCTTCCGTCCGCCTTGACTTTTTGGAGCCTAATAAACCGTCTGTCCCTTTAGACATTTCTTTAACAGGTAAACGATAAACATCATTGTTATGCGTTGTGCAAGAATAGCATAACATTAACTGATTTTTTGAGACCCGATTTCTCAGCCAAGGAAAAAATTGTTGCGAAAAAAACCATCAAGACGATGATAAAAGAAAAACTGTCTAAGATCAAATTTAAAAACAAAATATCTCTTAAATCGTTTATTCGATGCTTAATGTAAATATGAAGATGTCAGTATTGTATTAATTCAAATAACCCTAATAAATAATATAAACGCTAACAGATATACATATCTATAAGCTAATCTAACATGTTTGTGAAAGCAAAGCCGCATAGCCATGTTTAGCCGTACAACCGCATAATTTAACATTTTGCAAAACTTTGTTTGGTTTAGATGTACATATCTGTTTATGGCGTAAGGTTAGCTAGCCATTTCAATATAATACTCATATGTAGATTTTAGATAACCGCATGGTAGTAAAAACCTTTGCATACGCTGTATTCCCAGCATTATTTTTCCGAATATAAAATCTTACGTTTATAGTTTCCTTTTATTTTAGCATTTGTCTTGGATCAGCCACTGAAAAATATCAAAAATTGACACTTTTGATTCAAGCGCTCAAAAGAACTTACATCTTTGGTCCCTCCTCCTCTCATTCGTAAAAGTCACTCGTTTCACTCATTCGCAGTACCCATTCACAGTAAATATGCACATTCACAGTAAATATGCATATAAATATGCATTCACATGCACGGAGAAATATCAAAAATTGACACTTTTGATTCAAACGCTCAGAAGAACTTACATCTTTGGTCCCTCCTCTCATTCGTAACAGAGTCATTCACAGCACCCATTCACAGTTAATATCCAACATACACGGACCAGTGGCTTCTCGAACACTTTTATTTCAAAAACCCGACTATGCAACGATCTTCCGAATTCTGTGTTTCCCTCTATTTACAACCCGGGTCTTTTCAATTTATCATCACGTTTCCATATATGAAGCATATTCAAAATAACGATACACGAATTCAATTAAGATATCAGTTTCCACATAAATGTTTAAAGCGCTAAGATCCCATCTAGAAGATATGGATACAAAAATAATGATCCATTCAACCATTATCCTTTTCTAAAGTTTGCAACTCAGATTCTGTATCGCCTCGTGTAAAAATATATTGCTAAGCAAGGCAAATTTCATGGAGCCTTTAAAATTTTATTACATTTGTACTTTCCTTTCACAGACGCAAGTAATGGCAAATTTCTATGACTATACATATAATATAATATGCAAAGAAAAATTCATTTTCAAGATACAGCGTATTAAAGTGAAATATTTTGTATAAAAGGAATTGTTACTCGTATTATCGTTCTCATAAAAGGATATCCGATGTTCCTTCAAAATAATGTACACTTCATAGATAGAAAATCAAAATGGAGATAATATCATGCCTTTTCCCTTATCCAATTTTCATTTCTTCTCAATTCTTGTATGATTCAAACAGTTTTCAATAATTAAAATTATAAAATATTTTTTGCACACAATCTAATGTTCTTACATGCGCACTGACGTTCTGGCACCGACCCATATAATTTTTAGACGAATCTGTGATAGAGAGGCAGTACGCTAGAATAACTCGTTGATCTATATCGTAAGCATTTTGCAATAAAGATAATGTGAGATGATCATAATTATAATAATAAAATATGTACCTTTACTATGAACTATATGAATGTTTATTTAATGTGGAAAATTAACTGACTTATTAGATAGATATTAGGATGTACTTTTAATAAGGACGTATTCATTATATTGAAAATAGTAGTGGAGATTAAAATATGTATTCCTCGAACACGAGATCTCATCTTGACAGAGGGACAAATAAAAAAAATTATACAATTTGGCTATAGGTTTTGTGTTTTTTAATTCAATATTTGATGATTTAAAAAAATATTCAAATGTGTCAAGCTGAGAACTCTTCAGCTCCTTCAAAAGTCAACAGTTTCCTGTTAAAAACCAGTTTATTGATGCACATTTGATCCAATAATAGAGAAACCTCGGTTGAGAGTCCTTGAGTTTGATTGCATATGATATCAAGAGTGTATCCAGAACATTTGCGCCTTTTATGCAGAATATTCAAGCAGGTATCTAATAGGTATACATTTCAAAACGTTCGTGGAGGTAATTTCTGTGATAAGAGCCATTCAATGGATGAATAACGCATCATTGCTCCAGTCATTAATGTAGATATTATGTAACTTGTTTTCAACTCCCATCCCCATCTAGTAAAATATAATTCTAGTTTTTTTTCCCAAGAATGAATATGACCATAAGAAAAATATATTATACGTCCACCTTAGTTCCAGAAATAAGCAAATGCTGTGCATAAATAAACGAAATCGGTCGTGGCAGTGTTTGAGTTAAGATCTTATGGAGAATTTGACCCGAGTTTAAATAATCAAATCAAATAGGCCGCGAACGGCAAATAATCAAAACATTATAAATGCGATGCTGGAGACGTACTATGCTTTAAATTCTCTGGACGGTGAGAAGGAGAAATATCCATCATAAATGAGCTGTACGTCGCCAGGCGCGATGAGAATAGCATTGTAAAGCTGGTTGTCGTTGGTGGGGTTGAATGTAGAAGGGAAAGAGTGAAATCCCTCACAAGATGGACGGTCCAGATTAGGGCAGCTACTGGTACATCGGTGGTTGAAGCAGTGAGGACAGCGCTGTGTCGGGAGAAACGGAGGACTACTATGCACAACATCATGATGACGAGAAGAGGGGCTGGTGACGACCCTTAGAAATGAGGAAGACGACACTGATGATAATCAAATAACAACGCTAAACAATAAATAATTGAAACGTACAAATAAGCCCTGTAGATACCTTGACATTCCTTTTTTTAGTCTATGTTATTTCTACTCAGTATATTACGATACTAATTTATTTATTCTCATTTTCTCATTTATTTATTCTCATATCGCATTGATACTCCTAATTTATAAGGAAAAATTCAATAATCTGCGCAATTAACAAGGAGTGACAATTTATTAAATATGCCTGTTATTCGAACGAACTATGCCGGGATTGTTTTTTGTTTATAGAGCATGTAAGCAGTTTGATGCAAAATTCGTAGGTCATGACATGTTTGTATCACCGGACATTTTTAAGAATATGTTGAGGCTTTCTCAACGATTGATTTTCTTTTCCTATTTTTCCCATTCCTATCCATTGTCCTGTCCTAAACACGGTGTGCAAATCTGTATTACGCATCTATAAAATATACCACACCCAAAAGTATGAAAAAATAGGCTAAGTACCTATTAAAATAAATGAGGTCTATTTAAAATGCGGTCTACACAATTTTGAGACAAGACAACGTCTGCACGGCCTCATTAGGATTATAATATAATATTTATTTATTTGTTTTTAAACAAACAGTCAAACAATATACATTACATAAAATAAGTGTTACTTAAATTGTAAACCAAAACAGTTTGCAGTAATTTTACTCGTCTTGAAGAAGTACGTCTCCTTATATAAAAATGTGACCATATATAAAAATTTATTAATTTAGTAAATATAAGGCACCTACATGAGATCAAAATTAATAGAAAGAAAAAAAAAACGAAAAAAAAATGTAAATGTGCTTGTTGACGCGGATATGAAATTAAAGATAAAGTGGACTGTATTTTTTGGTGCGGGTGATTAGTTGCAACCACCGCAAGGCAAAGGAAGGATATATATGGAAACTCACCAGATCCTTAGTCCTCTCCCTGGTTGGATGATAGCACTTTATTCACACGCGCGCGGTGATGGCAATTTTATAGCGAGTTTGGAGGAACGGTAAAAAAGGTGGAAGAGATGCGGGACAGTCTTTATAAGACGCGGTTTGAAAGGATACTGAATTATGGATGTGGGGCGGGCAATGATTGCAACAATTTTGTGTCACTTTATATAGGTAATAAAAATAAAAATGTGACAATTATCCCAATGACATATTGGCGCCAACAGTGCTCATGAGGAAGGAAAAGGAATGGAAGGAAGTGGGAAATTAGAATCACTGCAATATTATCAACCCCTCATCAATGATTCGAAAACTTGAGACTTGAATCTGGCTTTTGTAACTACTAACCAAAAGGAAAGTAAAACCAAAAATATAGTAACTAAAACCTACACAATAAATAAAACAAAAATGACCAAATGACCCAGATGTTATTCGACCCTAAAAATTCTCTCCCTATATAATAAACTATAAAAGTAAAAGACATAAATAGAGCCAAATTCATTTCCAAGTCTATGTGATCTCTGAATAATTTTGTGAAATAATAATTATTAATACATTTTTTTAATATAAAAGAGTGATGCCTGTGTATGTCGCGTACGGGTCATCGGAACGTGTATATTTGAGTTTACAATGTTCAAACCAATATGTCGATAACGTTTCTCATATGTATATGGTTCGGTCTTGTAAAAAATTTATGCTGTAGTAAAACTAGAATCGGGTTTTCTACGAGATGAATAGTTGAGAAAAGTGAAGAGAATGAATTCGCTTTTCCTTAGAGAGAGCTTGATGATAAAAGCTTCTCAGTGTATAGCACATACATATCTACATATAAATATCTGTATGGAACTTTCATACTTTAAGCTTTGTAGCCATAATCCTGAAACACCTATTCTTCTTTTAGATGAAGTTTGCTATAAACTGAAACTCTATTGTATGCAAGGGAAATTGAATTATAAGTATGACTGTTAATTACATGTGTATTTCTTGTCTTTATTAACAGTAAAGATTAATTTCTTAACAATTAATTTATTGTCTTTATTAAAAGGCTTAAGGTGGAATATATTATATTTTATTCAAAAAAGTTAATAAATTCATATGATATTTTGAATAAATACAGTTTTATCTATTTGTTGAAATTTGTGAATTTTACCTAAATACATTGTTTTCCAGGTACGTGGTAATCTTTGGAACGTTGGAACCACGTTATTTTATAATGATGTGTTTTGGAGTCAAACGAGCAAAAGTTAATCTGATTGACATAAGAGCTAACTCATTTAAAAAATTGAAAAAAAACTCAATATTGAATATTAACCAGCAAGTTACTTATAAGTTTAATATCTATTTATTTGCCTTTTACTTAAGGCCCTTTTATACCCTGGGTATACGGATGTATGCAAATAAACACAAAAAAATATTATATATCACTGATACACAACATTTTTTCGTGGTGAAAAGGTAAAATTTAGAGGCTTTTTTAAATAGCAAGAATAGTTATTAAAATATTATAATAATAAAAAACTCAGCCGATAGATTTTCATATTCTCTTTCGATTGAAGTAAAAATCTACTTCATATTTGTAGTTTTTTAGTTATTTACAATTAAAAAATAAAAAAAGGTTTTACTCAAACTAATTAATTATATACGAAAAGTAGTAAACAAATTCAAAATTAAAAAAAAAACTCGTGTAATAGAATAAAGATGTACCTACATACAAACTGTTCCTTATTTCAAAGACGTATCTTTTGAGGGTACTATAAGGGAAATTATTTTCAAAATATACTATGTAGCCTACTATAGCCTCTTAATTATATGAATTTAACTAATCGCTAAGTTTTAATTACAAATGAATCACAACATTAGCTTTGATGTTGTTGGTCGTTGGCTTTGTATAAATCTTCAAATATACCAGTGACAAATTTGTTGATTTCAATAACTGTCCGTTTGCCGACAAAAGGTAATTGATTAGATGTTTATTTAGAGACGGAAATAAAATTATCGAGAGATACTTGTGATGTGGTTATGCTTTCTTTATAAAATATTGGCAGCAATACTTGAGATTTGGCAACATTAATTGAATTCGAAAAATATACTCAAATCGATAGTATTTACACTTAATGGTAGATAGTGCATAATAACACCCCTATTCACAGGCAAATACGAGGAGTGATGAGGCCTCAGGCGTTAATTTTTCTATTATTTGAAAATAGTTTTTTTTACCCGGCACTGCTCGAGATTTCCATTTCCATCAAAATTAGGAAAAATTTGATCAAGTCTCTTGTCTGGAGTGTACTGCTATATGGCTGTGAAACATGGACCATCAGCCAACGCGAAACGGGACGTCTGTCTGCGTTTTAGATGTGGTGCTAGAGACGCATGGCTAAAGTTCACTGGTCAGAACACATCAGCAACGACGAGGTACTAAGTAGGGAGAGACAAGGCAAATTATGAAAAGAATTGCCCAACAGAGAACAACTTGGATAGGCCACAACATCCGGGTGACAGGAAAATTATTCGAAAAACAATTATTCGAATGCTCAATTTTACGAAAATCAATTTTACGAATGGCAATTATTCGAATCACATTTTTTCGAAAAACAATTTTCCGAACACACAATTATCAGAAATTACAATTGTTCGAATTTTTATGACGTCATGTTGGTAGCATTGTGAGAGAAATAAACCATAGATTTTTATTACAATATACTAGATGTCGTAGTTTTTTGTATGAATCGAAGTGAGGCATTTTTCCGGGGGATTTTTGACGTTTTAGTACATCGTTGTTCCATAGAGAATAACGACTAATGTGAATTGTTTTCCGATTTATTTGTCGTAAAAAACACTTTGTTTATTTAGATTTAGAGAAAATTTATCTAGGAAGTGTTGAAATGTAAGAAAAACTGAAATATGTTGTCAACCAAAACGTCAAACACGCGATATTCCATGACTCACTTTTTGCACGGAGTACTGCATCTACATAGTAGGTATATTATAATAAAAATCTATGGAATAAACAACATGGCGACGCACCGCGCTGTCAAAACTAGAGAAGTGGAAGGCAAGAGGTTTCATCAAAATCCATGATATTGAGAGTACCCAACAATAATACAACAAGTAATAATAGTCTACATCGAATATATTTTACTGGCAACAAATATGTCAAAGGAGGCAACATAATGACACAAAAATATATTACATTTGAAAGTTTACTTCCATATTATCAAAGAGTATATAATACCTACGGCATAGAATTATAATACCTACGGATACATATTATCTGTGATTACATTCGGTCAATTGGTTTTCCAACAAATGTTAGTTCGAATAATTTGCTTTCGGACAGTAAAATTGTCATTCTTATAACTGATTTTCGAAAAACTGTTATTCGTACAATTGCGCTTTCGAACAATTGTGTTTCGAAGAATTTTCATGTAATCGATTGTGAAGTACAAAGGTCAAAGTGAAATAATATCAACAACTCAATAATGTTCAAGAATGTTTCGCCAATGAATCGCATAATCAAAAGATACAACATGATAATATGAAACAAAGACATTTTAATAGGGTATAAATGAATTAGGGTTAAGCTGAGAAAGTGTGGCTCCTTCAACCTCTACTTCTTCGTGAACAATAAAACGAAAGAACCTCCATCACCGTGTAATATATCGTCCAGTAAGAAATATTATGGAGAATGGGATGCTTGGATAAATACCTGGTATAACCTATTTATCTTGATTATAAATGGCGAGGCGCCCCGTGTTTTCCACTTTGTATACGAGATTGTTAAACCTGGTACTGGAGAATAAGAAAAAAGTTTAAACAGGGAATTCAGCTTACAATCTTTCATACTCGTCTTTTTCTCTCTGTTATTTTGGTAAGAAAAATAAATATATATAGATACAAAATATTCATTTTCCAGGATAATATTTACGCATGTGTGTCTAATAAATAAAATTGATACGCTGGTTCTTGGTCTAAGCAATTCTGATCGTCTTACATAGATGGCAGCTACGTAAAATAACAGAAATTGAATGTACCTATTTTAATTAAACTAGTTGCATGTAACACATGAGATCCAACTGTCGATGGCGATACTACTTATACCTAATTGAAAGATACGTACTAAACTTTTAACACTTAATAAATAAATATTTTTAGATATTTTGTTTTCAACACAAAACATGTAGGTATGTATGTCAGGGATGGGTATGGAGTTACTTTTTGCAACTAGTTAAAATTATAATTAGATTATCCAGTTACATTGTTTCGAAGTTTTACGATATTTAATAGGATGTGGAAATATCTGTCATTTTTTTTAATAAAATAGGTTTGAAAAATATTGGATTTTTTTTATAAAAATATGTTTGAGATATTGTCTTTGTTTATTTTTTTGCGTTTTAGCTTTTATGGTTTTTAGAAATATGGAAAAAAAATGATTCAAAAGTTGATAAATCCTGGTTGGAACCAAAATTCAAAACTCTCTGTATAAAAGTTATGTAGGCATTATTTTTTTTTTATTTTCTGAAATTTTGAGCTCTGTACATACATCAAGCGAATCAAAAGTTATAAGGAACACACACACAGACATACTAAATGTTCTACTCCGAATTCGTCCATATTATAAACATATAGGAACATGCTGCGAGTTTGTGTTTTTTGACTTCAAAGTTGGAAAAATCATGCTAAAAGTCCAATTCTGCATACACACGAGACTAAGGTTAATACTGTGGATTTTTTAAGATAAATATATTGTCTTCAACAAATCGACAGTTGGAAAACAAAATACATATCTTAAAATATTTCCGGTGGAGACACAACTTTTAATTGTGTTTTCAGTCTGGATCTGTGAGGCTGCATGTTAATTCTAGTCTCCATATTGTGGCAACTTGTTATTGGGTGTGAGTCAAATTAGTATTTGGCATAGTACCTGTTAGTTGCCCGAAAGGTAATAAATAAATTAATAAAATACATGGTGTTTAACGTATTTATACACTAAACACATACTATCGCCATCGACAGTTAGGTCTCATGTGTTATATGTATGCAACTAGTTTATCAGTGTTCTGGTAACTTTACAATAATTTGTAGTATAATTAAGTTTGTAATACAGGAAATAAGTATAGATAAGATATGTGATATATTCTTGTATCCACCTTTGCTGGCTGATAAATAATGTATCCTGTAATTATGTAAAACTGTCCGTGAGGATTACCATACAAGTTGGTTGTAGGTATTAGTAGGAATTATCAAGCAATTTTATGTCGGTACAAGACGGCTTTTGCAGGAAGACATTCCCCTAAGTGAAAATACACCCAATTATGTGATTTACATCACTACTAGACACACCTACCTATGTAAATACCCTTTTATTTTATTACTTAGCCTACGTTGCTATGCTTTCCGCATTTCAATGAGACGTTGTTCATACCTACGAATAGCGCAAATATTCTAGATGAAAAATACATTTCATTGAAAAACACTTTTATAGGAAGATTATTTATTTATTTATTTATTTTAATCTTCTTGTACATATAATAAGTACACTGGCGGACTTATTGCCAAATGGCAATTTCTTCCAACCAACCAGAGTAAATGTTAAATATACAAAACATTGTGCACTATGGCAATAAGTTAATCACGTTACAAAATAAATTAATAAAGATAGCGGAAGAAAAGTAATAAAAAAACAAAGAAGATAGCATATAAGAACAATTCATAGCAATGATAGGAAGACTAAGGGATAAGGAAAGGAAGAGGAGAGGAAGATGTAATCAGGTGTTGTCAGATAAATATTTTTGCTTTAGCCTTTTCTTGAAGATGTTTAGTGTGATAGACGACGTAATATCAGGACTTAGGCTATTCCATAGTCTAGCTGAATGTACTTCAAATGAAGAGCTAAAAAAATCAGAACTATGAATAGGGATAGATAGTAAAGCACGTTCAGCAGATGGAAGTGGACGCCCATGGCTTGAAAGAAAAGTTAAGATAAGATTAGTTTAATTGCAAGTCAAAAAATATGGAAAGTTTATTTAAATATGAGAATTTTCAATGCCATTAGGAAGAATTTAATTAATTGTGAAACATTTTTTAGGTATTGAATGACACAGCGGTTTTCTTACAACAGATCTGGCGACCTGTGATTCAAAGATAATGTCTCCTAAGATCATGAATTACAACTGTCACTTCATCTCTTTGGTGATCTACCGGGTGGATGGTGTTCTGAGGGAATTTCATTAACTGAGAAAAAATAACTATTCATCCTGGCTATAAGTTGTCTCCAGTATCTTCTTCCAGATCTACTCTACCCCTGCTTCACCTATTTTTTTTTCTATTTTAACGTTACTAAAACTCAAGATATTCAACTCAGGTGTTGGTGGAACCTTTTTAATTTATACTGTATCAGCCCACATCTTTCCACCATACGTCATGTTAGGTATCACGCATGACTAATGAATTTCATCCATGCTGTCAATACGTGTGTGGTTGTTCTTTAAATATCTAAAATAAAAAATTAAGGAACTCATTATGAAAGTGTGTTTTTTTAAACCGCTTTTGTTTACTTCAACCACGTCTGTTACCTTTCCCACTATTCCTCCGAAGTTAATTCACTTTCACAATTAGTTTTATACAAGACATCGAGAATTCAAGATACGGATTCAAAGACAACGAAGTTAAATGAGTTTATGTTGTACAATCTCAGTTTCATCTGAAAAAATCGAACGGGTTAAGTGATGTTCAACATCTAGACCAGATATGTCTTGGTCTTCATTTTTATGCTAAATTAATTGCAACGAATTTTCCGATCACGCTCTTGCGAGTTATTATTAAGTTCTTGTAGTTCCTAATCCAAATCTGTATAAAGGCCAAAACTGCGACTCGGACGCAAAATAATACTGTATTAAAAAACACATTAATGACCAATTGTTAGAAGTACCTACCTCTTGTGCCACCTCATTCCGTGTTCAAATCCTCTGGCCTAGAGTAGTAGTTAATGCTAGCTAATCTAGCTATGTATAATTAATTTATATTCCTTACTATATGATTGCATCATTCCAAATAATTGTTAGGCCTGAGTGCTCGTGTCTCTGACTGAGCTCCTTCACATCCCTCGAACCGGTCTGATGACGAATGTTTCTAGGAAGGCCCTCTTCCTCCTACCGCTCTAGGGCGGCCCTCAATCTTCCCCTTGATGACTAACTAAAGGACCTTTTAAGGACCTTTTTTTACTGAAGAGTTTTCTATTGATATTTGCACTATATGATACCCCATCGTTCGTGATAGTCATATTGGTCTTATTATTTGTGAACGACCAAGACCATGATGGCTTGACCAAAGAATGTATTTGTAAAACACCAGGCAGAATGTGTGCGCGTCAATTATTTTTTTCTTTCTCCCTATTTTAAACCCGCTTAAATTAAGTGATATAGGTATAAATCTATGTCTGTACTCTAACTTTCTACTTCTTATCTGAAATGGAATTTCGGTGTTAGTACGGTTGATAAATCGTTGGGCGAAGTGTGAGAAGATTTATCTGAGATTAATGTGACCTCAGAAATGAAACATTCTAAAAATCCTCTGCATTTCTCAGATTTCATTTGCTTTTTTTATTTCTCTGTTTTTTTTCTGCACATTGCAAATCCATATTTTTACAGAAAGTTTTGCGTTTGCAATATTTTTTTGTAATATCAATGTAGTATATAATAATTAAATAATATATATATTTTTTTTTATTACTGAAACCAAACAAAATATAACAATATAGTTACAAACAATAAAAATATTACAAAAAAGTACAATTTAAATAAGTTATATGAAACATTTTTTTTTATAGGATTATTTGTTATATACCACCTCACTAGGCTGAGCCTGTACCGAGGTGGCAGATTTTTTTTTTTTGCGTTATATCTGACAGAAAAATATTAAACTTGTATTTAACTAAAACTTGTTATAAAATATACCTATTATAAAATATAAACTATTGTAGCTTGATCATGTTTCCGCAGTATATAATGCCCTTGTTTCTAATCCATGTTTCTATTGTTTTCTTGTGTTTCAAATTATTCATCAACTGTATGTCCGTTATTTCACTTTTTATCTTATTAAAAATTTTTGGAGCTAAATAATAGTAATGTCTTTGTCCGAATGTCGTGTTTGTCTTTGGAGTCATGAGAAAATTCCTGCGTGTCGTCTCGTAATTGTGTTGCGGTGTAATGTTATTAATTATTAATCGACCTATTTATATAATAGACTATTCAATTTATTACATGTAATAATAATAATAATAATAAAAGACTTTTATTGATTTATACAATGTGACGGACTTATTGCCCGCAGGCAATCTCTACCAGTCAACCACCATGGTAAATACCAGTCAGTAACAGGGATAGAAGAATACAAATAGAAAAATAAATAAATCATAAATTAAAAATACAAAATAAATATAAAAAACAAAAAATAAAATATGTATAAATAAGAACAAAAATAAGAATAAAAAAAATACATCAGATAGATACACTATGTTTATTGGATGGAGGATAGGAGAGGAGAAAGGAAGAGGGATAAAGGGAAAAAGACGTGAATTTGTGGTTATGTGGATAGAAAGTGTGACTTCAGACGCTTTTTGAATGCTATCAAATTAGTGGCATCTCTGATACTCTCCGGCTGCTGGATAGATTCCACATCCGAGCTGCATGAACTGTGAACGAGTAAGTATAAGTAGAGGTGTGGTGTTTTGGTATTGTAAGTGTGCTATTATGTTGGGACCGTAAGTTAAGGCCATGTGAGGATAAGTGGGCGAATTTCTCTTTGAGGTACGTGCCATACGTGGGTGTAAGAGGGTTATTAAGGATTTGGTAGAGTAGGGAAAGAACATGCGAATCTCTTCGGTGACGGATCTTTAACCAGTTCAGTCGTTGCCTGCTCTCGGATACGTGGTCGAACTTCCTGAGTCCAAACACGTATAGAATGCAGACATTTTGTAACCGTTCGAATTTGTTCATTTGTTTGTTAAGCATATGTACATAATATTAATTAAAAAAACTACTTTTTCTTTACAAAAGTTTTGTCGTTGTCATAAATATATAATATTTATGTAATTAGTTATATGTGAGGTTGAATACATATTATATAACTGTATGTAATGCGGAATTAAAAAAAATGTGATAAAGTACTGCTTTATTTTATTTAATCAACATAACTAAAATAACAATAACTTATATACTCCTGTAAACAAGTTCTTTCAGCCCAGAGAAGCAATATTTCCGTGAGAAATAAGATTCTCGTCTAGAAATCGAACCTATAACACAGATACAGAAATCTTTTGTTTTATTGTTTAGCAGTTTATAGTCTTTTGTATTTTTTATAAGGCAGTTAACCTCGGAATTGCTTGATATGCAGCTGGATGTTGGTCTCACGATTATGAGCTTCAACACATGCTAAGACTTTTGACTTCCCTATTTTTTACAGGACACGGAATATTAAAAGTTATTTTATCAGATTTAACATTGTCTCCTCTGCCTCATGTCAGTTCTGTCAATACCCGGACCAAACTTTGGAACACATCCTGTGGGATTGTTTCCATTCAATGGTGTCCTCTTATAGATCGGATTCTGTGATCTCGAAGACCAATTTCAAAGTCTTTAAGAAGTTCTTTCATAGTAATGGTGCCTTACTATTGGTAGATTCCCATTAAGTTTATTTTTTACAGAGATCTTGGTAACACCTCTGATGCTTAACATTTAAAAAGATCTGAAGTCATTAACAGTCCACGAGTTATCATTGGTCTTTTTGCACAATGTTGCCGAGATTGCCAATCTTCATGAGCTACTTTTCATGTTTTTTTTTAGCCGCTCACTTAGCGTTCTGTGAAGGGGCCGTTTACAGTCCCCATATGCAGAGCGGGTAGCGTTAGGAGTAGCGAAATATTTATCATATAAACTATCAAAGAGGTATGTGAATTTAATAATAGAACACATTAAACTTGGTTACGAATAATAAATACCGTTGGCGTTTCAGAACAACCTATAAATAAGTTATTATTCGCTGGGATGTTTTTCAAAAAAATATATATATCAAAATATAATATTATTCCACGAGAGATGTTTTGTAACGTAAAAATGAACTGACAAAGAAACATGACACAGTTGTCAATTTCAGTTTATACCATGTCCGTTTGGGGGGGATTGTTTGGATAAAAGAAAATAAATTTACCTCGAAAACATCATTGATTTATTTTAATATATATAAAAATCTCATGTCACGATGTTCGTACACGCTAATCTCCGAAACCGCCCAATCGCATTCAATGAAATTTTCCAATTTTTGGGCGCAATAGGTAGTGCTGTTATCGAGAACTATAAAAATATTTTAATTTTTACAACGTTTTATTATGGAAAAAGTGGGCCGTAATTCATATTTAAGTTGTGTAATTTTTAAAAAGATGGCGTTATTAACAAATCTATTAACATTGTATTACGCATCTAGAGAACGAAAAAAATGCAATCTATATAGAACGCGGTCTATGACAGAACAACACATAAAGTGTGATCTGTGGCAGAACAACGCTGCCAGGCCCACTAGTCTATCTATAAAACTATTTAAAGTATTCAACAAAGGTCGACCGCCCCCCGTGTGATAATAGTAATTAAGTCATTTGACTTCTGTTGTGTTCTGAGTTACAGTATGAGGAGCAAAAGAATGTTAAAATAAAATAAATAAATAGTACCAAATCACAGGTATCTGACTGCTGATCCAAAAGTCCCGGGTTCGATTCCCGGTGGAAACACAGTTTTTTATTGTGTTTTCAGTCTGGATCTGTAAGACGATGAATATCGCAAGTCTCCAGAATGTGGCAACTTGTTATTGGGTGCGTGTTAAATTGATATTTGACATAGTACCTGTTAGTTGCCCGAGAAGCACTACTAAATAAATAAACAGTTTTACATCTTAGACCCACAGTCCCATAGAATCAGTGACAAGGGTGTTCATATTATATATTACGAATATGCAAAGTGTGAAGCAAAATAAATATGAGTATACTATATAAAAATGTAAATGATTATTGTTACAAACTAACAGGGCTTCACAACTAAAAGATGAATGAAAAAATTGTAAAAAGTATAACAATATACGAATCAAGAAAGATAAACAAAAGGAATTTCAAATTTTGTGTTAACAAATTTTTAAGCTAAATTTAAATTTATAATTTAAATTGTGTTACAAGCTTTTAAGCTTAGTTTAGGGAATGTGTGAGGATGCATATGTACTTACAGTTGCATGTAACACATGAGATCCAACTATAAACCCATAAATACCAAACTATATACCCATTAATCCAAATTATAGAATATTTCAAGATATTTTGTTTTCTATACAACACATGTAGGTATGTTTGTCAAGATAGGATAGTATGGAGGTCAGTCCTTTTTTCCTACCCTGAATATGAAAACAGCATGATGGTATGTATGTATGTTTGGAGATTATTAAGTCTTCTTAGATATTGTGTATAGGCGACTACCATACAAATCGAATGAAGCGATGTCGTCACTAAATTCAATTTTTATAAAAATTGTTAAAAAAATTTAAGATATTATAGTACTATAATGTAAATAAAATAAATTATCTAGTTGGGGTATTTCGGCTTTTTTCGATATTATTAAAAACTTTGGAAATAAAGACAGTTAAACACATAAATTTATCATAAATATAATGTTTTCTTAATAAAAAATGTTCGAGAAACTCTAGAACTTTTTGGAAAAAACATATTTGAGATTTTGTATTCTATATTTAAACCAATTTTCAGCGTACTAGCTTTTAAAGTTGATAACCCCCACCTAAAATAAAAATTCTAAATTCTGAGTATAAAAAATTTATAGGCCTATAACTTTTTGTATGTTTTGAAATTTTGGGCTCAAAAGTTATAAGGGGACACACACAGACACACAAAAAACACACAAAATGTTCTTCGTCAAATTCTGAATTCATCCATACATTATATATAGAACATACCTATATGCTACGAAGCCTCTTGTTCCTTCATACACGCGTCTTGGCTTTTAAACTGCTAAATCGACAGTTGGATTAATAATAATAATATATATTTTATATTTTATATATATTTTATTTGTTGCCATTATTGTCACATCACATAAAAACAAAAAAATATACAATTTTGAACTACAATATGTCCAATTCTGATTTTTTCACAGTACGAAAACGTCTATAACCAACGGGCGACTTGTGTAAAATGATTTAATCCGCGTGGTGTAACGTAATGAGCCCCATATAAATGCAGTCAACTTTTTGACATTTCTCATATACTAAAATTCAGACGGATAATTTTAGACGAATCAGAATAGGACATATTGGACAGCAAAAAGGCTATTGCTCAGCTGCGCACTACCAGGTATCCCTGGAGTGCTGCTAGTTTTCAGCAAAGCCTTGGGACAACACAAAACATTGAGGACAGACCACATGTCATAACCTACAAGGTCATATACATTCTTTAAAAAAAATAGTTTATTTTAATATTTTTGAACACATTACATTTATAGTAGTATGTCTGTTCTGGATTCACTTTCAAAAGTACAAAAATCAATACTTCGTATCATACTCAATAATCCATTCAGATATCCCTGTAATGAACATTTCACAGACTTTATAGTCCTAAATATTAGACAACTATACATTAGTATGAAATTTCTATACACCCACAAACAAAGAGAGAAATACCCGATTGCTAGCCATTAATACAATACTAGCAATGCTCAAAGGTCTATTATTATAAAGAAATATACAAACACCACATCAGCACAGAGTATTTTTATTTTTTTCAGCCCTAAGATTGTACAATATACTACATGAATATTATGTTTAAAAAAAAATAGTTGGCTTATATCCATCGGAATAGACGAATCTAAAAATAAATTAAAAGTTTGTTCTAGTTTATTTTGGCTTTGAAAGTTTATTTTTAATCATTATGTTTTAAAGATTTTTAGTATCAAATCTGATTAAATTATTGATATCGGACAATGAGACAATATAAAAATAATACAGCGTAGAATAATAGGGAAAAAATATTTAATACCAATTATTTTTTTAGTGTATTTGTTTTATGCTATAGATATTGTGTATAGTGTTTCTATTTAATCGATACTAAATAAATAAAATTAGTGCACAATGGCGAACTTATTGCCATATGGCAATATCTTCCAACCAGCCATATCCATTTGATGAAATAAATTTTGTGTACCTGAAATAAATCAAACAACAATGAAGATGACAAAAAGGAGGGAAAAGAATAGGAGACGACGAGGATATGACAAAGAGAAAATTTTTAATGTTATATGTCGTTATATATTTTCTTGTATTTATGCAATCTTCCAATTTTCTAAAATAACTGCCACATGCAATAATTTCATCTGCACCGATAAATTATTTTATTATGGCAATAATACTTTGGCCGTAAAAACTTTAATGTCGACTTAAATACAATTTCGCTTATAAGTTACCAGAGTATTGAAGTTTTAATCATCCAATATGACGAACATTTTAAAATATTGTTACAATTTGAAATAAGCCATCAAGTTAAATGTTTTGAAATTGTACTGGCGAAGATTCAAAACTTAACCCATACCCAATGGTGCTACTTAAAATCACTCCCGTCAAATGCGGTAGAGTCACTTTACCAGTCAATAATGATCTTTTTTTATTTTGGCTTTACAACAATTTAATACGTATTCGCAAAATTGCAGAGAGAATTGTGCTCCCCGCGGCGTATTTACCGCGATTAGGAGGCAAGTACTGCCTCGAATTAGGCACTAGTTTGTTGCGCTAATGCACTTAAAAACTCGTGTTAAATTCAAGGCATGTGTCCTCCAAATGCACACGGTTTAGCAACGCAAACTGTTCCTGCTAATACGCGTTTTCGAAAAAAAAATCTATGAAATTATTCGTTGCCGACGAATCAACGTGGCTGCCGTTTGTTTTGTGTTGACGTGTGACGTTCGCGGTAACTTTTGTTTATTTGGCATCTCTCGACCAGAGAGCAATGTTTTAAAACAACAACAAAAATGCGAGGATCGAAAGAAAATCCGAATTCAAGCTCAAGATAAGTGAATTGTCATAATGCAAAGTCAAACAAAATAAATACTGTTAAACGAAACCTGGAACAAGCGAATAAAGCAACCATAAAAAATTTGATATCTATATAGAACGCGGTCTATGACAGAACAACACATAAAGTGTGATCTGTGGCAGAACAACGCTGCCAGGCCCACTAGTCTATCTATAAAACTATTTAAAGTATTCAACAAAGGTCGACCGCCCCCCGTGTGATAATAGTAATTAAGTCATTTGACTTCTGTTGTGTTCTGAGTTACAGTATGAGGAGCAAAAGAATGTTAAAATAAAATAAATAAATAGTACCAAATCACAGCTAATGCCACAGACAATTTGATATCATCCAAAAAATAGAATATTGTAATTTTTTCATATTAATGGTATATTTCATTTTTTTCGAAATTGCAATATTAGTTAAAATAATACTCGAGTAAGGTGATGTTTGGAGTTGGATGCTGTTTTAATCGTTGATAACCTCGTCCGTCTAAAATGCGCTTAAGAAAAATTATCTTTCGTTCTCATCTCAAATTTTATGTACTTACCCAATTTGTGATAGTGCATACATTTCCATAATCGGATCACAAAATAATGTCCTTTCTAGTAATATTGATCAAAAACTAATCCCAATGATGCCGACCACAGTGACACAGTTGGTAAGCCATATGACTTCTGTGTGGGGGCGTCCTGGGTTCATTCCCCAGAAGAGGACAATTTTATTTTAATTCATATCTCACGCAATTCTTGCTTTTCTGGGCTGGTTGCAGGTTAGTTGGAAGAAATTGCTATAATATGTCAATAACGAATTTTCGGCATCTCATAAAAATCGCTGAATACTTTGTTTGGTATTTGATTTGACAAAATTACCGAATACATATTTGACAAAGTCGCTAAAATCATCATCCATCGAAAACATCTCGTATTTTAATATTAAACCATTCGTAAGGTTCCTCGCTATCAACCTTACTTTTTGACAATTCGCAAATGGTAGTTCACGCCGATGCGCATGCGCTAAGTATTTAGATATCTCTATGCAATGGCAATTCTCATACAAAAACTTCGTTGCATCCTTAAGTTTGGAAGCCACGTGATCTCCTAACTTAAAATAACCCACATAACCTCACTTAACCTCATACAACTAACAAATTAATTATTCATAACAATAACTGTATTCGTTCACAATGCACTTGCAACCCTCAAACAAACGCTGAAAACATTGAATATTTAGGCATCATCATTGACATAAACTTATCTTGGAAAGCACACATAAACCAACTAACAGGAAAAATACGCAAACTAATATATCTATTCAAGACGATAAGAAACATTTTAAATAAAGTACAATTAAAAACAATCTATTTTGCCCTTGTTCAATCTCTCTTGTGCTATGCAATTACTAGCTGGGGGGGATATATAAAACAATATTATACCCATTAATCATTGCACAAAAAGCTATTTTAAGAGTAATTAACAAAAAAACATATTTATACCCTTCTGAATTTCTATTTGAAGAATTTGAGGTCCTTGACATCCGACAACTTTACATTAAAAGTATTACACAAAACCATACAAAAACTAGCAGCCCCGTTCCCCAAAACCATACTACACATAAAACCAGACAAACTGTACGAAATCTTGAAGCAGTACCTAGAATGAAAACCACACTAGGACAAAAAAAACTATACATACCTAGCACCTAAACTTCATAATGTTAAAACAAGACATACCAGAATTTTTTTTTTTTAATTTCAACTATCTCATCAACTAAAGCAAAAAAAAAATAATATTTAAATGGTTATTTATTTATTTGTTTATTTATTTAGTTGCTTCTCGGGCAACTAACAGGTACTATGTCAAATATTAATTTAACACGCACCCAATAACAAGTTGCCACATTCTGGAGACTTACGATATTAATCGTCTCATAGATCCAGACTGAAAACACAATTGAAAACTGTGTCTCCACCGGGAATCGAACCCGGGACCTTTGTATCAGCAGTCAGATACCCAACCAACTGAGTCACGAAGGCCGACAAAGGCCGAAGGTTATTTAACAAAGGCAGAGAAGAGAGCGAAAGACTATTGCATATAGTGAAATGAACAAATAAATACATTGTACTATTAGACTATCTTACAGTAGGTACCAATAGATTAACATTATCTATATTATAAATTTGAATGTTTGTATCTATGTATGTATCTATGTATGTGTTGAATGCGCTCCTAAACCGCTCATCCGATTGCGATGAAACTTTGGTGAACTGTCGAGAGTATACCAGGGATGGTTTCTGGATCAAAAAATTTTAACTTCTTCTTCTTCTTCATCGAGTTTTAGGTCATTTAACCTATGAAGGTGGACTATCCTGGGAACCGTTCATCCAATTGCAATTAAACTTTGGTGAATTGTCGATCGTATGCCCAGGATAATTTCTGAATTTAAAATATTTTCTTCTTCTTCTTCTTCATCGGGTATCAGGTCATTTTACCTATGAAGGTGGACTATCCTGGGAACCGTTCATTCAATTTCAATGAAACTTTGATGAATTGTCGAGTGTATGCCCGGGATGGTTTCTGGATTAAAAAAAAATTCTTCTTCTTCTTCTTCATCGGGTATCAGGTCATTTTACCGATGAAGGTGGACTATCCTTGGAACCGTTCAATCAATTTCAATGAAACTTTGATGAATTGTCGAGCGTATGACCGGGACCTACTGAAGGGACGGGAGGTAATGAAGGGACGGGAGGTAATGAAGAGACGGGAGGTAATGAAGGGACGGGAGGTAATGAAGGGACGGGAGGTAATGAAGGGACGGGAGGTAATGAAGGGACGGGAGTAACTGAAGGGACGGGAGTAACTGAAGGGACGGGAGTAACTGAAGGGACGGGAGTAACTGAAGGGACGGGAGTAACTGAAGGGACGGGAGTAACTGAAGGGACGGGAGTAACTGAAGGGACGGGAGTAACTGAAGGGACGGGAGTAACTGAAGGGACGGGAGTAACTGAAGGGACGGGAGTAACTGAAGGGACGGGAGTAACTGAAGGGACGGGAGTAACTGAAGGGACGGGAGTAACTGAAGGGACGGGAGTAACTGAAGGGACGGGAGTAACTGAAGGGACGGAAGTAACTGAAGGGACGGGAGTAACTGAAGGGACGGGAGTAACTGAAGGGACGGGAGTAACTGAAGGGACGCGAGTAACTGAAGGGACGGGAGTAACTGAAGGGACGGGAGTAACTGAAGGGACGGGAGTAACTGAAGGGACGGGAGTAACTGAAGGGACGGGAGTAACTGAAGGGACGGGAGTAACTGAAGGGACGGGAGTCACTGAAGGGACGGGAGTAACTGAAGGGACGGGAGTAACTGAAGGGACGGGAGTAACTGAAGGGACGGGGGTAACTGAAGGGACGGGAGTAACTGAAGGGACGGGAGTAACTGAAGGGACGGGAGTAACTGAAGGAACGGGAGTAACTGAGGGAGGTACTGAAGGGACGGGAGGTACTGAAGGGACGGAAGGTACTGAAGGGACGGGAAGTACTGAAGGGATGGGAGGTATTGAAGAGTCTGAAGCGACGGGTGGTTATGGAGGACAATTTTTAATTATACAGGCAATACGAAGTTTGCCGGGTGTTCACTAGTACTAAATAAAAATATATGTAATGGCACTCCGACACAGGCATTGGCCTAGTGGAGTGTCTTATCTTCTTTATATTAATGAGTAAGTGATTAAAATAAAAAACATAAACTATAATTTTAAGTTCATTATACTACTATATATTTTAAGTTATATTGTGCATGCATAATATGGCCCAGTATTTCAGTCGGCCCTTAGGAGTTTAACTCAAGTTTAACAAAAATATTGCGTATTTCAGTACCAAATCTTCCCTTAAATACGTCACTAAACCACAAATATTTAACTCAACGTTTCTGGCGGATTGCGTGTCTTAATCTTGAGTTAAGTATTGTTTCTAGTCTTTTTCGCCAGGTGGCGTACTAATCGCCGCGCGCTTTAATGTTTTATTTCATTTTATACTACAAATAACTATGCATAATAATTATAATCATGATTTATTTTTGATGTTAAAATAAAAGACGATATAGAAGTGGTTCATGTATTTAATATTTATTTTCTTTTTTACATAATTATATTGTATTGCCTGACAACAAACGAAAAACTGTCAGCCATAATGAAACGTCAGGCACGCAACTTTATTTTTGCGATGTTTTTTCATCCCACTTTTTAAATTGATCCATCCTGTTTCTATATATATAATGTGTATTCTTAAATTTTCTACATAAGACACTATTTTACCATGATCACTTAGTTCCATATCCATCTGTAAAATGTACATACATTTTGCATTGAAGTACTACGTACGTAGTACATATTCTTCAATCACATTTTTTCACTACAATGTTTGATTTTAATTAAAAAAAACATCGATCTGTATAAAAAATTGAAAAAGTAACATGCTGTGTAATGAAACAAATAAAATAATGTGTTGTTATAACAATAAAATAATATTTAGTCACAGCTTCGCGTCACGTATCATTTAAGGTTATTACAATTTGACTTGAATTTGACAGATGCGTTATAGACAATAACCATAGAAAACGTAAAATATATCTATAGTTGAAGATTACGTAACTGACGTTTCATTTTGCACTGAAATACGCGAATGAAATTTAATCTTCCCTAAACTTTTAACTTGGATTACTAAATCCAACGATTTAAGGGCCAACTGATATCTCGGGCCTATGTTATTGTATTTGTAAGAAAGGATTTATAATGAATAAATAAATGAGCGACTGTGCAATGAAAACATGGTTAGTATTTAGAATCTAGTATTTAGGTCGGACTCTGCATTCGGGTCTAAGTACCAATTTATTATTTAAGTAAATTTATTTGAATTTGCGGTGTACCGAAAAGCGAAGGTTTTGTAATGTAAATTATTATTTTATGAGAATTTACAATGTTTTCGTGAGAAGTATTAAACGACCTTTAGAAATGGTGTCACTGAATGCAAAATATTCCTTGAAGTTTGTTTTGTTTCAACAAAAATAACTTTGTTCACAAAATTCTTAGAGAAGTTCAACTGTTGATCATGACTTTTGAGGTATTATTTTATTTGAATTAAAAATTATATTCTGTAATATCCGCGACATTTTTTATGTCATTTGTAAAAATATATCATTTTTCTTATTCTTTTTTATTTATTTTATTTATTTATTTATTTTATTTATTTACGGCAAATTGCCTTTTACAAACATGAACAACAATTAAGTACACACATTGAAATTACAAAATAAAATAATAAAACTATCATAAACATAAAAGAAAAAGAAGGTACTGTAACAAAATTAGTAAATATAAAAAATAATATTAAGTGGAAAAAAAAATACAATTTAAAATAAAAGATATAGGTACTTAGGTTGAGACATAAAAACCATTAAAATATACTAAAATAATATACCTACGCACTTAGAAAAAAAAGAAAAAATAATAATTATCATAAAAAAAAATTAAAAACTGTATAATAAAACAACAAAAATTTTATATCTAAAGTAATAAAGCAATCAAAATGTTAGTGTATGTGTGTGTGTATGTGTGTGTGTGTGTGTTTGTCTCACGCCTTCTGAAAAACCAAGAGCATCTAAAAATCTAATTTATGTGCGAACGTGTACCTGTATACCTGATGCAGTGTCACGCTAAAAATAATGCGATAAAAATGCTGAATTTTAAAAATATTTCAATAATTATTTTTTTCATACAAAATTTTCCAAGTCGTATCTGTCAAAAAAGTGTACATTTTGCACGCATATATCTGTTAGTTTAAAAGTTAGAAGTACGTATTTACACGAAAAAAATTTACTTTCAAGTATAACTTAGCGTTTAAGTGAAAAACATGGTGAATATTTTGTATAATTATAATGTTTAACTTATTTTTAAAGTAAGCGTTTTGTACATAAATGCCGCCATTTTAATATCTTTTCATACAATATTTCATTTTCCTACCGAATGAATATGTTCTTGAAAATAATAAACCTTTGAAATAAATATAAATATGAAATAATAAAATGAAACACAAGACATTACAGCAAGTTTTAAGACGTATATTGTAAAAGTCTGTTAATTATTAGTAAAGATATGGGCATAATAAAATTGCATAATTTGTATATAATATTTGATATTTCGGACAATTTTCATTTTTATGGCATCGAACAAACCAATGTAGGTACCTACATATTCAAAAAATGTATCCGAACCATTCGATATTACTTACGTGTTCGAATCGTTTCCATGGCTACAGAAAGAATGCGATATTCAAATAAAATTTGTTAGGAATCGAATTTATTTAGAAGGTTGTTGTAGGTAGGTACCTACCTAATACTATTTACTTACAAATCAACAATAATATACCTATACTGATTTCCTATAGGAAAATTATTTTATTTATTTATTTATCAACCGTTTGTCCGATTATAATGAAACTTTGGTGAATTGTCGAGCGTATGCCCAGGATGGTTTTTGGATTTAAACTTTTTTCTTATTCTTCTTCTTCTTCGTGTATTTGGTCGTTTTACCTATGAAGGGGGAGTATCCTGGGAAAAGAAGGTCCGACTGTCCCTCCATCTCTTCACAGGTCTTCCAGGACGGGTTCTGCATATAAACTTTTTTCTTCTTTTTCTTCAACGTGTACTTGGTCATCTTACCTATGAAGATGAACTATCCTGGGAGATGAAGGTCCAATTTTCCTTCCATCTCTTCGCAGGTTTCTGGATTTAAACTTTTTTCTTCTTCTTCTTCATCGTCTATTTGGTCATTTTACCTTTGAAGGTGGACTAACCTGGGAGAAGAATGTCCAATTTTCCTTCCATCTCTTCGCAGGTATCTGGATTTAAACTTATTTCTTCTTCTTCTTCTTCATCGTGTATTTTTGGTCATTTTACCTATGAAGTTGGAGAATCCTGGGAGAAGAAGGTCCAACTGTCCTTCCATCTCTTCGCAGGTATCTGGGTTTAAACTTTTTTCTTCTTCTTCGTGTATTTAGTCATTTTACCTATTAAGTAGAGCATCCTGGGAAAAGAAGGTTCTTTCATCTCTTCGCGGTTCTTCCAGGATGGTTTCTGGATTTAAACTTTTCTTAACCGACTGATGGGACGGGATGTAATGAAGGGAAGGGAGGCACTAAAGGGTCTGAAGGGACGGGAGGTATAAAACTGCCTGAAGGGACGGAAGGTACTGAAGGGCCTGATGGGAAGGGACGTAATGAGGGATTAAAGGGACGGGGAGGTACTGAAGGGCCTGAAGCGGCGGGTCCTGGAGTCTAATTCTTTTTCTTCTTAATTTTATTTAGACCTTTAGGGCAGTTTTTATACAAACTATTTCCTATTGTCTAATTCATCTTCTTCTTCTTTTATGTATACATTTGGGTCATTTTTTTATAAAAATTATTTCCTTTAGTCTAATTATTATTCTTCTTCATTTAAGTACGTAGACTTTTGGGAGAGTTTTAATACAAACTATTTCCAATAGTCTTATTCATTTTCTTTTATGTAGACCTTTTGGTCAGTATTTATACAAACTATTTCCAATAGTCTAAATATTCTTCTTCTTCTTTTTTGTAGACCTTTGGGTGAGCTTTTATACAATCTATTTCCAATAGTCTAATTCTTCTATTAGGTATAGGTATGTATTTTTACTTATTTTATGTAGACCATTGGAATAGTTTTTTATACAAACTATTTCTTATAGTCTTATACTTATTTTTCTCTTTTTTATTTAGTCTTTTGGGTTAGTTTTAAGTCTAATAGTCTATTGTGCAGAAATATTATTAACGATATGCACACTTGATGAAAATACATATGAAGTGAATGGGATATGGGATGTGACGATATAACCTGCACTAGAATCTTTTCAATACTTTTGTTTAATTAAATTTAAACCATTTATATCATCCTATTTTGAATAATTTTCAACACCTAATATTTAAAGAATGGGGGTTGTGGCCATTACTGAACTCTTCACAACATTTATATTCAAATTAAAAACTATTTACTATAGTTCAAGTCTTCTTCTTCTTCGTTAATGAAGACTTTCAGTCAAATTGAGCAAAAATATAATGCACACGTGATGAAAAAATATAAAAACGAATGGGATGTGACCAATACTAGATCTTTTCAGCACCTACGTTTGTTTAATCAAATTTTAACCACATCCCAACATCCAAAATTACTTAATTTTCAATAGGTACACATTACAATTTGTTTTCGATGATAATATTTAAAAATGGGGGTTGTGGCCAAACCAATCTCTTTACAACGTTGATAAACAGTCATATTTAAAACCATTACGCATAGTCCATGCGAGCAGAAATTGTATAAATATTATACTTCATTCACACTTTATAGCAATATATAAAAAAGAATGGGTTGTGGCCATCACTTGAACATTTTACAATACTTAAACTCAATCAAATTTCAAACCACTTTTCATAGTCTGATATTGCAAAATAATTGGGTGACAATATTATAAAAACGATTGCTTTTTCTTTCACAATTTTACATTCTTGGCCAACGGCGGGACATAAAAGCTAGTAAAAAATAATAATAATGTAAACACTTACTTACTTTCCGTGTCCGGAACACCATCATATTGGTTGGTGCTCCGGTGGTGGAAGGATTGAAATGTAAAATGTAAATGGATGGGTGGATGGCAGAGCGGTTAGCGCGCTGGGTTAGTAATCCAGTGGTCGCGAGTTCGAATCCTGCCTCGACCGATCTCGTTCACCTATAGGACAAGCATTTATGCTTAGTTTAGGGAACGTAGGAAGATGTATATGTACTTGTTTAACAAGGACATATTCATTTTTTTATTTAAAAAAAAAAAAAAAAAAAATTGAATAATGTAAAGAAAATAAAAGAACTATAAAAACAAACATATGGGTACATACTTAGGAAAATAAAAACTAAATGATGAAACAAAACAAATAACAAAAAAAATATATTATAATCACATTTATAGTATAATATTATACTATACATGCAAAGTAGGCAAGCAAAAAAAAAATGTATTGCAAATCTTAAAGAAAAAGAAAGAATCTAAATTACAGAAAATTTAAAAAATATCACATTTCAAACACATTGTTAGCAGCGATTGACTGTTTTTTATAAAACATTGATGTTAGTTCGTATTTAAATTTGTGAAAGGAAGTGTTAAAATAATCAAATGACCGTGCATATATATTTCCCATGTTCTGAATTCGATGTATTGGTGTATAATAGTGTGCTAAATTTGTAGTATTTTTACAATAGAATGGAAGATGAATCCTGTTTTTCTATTTTTGTGATAGACCTGTGTAGACTGTTCTACGGAGGGTCGCTTCTTCTGTCTGTCCTGTTTTGGTTGATTCTCAGCTTCCCTTCCATCGTTTAGTAAGTTTTCCACTAATATAAGTCTCATGAAGCTGACGAGAAGATATATACCTAATGTGGTTTCATAATATTATACAAAATTTTGCTTGTGATTATTAATTTTATTGTTGAATAATGAAGCGCTGATAACTAGTATTATAAACGTGATACCACAAACATGCGTATTTTCCACGTTGTTTATCTATATACCAAGAAAACCCATACATACTCACCTAACGTAGGTAAAAAATAATACACATCAATCGATATATTTTATAATCGATATACAAAAGTAATATGTCCTTGGAACAAGTACAGCCATACAATTTCCCATTAAAAATGTGTAATACAATGGTCCTGCCAGTATTCGAAGCCGAGTTTGGATTACAATTTACAGCATCAAACTTACTGCTACTGATCCATCTTAATTATTTTCAGCTAAGTAAATGAAGCAAAAATAGATAAAAAGAGACCAGAATCCACTGTGGATATTGACATCCAAAAAACTACAATAAACTAGAACCAAAACAAAAAACTTGAATTTACTATTTCATTTGTATGCATGAATCCATATGAAAGTATGAAGCCATAGATAATGTTTAGATGATGTATTTGCGTGATATGAAAACATTACAATGTAACGAAAAATTGGGTGCAATTCATTGTCAATTTTATAGCATTGTAACATGGAATTAATAAAGATACTCGGTGCCCTTGATTAGCCTCAATGAATCTTTTATACCCACATATAATCACCCCATTTTTATAAGAATAGACCGGGAGAATCGAGCCCCCCACAAACATAGATACATTCTCGCATTGTCTTAAACATGCTGAATAGTTAGTAATAATAATTATTTCTTGTACTACATCTTTTGATCATACCAGTATATTTTATCAATCGTTCATCTTTAATTTATTGAATGTTACCAAATCACCTCAAGGCAAATATTTTCATAGGTTGCTCACCTCTGCAAACAACATCATTCTTTTCTTATTTCATAACTTACTTTTCTTGGTGATCTTATTAATTAATTAATTATAAGGGATCTTGGAATTATTCTGGATGACAAGCTCTTGTTCAAATCTTATGTAAATTCAATTGTTGACAAAGCTTATAAAATGCTTGGGTTTGTCCTAAGAGTTTCTAAGTTAGATCAGTCATTACTCTGAAGGTCCTTTACAACACTCTTGTTAGAAGTCATTTGGAGTTTGTATATGTGGTTTGAAATCTTCGCTATACAACAATACAACGTATATCGACAGCATCGAAAAAATCCATCCAAAGTTTGCTTCTCATCTTGATTTTCTCCTTGGTTTCAACTTTAGTAATTATGAATCAATCGATTACCATAATTTGGTAACTGGCAAACCGCAGGACCCTAATTGATATTAGGTATATATTTGTTTAAGTTGGTCAACAATTTTGTGGATTCCCCAGACTTATTGAAAAATAATTGTTTTCACTGTCAGAGCAGAACAACCAGATATCCTAGCACTTTTTATATTCCTAAGTGTAATAACAACTACACTCAGAATGCTTCTGTGAACCGTGCTTGCACGGTGTACAATGCTTTCTTTAATACACTCGACATCCACTTTCTACACTACACTTACACTTTCTTTAATACACATTGTTTGTTTTATATATTGTGTAGACTGTATAACTCTATCAATCAATAAAATAAATAAGTTAAATTTTATGATTTTTTTGAATTATTACTTTCAATCTTATTTGTTTCATTATATTTTCTTTATTAACTTATATTTGAATTTAGTTCTTTAAATACTAAATTAACAGACGAAGCAGAATTGAGTTATTTTGATGAGTCATGGAGAGTTTAATTATATCATATTATCGAATCTCATATATTAATCCTCAAAGAAGAAAGAAAACCTTGGAGAGAAAATCAAATGCTATATATAATTAATTTGTTGTATCTACAGAGATCTCTAATTTTCTGCATCTTAATTTCTAAATACGAGAACAATGTATTATATTCTATTTACGTTACAGAAATATTATTATTATTATTATTGTTTTTGTTGTCCAGTTTAAAATGATATGTCTGATATTATAATTATTAGTAATTCTAGCGGTTGGATAACAACGATATACTCAATCAAATTATATTATGTTGTGTTATTCAAATATTTCTGAATCCCTTGTTTATCTTGTCTTCATTTCAACGTTTTGAGATCTGTTTTGATTTATATAAATTTTAAATGTATAATACTGATAAAACAAGATATACTACCTTTTTCGACAGATTGTTTATTTGAATTTACATAATACGACAACAAGATGGTATGTATGTATGTTTGGAGATTAAGTACCAAACTATTGAGTCCCCATAGATATTGTGTTGTACAATTTTGCACAACTGTTGTACAACTGCCTTACAATTTGTATGAAACGATGTCGTCACTTAAATCAATTATTATAAAAATTGTTTAAAAAAGTTTGAGAAGTACAACTACAATGTTCATATTTAAAAAAAAATTAAATTATCTCGTTCGAGTATTTCGGCACTTTTCAATATTTATAAAAACTTTGGAAATATAGGTAGTTAAACACAATGTTTTTCTTAATAAAAAATGTTAGAAAAACTCTGAATTTGTATTTGTCTATATTTATACCCATTTTCCGCGTTCTAGCTTTTAAGGTTTTTGAGATGTATGGAATAATAAAGTGACAATTCAAACGTTGATAATCCCTGAACGAAACAAAATTCAAAAAATTTCTATATGTTCTGAAATTTTGGGCTCTGTAAATTGAGCGGATTAAAAGTAATAAGGGGTGGGGGGGCACCGACACACACACACACACACACACACACACACACACACACACACACACACACACACACACACACACACACACACACACACACACACACACACACACACACACACACACACGCACACGCACACGCACACGCACACACACACACACACACACACACACACACACACACACACACACTCAAAGAGAACAACTCTTCAAAGAGATTACATCAAAGAAAAGGAAATTGTAACAATTTATCAGCACAACCTGATTGTGAGAACTCTTTGTTTAGTGGTATAAAATCTATATTTTTTACTTTGTGTATGAAAACTCACGCAAGCTACAGAAAAGTTTTAAACAAACTCTAATATATATGATAATACGGACCATCCATAGAAGAATAACTTTAAGAGAAGGTTTGAAATATTCCTAAAGAAGTTTCCGATATATCTTACAAATGTCTGGTTATCTGATTCAAGTAAAACTTTACCTATTTTTATTCCACGAATCTCTTGGTTAAATCTACCTATTTTACAATTCACCCACAATAAACTAATTATATTGTCTAAAATGTACCCATCCTAAATTTATAGGGTTGTTATTTTATACACTACAATATTCTATGAGTTATTTATTATGTGGGTATGAAACCATTTCACTTGTGTTTATTTCTATTTCCTAATAAACTGCGTATAAGATTTGTTGAACTATTAATATGTTTCGATTTTTTGACGTTGATAATAATAAGGTAGTTCAACAGTATAAATGTTGCTGTATAAAAAAAGTATTTATTATTATTTTTAATTTATAACTAATGCAACATTTTATAAATAAATAAAGAACAATCCAAGCTTCACATTACTGCCTTGTTCAAAACCAAAATCATAAGTAAATCTTACGATAACTTTACAGCCTTCTGTGAATTGTCAGTTCAATTCATTTCAATTATAACTAGTTGCATGTAACACATGTGATCCAACTGTCGATAGCGTGATAGTAAGTATATTTGAAGAATACGTACCAAAATTTATATCCTTAAATCCAAATAATTGCATATTTTAAGATACTTAGTTTTATATATTATTTTCTACTTTGAATTCTGAGTAAATCCATGTATAGAGCATGTATGCTGCTAAACCTCTAAGTCGGTTTTAACTTCAAAGTTGAAAAAACCATAAAAAATATAGACCTGGCCATACAAATCTGGCACATCTTGGATTTTTGGAAACTTTGTCGATCTGTTAAGAGAAATTAATTATTTTGAACAATATTTAAATATGTTCATTTCAAAATTACGAATACAAAAAAAAAACTAATCAATATTATTGTCCCATTGAAAGTGTGGACCTTTGTGATATATCTTGATTCTACAATTTGAGTAAATAAATATGTGACTGACAATATACTTCTATTGAATATGATGTATTATTATTGAATACAATATTTCATTTATACGGCACGATGGGATGCCATTACACATTTGGGTTTCCTTTCAAATTTTCTTGATTTTGAATGGAAACTCGTTCATTAGATGCGTAAATTAAAATATTCAATAATACGAATGTTGTAATGGGCTATAAATAAAGCAACGATTTAATATTGAAGAAACAAAACAATCGAGTAATTCAATTTGCTTTTCCAGCCTCCAGCTCGAGATAGTCTCACCCTCTAGCTTTGTGCAGGGTGTTCCAACAAATATTTTCATTTCAAACTTTTTCAGACGACCTCTTAATAATGACTTTGCTCGAGAATTAATTACGAATTCATACTCCTGAAATTATTCATGAATTCTACGTGACTATGTACAGTTTGGTTTGCTCTAAACTTTCCTTCACGTATTCAAACATGAGTTCACACAATGTTACATTTAAACAGAAGTTTGTAAATTGTACATAGAACCAAGTAATCGTTGAAAATCTTTTTTACACTATGGACTACAACTACTGAAATTTTAGACTCTTTGCATTGAGCGCATCAAAAGTTATAAGGGGGATTAAAGTTACACAGACACACTAAGTATTCTACTCCGAAGTAAATCCATATACAGAACATATATGCTACGAAGCCTCTAAGTTGGTGTTTTTTACTTCAAAGTAAAAAACCGTGAAAAATATAGACCCTGCATACAAATCTCGCGTATCTTGGCTTGAAACTTTATCGATTTGTTAAGAGAAATAAATTCGCATGACATGGCCATACCATCGCTGTCTGCCCTCTTTCAATTTCGTACTCGTTGCGAACTCTATCAAGGCGCGTCACACCACCTGCCCAGCGCAACATCTTCATTTCAGTCGTGTGCAGTTGGTGTGCGTGCTTTTTTACTATTGTCCAGCACTCAGATCCGTAAAACATTGCAGGTCTTACGACTGTGTTGTATATTTTGTCCTTAGTTTGGATAGGCATTCTTTTTTCGCATAGTACGCCAGAGAGAGATCTCCACTTCAGCCACGCCACATTGACGCGTTGTTTGACATCCTCGCCCACCTGGGCATTTGTCGTCAGCATGGATCCAGGGTATTTGAAGTGCGACACTTTGGGTAGCTTTATGTTATTATCCAGAAATATATCTCGTCCAATGGCTTTTGATCCTCCAAATTTACACTCCATAAACTCGGTTTTTATTCGGCTTACTCTCAGTCCATGTTTTTCGAGCTCCTTCACCCATTCGGTCTCTTAGACATCCGAAGCCTCTCTGGAGATCAGCAGCACAATATCATCGGCATACAATAAACACCATGGAACTGGTTGTTGTATATTTTTGGTGACGTATGTAGTTCATGACAAGATTAAAAATTAGTGGGCTCAAGGCTGATCCCTGATGAACACCCACCTTAATGTGGAATGGATCACCTCTACGTGGAATGTATTAATCCTGTCATACATATCTTGCACCATTGCGATGTATAATTCCGGGATATTACGTGCCCTCAGTGCTATCCATACAAGATCTCTTGGTACTCTTATCGAAGGCTTTCTCCAGATCAATAAAGACGTATAGATTTTCCTTGTTACTGTGACTGGATGGCTTCCGTTTTAGATCTGCCAGCTGTAAACCCGAACTGGTTCTGGGTAGTGGTTGCCATGGCCGAAAGTCTTGTTCCTATTACCCTTTCCCAGAGTTTCAGCGTATGTGACGTGAGTTTCATTCCTCTGTAATTGTTGCAGTTTGCCACGTCTCCCTTACTTTTGTATATAGGGCACACATAACTATTACGCCATTAAAGCGATATTTTACTACCCGCAAGTATTTTATTGAACAGCTCTGAGAGACAGAGAATCGCATTTCTTCCTATCATTATCCAAATGTCAGCAGGCATATTGTCAGGACCGAGGGCTTTATTATTTTCCATTTTCTGGAGAGCAAGTTTGATATCATCAGGTTTAATAGAATCAGTTGGACCTTGTATTTGCGTAAGCATAGGCAGCTCCTCTCTTGGGAATTCTTCATTTAGAAGCCTTTCGTAATACCCCTTCCATCTGTCATTTATCGCCTCATTTGATGTCAGCAGAACTCCGTCCTCATCTTTGATATACCTGATGTGTTTCAAATCTTGTGTAGATCTATGACGCTGTTTGGCAATTTTGTATGTAGTATTTTCATTCGGTGCTCCTTCCAACCTCTCGTATAATTTCCGGGATGCCATTTATTTTGCTTGAGCGACGGCCGATCTAGTTAGCTTTTTCATCTCCGTGTATCGTTTGTAGTCTTCGTCTGTTTTTGAGTTTTGCCAGGTTTTAAACATGTCACGCTTGTTTCTTATAATCTGTCTTATTCCGTCATTCCACCATGTATTGTCTCGTTTGATGTGGAGCCCACCCTTGGAGACACCAAGTATGCTTTTCGCGTTTTTCTGACAGAATTCTTCAAAATCTTGCCACATATCCTCGGCTGTTGTTGTGTTTATTATTTTCCAAATCCTCCAACACGTATGAACCATCTTTGCAATGAAATTTCTTCCCTTTTCCCCGTGGATCTCTTTCCATTTATATTCTTTCTATCCTATCCTTATTAACTTTCATCGGCTTTGGCAATCTCATGACTGCAACGAGCAATCTATGTTGCGTTGTGAGAGACTCGCCTGGTATTACCTTACAGTCCCTATAGTATCCCAGCATCAGGAAAGCAGGGAGAATATAGTCTATCTGTGTGTTTGCTCGGGAGCATTTGTATGTGATAAGATGTTCATCCTTTTTCTTAAAGAATGTGTTGATGACTTTGAGGCTATATCTTGTTGCAAAATTGAGAATATTCTTTCCTTCGTTATTCACTACCCCAATGCCAAAACCTCCATGGGCTGTCATATACATCCCCTTATCAGCGCCCACACGCCCATTTTGGTTCGCTCCAATGTGGATCATTTCTTCCTGCGGCATACTTTGCAGAACTTCATCAAGGTCATCCTGTTTTGTCATTTTTTTTGTTTAGTATAATTATATTTTTAGAAATGATATTCGAATTTTATCTGAATCCTTTGGCCAGGTAAAATTTGAAACGTTAATACCTGAAAATCAAATTTCTAATCTAAAGTTGGATAAACTTTAAATTAGTGTCAATTTGTCTTGATGGGTGTCATTTGTACCTTAAAGCTTTAAATCTAAATGTAATCCAAATCTCACTGGTTCAGACACATGACTTATTACTTTACCGATAAAGATACCGATAACCGACAAAATTGTTGAAAATTATTATTGAAAATTGTTGAAATTTATAATCAGACCCTAATTATAATTACACTTAAGATTTTTTTTTCAAAAAATTGTTGTAGATAATTTAATTATATCTTGAAAATATAGTATGAGCTTGTTTAATTTTCACTCCTCACTACCCCAAGGGAATATAGTGGGGAGTTATGAATTCGGAATTTTTAAGGTTATTTTTTTATATTTCTTTTTTGTTATTTAAATTTGAAAATAATTAAAAATTGGTAATATCAAGAGTCTACACTGATCCATATGCTGGTAACTGGTATAAATTGTAGATATGACTGTTTGTACTCGATAAAATGAAATAAAATAATTAAAAATTGGTAATATGGAGACTCTTCACTGGTCCATATGCTGGTAACTCATTTGTGCTTATACCTACATTGTAGATATGACTGTTTGTACTCGATAAAATGAAATAAAATAAAATAAATTAAAAATAAAATATTTCGGATTATTAACAAGTATCATGCTGAGATGTATTCCGAAAGTTTCATTACAATGCATATGTGTGTATACTTTGTGCTATGTACTGCGTGACATGTATTTTACTTTATCGATTATGAATAAAAGTACCTACTCATTCGATTCTTTTCAAATTTTGCAAATTTCCATATCTGATAGATACTCGCTTAGACCCCATTTGATTTTGAAGGATATCAGTGCGCCTCAATTTTATTAACTGTCAAATATTTCAATCTCATTTCATGAAAATGCTGAAAATTTTCAATTCAAAATTTAAATACTTTGTGGAGTGACTTTGTAATGAAGAATTGGCCACAACCCACTCGTTCCTATTGATTTTTCACACAATCTAAGCCACCATTTTCAATCCTTTTATTTTTTAAAATAAACATTTCCTCGTACCCTGCTCAAGTGCCGAGTCGAACACTGTTAAAAATATGATGACAACCGAACTGGCTACCTGCGTTTTAGCCAAAACTTTGTTATCAATAGTCAAGGTTTTTCTATTCATTACTGTATTGTTTTGTGTGCACAAAGCCAAATGTTTTGTATACACTATAGTTCGGTTAATTTTAACCTGAAGCTTTGTTACTGTTAACAAAAAAAAATCAGCGTAATTTCTTCCAACCAACAAGTGTATCCAGTGCAGAGAAGTGAACTTGGTACAAACCCTCAGAAGCCAAACCACTATACTAAGGCGTAAACCTTGAATTGAATATAAAAATAACTCGAAAAACAACATCAACACAAAAAAAAACACGCTTGCTAACATTTGTTTGCATTATTCGTAAGTGTTTTGTTTATTTGTTTCATTTTGTTAATTTATATATTTTCTTTATTTTTCCGACATCACAGATGGAACAGAACGTAATAATTTGGAACTATGGCAAATTCGCAACAGTAAATGGGTTAATTTTATTTATTTCTCTGATGGAAATTAATAATCTCATTCTGGCGTAAATTTAGTCAATAAAATCACTTTTTCTATAATGAACTTAATTATATATCAAATTATTAGATGCATTAGTTACATAAATAAGGTTTTATAAATATACATACAAATATAAATTAACAGAACGATGTATGACAGGGTCAGAAATGAGGATATAAGAAAAAATGTAGGATAAAGAAAGATGTTATGAATAGAATGAAAATGAACACATTGAGATGGTTTGGTCACATGGGGAGAATGAATAAGGAACGCCTGACGAAGAAAATATACATTGCGGACAGGAATGGAATGAGAGGTCGGGGCCGCCAAAGGAAAGGATGGCACGTCCATGTGAACGGTATTTTAAAAGACGGAAATGTTAGAAGCGTGAACAACAGACGAACATGTATAAGACGATGTTGACGAGGCGATGGATGTATGTCAAGATAGAAGAAGGTGGCGTTCGGTTCTCTTTGCCTGCCCCGTGAGGGACATGGCGTGATGGTATGTATCGTGTCCGGAAAATTGGCCGTAGCCGATTGGCCGTGGACAATTGACCGTACGCCCTTTTTACTGTATGGACAATTTATCGTGAGGACAATTTACCGTGGGGACAATTTACCGTGAGGACAATTTACCGTGGGGACAATTTATTGGCCGTGAGGACAATTGGCCGTGGGGACAGTTGGCCGTGAGGACAATTGGCCGTGGGGACAGTTGGCCGTGAGGACAATTGGCCGTGAGGACAATTGGCCGTGGGGACAGTTGACCGTACCGACAATTGACCGTGAGGACAATTTATCGTATGGACAATTGACCGTATGGACAATTCACCGTGCGGAAACTATTTTTAGCATCAGAAAATTTTTTCTTTCTTTTTTCGTATGAGTTAAATAAATTGCGTGAATAAAAAAATGTTCGTTTATGGCGACGAACCGATTGCCTTATTTTTTTATTTCAAGATACTAGGAGAAATCCAATATGTCGACAGTGATTAAAACGAAATTTTACAAAATAAGCGGTAATTATGTAGTTCTAATTTGCTACATTTTGAGATATAAGAAGACGTCTGTTTTTAAACTTCTTCTTGTTCTTTTTTTCATTTTTCGAGATGGATATCGATTTATACTAATAAGAAGGTGTAGATCTCGAAACAATTTAAACTTCTTTGTTTTCTTTTGAAATGATGAGAATCCAATATGGCGGCCGTGATTTAAGGATGAGTTTTCAAAGTGAATGATTATGTTGGGTTTATCGAGTTTTAATTTGCTACATTTTGAGATTTAAGTCCGTATGTAGAAATCAATCAATAGATAATACAAGATAAAAGTATGATATAAGTTTTAGAAAATGAGAAAATAGATTATACTTAAATAAAAAGGAGAGAATAAAAAATGGATTCAGCAAAGAGCTTTTTTTAAACTTAAAAGTTCACAATATTTCATACCAGGGTTATGTGATGCGAGATAAGAAGTATCTACTCATGTCCTTCAATCAATCATAAAAGGATAATTAGACGGACATCATTGAGCGTGCGGCACTAATGTCATGGTTGCGTAATGTAATACCTACCAGAAACTGGAGAGAAGTTATAAGTGTTGAGGAGTTGTTTCTCTAAATAATTATTATTAGATTTGTAGGTCAAATATAATGTCTGTGTTTATTTAAACTTGACATTAAATCGTTATTATTGATGTCGTGCGGCATAATGTCAAATGTTCGTCAATAATCGATAGCCATTTTGACATTGAAATATTCCACTGTCAATACATTTATTTTCGATTTATACGCAACCTTTTACAATCCTTATTTCAACCATTATAATACATTCTGAGTGACCACCAACATCTCCACACTGGGAGCGGACGTGGATTGATGATGATATTTTCTTATTTTTATTCTGACCAATGATGTATTATTTGTTTATTTATACAATATAGGTACGGCCAGAGGCGGATCGTGAATTTGTGGGGCCCTGGGCTAATACTACTTGGGGCCCACCTATTTTTTTTTCGCTAGTGCACAAAGACATTCCCACATCCACACAGCAAAAACTGCCCTATTGTCCAACACATTGATCTTAACAAATTAAACAAAATTTACATTTCTCTTATTTTACCTTAATTAATAATTTCTAAATACTCAACTTATTGCAATTTTGTCAAAAAACTGTTTTCTATGCTGATGTAGGTATAGATAGGACAATAAAATATTTTATCTATATATTGTATTTTTATAAATAACTAATGTTATTAACGAAATAATTTTGAATATTTTTTAATTGGTATACCCACAGACAGGCTATGCCTTGTGGGATTTTTGTGTGCACGGTTGATTTATTATAATTGATATTATGTTTATGTATATTGTATGTTAACCGTGTACCAAATCTTAAATAAATAAATAAATATGACTTTATATTACTTAGATATTATATTGAGATAGTAATAATGTTGGTTTTATGAATAATCAAAATTTACACAGTATAATTTGCAGCTCACGTTGGAATAATTAACGGAATAATATTAAAGTTTTTTTTTACATAAGATAAGTCTTATAATCACAATATCGTCTATTGTTTTCTAAGATGGCTGAAGGCCTTTTGTATCCACGGGGACCTGGGCTGCAGCCCAAAAAGCCATTATGTAAATCCGCCCCTGGGAAGGGATAAGCCATTTATGAGTTACAATACTAAAAATAATTACAAACAGATCAAAATAATATAGATAAACAACAATAATAGACAAAAATAGACACCGCACAAACAGTATAAAATGTAGTTCACACAAAGAAACAAAAATGTATCAGTTGATTAAGCTTCAATATAATAACAAAAAAAGATAACAAAGATAAAACAAATGTGGCAATAGACCAAATGAAAATTCGATATAGGAAATACCCATATATATTTTTTTTGAAAACCGGCAAGCAATCTCCGAAAATATCTGCATTGACACCCAATTATTTCCAAACCAATGCAATCTCGGCATTGGTTTGGAAATAATTGTTAAATAATAAGTACCTAGTTGGTGTAAGTTGGTACCTCATGAAACACCACAGCTTGTCATGTTTGTTTATTTCGAACGTGAAAATTAATTGGACTCACAAGTCCGCACACTAACTCCTACAAAAATGAGACATTTTATAATCTTCGTATTTCAACTTTGTATATTTATAAATATAATTTCACGTAGTTTTCAACGGCTTTCATATCAATAATCAATATAACTACCTACTAAGGATAAACATAATGGGTCTTAATTACTATTTGAAATTCGAGTTTAATCCAATGCTAAGTCAGTTTCGGCCATACAAAAAATGGTTAAGTATCAGCTTAAACACAAATTGTAAATAGTAAGTAAGGATATATGTGTAGATATAGACAAAGGATAAAATAGCTTATTACGAGTGTTAGGTGGACCTTTAGCTGTAACATTCACATTGGTATAGTTGTAGCCAAACATCTTGAGCTTTTAGCCGACAAAGGGGGCGATTTGCACGTAAACTAACGAAGCAAAAAGACACAAATATGCGCTTTGCGCAACCGGAAGCTCGTTCAAGATGCTTGACGAAAATTATGCAGGAAAGTAAACAAGCCAAAAATGAACTATTAAGGCTCGTTTCAGGGGTGACATCTGTGCGAAAGCATTGTCTCCTCATTTATAAGGACCGTTGTTTCATTATTTACAAAACAATTTCTCAATAGATGGCGTTACAAAATAGTTTATTTGTCACTTCATAGATAGCAATGGAATTTTCAGCTTATTTTCAACCGAACAGATTTTCATGAATTTTCAAAAATTGGATTTATAGGTTTTAACTCAGTAAGAAGGCGCAATTGGTGAACGTTGCGCAAGCGCATAAAGTGATCACGTAAATCAGCAGTTGACAGGTCGTAAGCCCTGTATATGCCTTGTGTTCCTGGTTCTCCTATAATATTACGAATACGTCTCTATTGAGATGTTTAAAGTTTTATCATAAAATATCAATGACTCCTGACAGTGAAAATATCCAATGCTTGCGTAGGTACGACAAAAATATTCGCTACTACAAAACGAATCATTTTGAAAAAAAATAACTTTGTTAAATTGGATATTAATAAAGAAAATATACCTTAACTTTTACATTATGTTTGTTATTGTTGTAGAAAAATAATTCTAAGCAAACCCCGATTTTTGATATCTATCTTATATTTCTAAAAAACTATAAGGTGTAGAGCAATATATGTATATTTTTTTAAATTAAAGAAGAACAAAATATATGGAAAATTATGTAGTGATGTTGCATTAATGCATCAGGATAAGTAAATAAACCAAAAAAACTTTTATTTCGCAACGGCGCTGAATGGAAAATAAATGTTTTTAGGTTTCTTTAATAAACCTGAAGCATTAATGCAATGTCACGACATATTTTTCTATGTATTTTTGTCTTCTTTAATTTAAAAAAATATATATTCTTATACGCCTTATAGTTTATTAAAAATATAAGATAATCGTTGAAAATCGGGTTTGCCATTATTTTTCTACAAGAATTTATACAGAACATATCAAAAAGTTAAGGTATATTTTTCTTTATTAATACCCAAACTATCTATAATTATTTTATTGATTTAATTATAAATAATGATAGTAAATCAAATTGAAAAATAGATACGTTGGCAGCAGTCTCCCGCTAGGTGGAGAAACGTTCGCAAGTTTTGTTGAAATTCTTAGAAATGTCATTTGACAACTGAAAGGTACTGCAGGGAACAGATAGGATAATTAATGTTTGATTATTTAAAATATGTATTCTTTTGTCACAACAACTGTTGGAAAGGAACAGAATTTATTCCCGTGACATCTGTTGTGAAATCTGACTTAATCAGTCTTATTATTGAGAAATCGTTTCATTCTTCCGATTGTTTTTATCTTATCAATCGTTTCGATAGTCATTTTGTGAAACAATTGAACAAATTTGAATTTCGTATACTAATCTATTTTTTTTTTCTTTCCAGATATGTTCCAGGTGTGACGGTCACACGGTAATGTTCAAGCATTGTCGACTTTTGTTCCCGAAGACATCTGATACTGTCGTGTGTAGGAAATAATGATACAAAGAGACACTCGCCTCTATAAAGGGCGAACCAATAATAGACTGAAACATACCAAGCATAAGTTATACAACTAGAGCCGGTTAAACTAATCAATGAGAGGACATTCTAATGAATATCTCGACAGTGTTGTTAGACATAAGACATGAAGCGGATCTCTAGATACCACTCAAACCAATCAATAATGATGTACCGGCATACGTGTTGTTACAAAACTCAGAATTATGATAATAACATAACACCTGGACCTATTTGAAGTAATTATTTATTTGTTGTATATTGAAATATGCTGTGATTATTATGATACAATGTTTTGGGCGCATCGGACGTTTCGGTGCATTTGTTGTTATTGTTGATAAATTTAACTTTATTACCGTATAAACATATGGCTACATTTGTTATGTTATTTGTGTGTTAAGAACAGTTTTAATATTTGTCTGAAAGTCCTCGATATCGTTTACTTATCTGTTTGGCTTTCTTCGGTATTTCTCGCTGCGTGTGAAATGTAAACTCTTCATTGTTGATTTGTCATAGTGATCAAAAGTGTAGTGTTGTGAATAGTGTTTCAGTGATGCTCAAATCGAAGGAAACCTCGCCAAAAATGAAGACATTTTTGTTGCATTACGAATATTCCGCCCGCCACTGATGCCTGCTCGCAACTTAAGGACAAACCGAATAGCCGAGATCAGGCGGATGAATGATGAGACAAATAACCGAGGTGGCTGACAAGGCGGTATCCACAGACGATCTCATCATAGATGACAAGGAACACCTCAGGAAGGGTATATTGGACGTCGCCCGCCTGGAGAATGTCCTCGCGGCGCTGGTCGAGAACAAAGTGGTGGCAATCAGAACGGAGAGCGAGAAAAATGGATCTAACCATTCCAGTCCGATAGCCTTATTAGCGAGTAGGATACACAGAAGGTTCCAGAGCAATTCGACGGTTTCCTCCGAGAAGGCGAGCAAACACAAACTGAGCGTTGACAATGTACGCAATGCGGAGGAAGGGAAGACGGAGGCTGGTGGGAGGTCGAGGGTGGGTGGAGGGGATGGTGAAGAAACAACCCTCAGAGGTAGGTACCTACTCCCATACACACAGTCAGTATTCACGATATTATACTCCGCTTGTTAACTCGACGATTGTCCGCTTTCCATCTTTCTACAGAGGTTTGCCATATTATTACTCACTGAAATGTACAACTCTTTGAGAAACATTCTTTAGAGTGCCAAATATGCCAAAATTACTTAGTTTTGAGCTTATGTTCATTAATATTACCAATAACTTTTTCTAATTATAAATTATCTTTGACATTTCATGGAATTTGGAAACAATAAGAAATTTCAGTGTGATTTTAGCGAAGGAAAAAATAAGAATTTCGTTGTGTATATTTTTCTAAATTACGAGTAGAGTGTAATAATTATATATTATAATGTGTTAGTACGATGCTTGTCTCTCAAACACGAGTCTCTCTCATCTCTATCTAAGGATCGTATTACGGGAGTAATTTAAGAAGTATGTAAGAAAAATTGAAATCCCGTAAGCAGTATTCTCGCAGTAGGGGACCTTACCTTTTTCTTACATTTTTCTCACATAACTCTTGTAATACGACCCTAAGAAATTATATAAGTTATTTTTTTATAAAGAGGAAAAATAAGGATAATTCACGAAATTGTCTCCGAAACAAATGTTTTTGCTCTCGTAAAAATCATGCTTTGAATATCCAAATACCATAAAAAGTATAAAATTATGTCGGCCTTCGTGGCTCATTTGGTTAGGTATCGAACTGCTAATCCATAGGTCCTGGGTTCGATTTCCGGTAGAGACACAGTATTAGATTGTGTTTTCAGTCTGGATCTGTGAAATGATGTAACTTCTTATTGGGTGCGTGTTGAATTAATATTTAACATTGTACCTGTTAGTAATAAAAATAAGGATAATTTACGAAATTGTCTCCGAAACAAATGTTTTTGTTCTCGTAAAAATCATGCTTTGAATATCCAAATACCATAAAAAGTATAAAATTATGTCGAACTTCGTGGCTCAGTTGGTTAGGTATCGAACTGCTAATCCATAGGTCTTGGGTTCGATTTCCGGTAGAGACACAGTATTAGATTGTGTTTTCAGTCTGGATCTGTGAAATGATGTAACTTTTTATTGGGTGCGTGTTGAATTAATATTTAACATTGTACCTGTTAGTTGCCCGTGAAAAATATCAAAATAAAAATATATACCGACCTCTGTGGGACAGTTTAAATTTTATTTTATTTAAATTCATTTCTCACGCAATTCTTGCTTCTCTGGGCTGGAAATACTGGTTAGTTGGAAAAAATTGCCATATGGCAATAAATTCGCCGACGCAGGGTGCAAGGATTTATAATATATTTTATTTATTTATTTTTAAAATTGATCAAATCCAATGGTGATGGTACTCACTTTAGAAAAATATCTAATTGTATTTTATTTGGCACTAACTATTTCACTACAACATTTTTTCTCTTTTTTTGGCACTATTTGACGATAACTAATTTTGCTTTATTTGGCAATAACTATTTTACAATAAGTTATTTTGAATTATTTCGCAATAACTATTTTACAATAAGTTATTTTGATTTATTTCGCAATAACTATTTGACGATTACTAATTTTGCTTTATTTGGCACTTCAACGAATGTTTCTCAAAGATTTATACTTATATAACAGTGAGTCTAATAATGTGGCAAACCTCTGTAGAAAATGAACCCACCTACTTCATTCTACACCGTCCGTCGTATCTCGACTTAAACCAAGCGAAATGATTGTCTTGGGACAATTATACCATCCTAAATTATACATAATACTATTAGGTATATAATGCTTCGCTACTAACTCCTTCTGCTTGTAGGTACCAACTGGTAACAACTAATTACCAAGTTCGGTTTCACTGTCTTTTATAATTAGTTAATGGAAAATATCGCCGCTGTTCTAGTTTGCTTTTTAGCCTTGTCAAAAGAGATATTTATTATGTCTGTTACATTTACACTACTACAAGTATCTACTGTTTTTTTTAACTTTTCAATACAATATGCGGAAAGCTATAATGTCACATTTTTAAGCGTATAAATAACAATGAACTTGTCATAATTATGTTATATCAAATATTGTTGAATCGGTTTATTTTGAAAAAGGCGAAAATATTTTTCTCAATTCTCTTTAAGTTATTTAAAAAAAATCTAATTATAGAACTGTAAATAATAATATAACAAAATAATCAATTATCCAACTGTTGATTTATTCAAGAGAATTTATTTCTCTTAATATGTCGACAAAGTATCAAGCCAAGATTTGTTGCAGGGTCTATATTTTTAACGGTTTTATCAACTTTTAAGTCACAAAACACCAACTCCGACGCTTCTCAGCATATATGTTCTTTATGGATTTACTCAGAATTCGGAGTAGAACATTTTATGTATCTGTCTGCATGTGTCCCCCCCCCTTATAACTTTTTATCCGCACAATGCACAGATTCCAAAATTATATAGATAGCTACACACTCACATTGTTTAAACAAAATAAATTAAACTGAACTCATTTTTTAAATCAAAATAAAATATGCATACATAAATATTTATGTACACAAATATTTCTTTAGTAGCCAAAGTACCCAAAACTCAAAAAAGTACTTTTTAAGACGTTATAGTGTTGATGTTGCTCATCATGGCATTAGGGGTCGTATTACAAGAATTATTTGAGAAAAATGTAAGAAAAAGGTAAGGTCCCGTACTGAGAGAATACTGCTTACCGGACCTCAACTTTTTCTTATTCTTAAATAACTCTGGTTTATCAAGATGAGTTCTGTATCGGCGTCCAAGATTCGTTCACCAATAGCAGGGAGATTTTTTTTTATTTTTTTTTATTTGCATATTTAAATACAGTACATTTCATAAAAGTATACATAGAAAAAATATTGAAATTTTACTATCTCACTAGGCTGAACGCCTGTTCTGCGATAGTACTCTTAAAGCATTTAGACAAAGGTTAAATATTGAGGGTATATTATTAAGATTACATAACTAAGAAAATGTACCTATTTTTTTTTTTTAAATGAATATGTCCTTGTTAAACAAGTACATATACATCTTCCTACGTTCCCTAAACTAAGCATAAATGCTTGTCATACTGTTATACTGGATTTGTAAGATAATTTAGATGTGTGTGCAAATTTAACTTAAAATGTGTGTTAGTGCTGTTTCCGATCCCTGTGTGTCCTTATTCATAAGCCAAAGTGTTACCAAACGCTTGAAATTGTTGTGCGTGGATGAGGGTAGTGTATCATTATTAATAATATTACATATTTTTGGAGCAAGATATCTGTAATGTCTTTGTCCGTAAGTAGTACGTGTCCAAGGTGGTAGAAAGTTATGTCGATGTATTGTGTTGTAATCAAAAATTATTTCTTCCATATTATGAGACTGGCTACATGCATTGGTAACAAGAACATTTAAAATAGGTACACAATTCTGTTTTACTGAATATTCGAATTCCTATGAGAAAAATGATTTGTCGGATGACAAATATTTTTTCGAAAAACACAACCCGTTTTTTGACAAAATAAACAAAACATTTGCATTCGCCTCGGGTTTATAATAATTATTCATTCTTGTTTCTGGAATATGTGAATATTTTATTTATATCAACTGAATCTCCACGGTTGATATTTTTTACTCTCGTAGGTACTATTTTCAAAATACAATTTGGTTCTATTGTTTATCTACCATTTCTACTCTATTATTAGTTATTAGTTTTTTTTTAAAAAAAATCATCTTATATTTTTGAACAATCGGGTATTGATCCCACGAGGACTTTAATCTTGTAACTACAATTAATGAGACATCTCTCAAACAGGAATATATTTTTCAAACATTTATAAAACATTCAATAATCTACAAGGACGACCAATTTACAGCTGTTTTACATAATTCACTAATGTATCCCTTTTGAGATCCATTATCAATCCCGTTTTAGATCGCTTTTGGCTTCTAACTCCAAGGATTCATCTTAGTCGTCAAATCAAACTGTCGATTTTTTCGAAAATTTATGTCTCTTAACATTTCGACAATTTAAGATGAAGGGTTTCAAATAAAAGATTACTTAGATGATCCACATTAAATATTAAATAACAATTCATTATTAATACAACATTAATATAATTAAATAACAATTCAGCTGTTTATTATTGTGAACTTAAAATGATGAAGGGTTTCAAATAAAAGATTACTTACATGATCAACATTAGTATATTATTATGAACAGTATTATAATTAAATAACAATTCAGCCGTTCGTGATCGTGAATTTAAAATGATGAAAGGTTTCAAATAAAAGATTACTTACATACATGATCAACATTAGTGTATTCTTATGAACATTAATATAATTAAATAACAATTCATCCGTTCGCTATCGTGAATTTAAAATGATGAAAGGTTTCAAATAAAAGATTACTTACATGATCAACATTAGTGTATTCTTATGAACATTAATATAATTAAATAACAATTCATCCGTTCGCTATCGTGAATTTAAAATGATGAAAGGTTTCAAATAAAAGATTACTTACATGATCAACATTAGTGTATTCTTATGAACATTAATATAATTAAATAACAATTCATCCGTTCGCTATCGTGAATTTAAAATGATGAAAGGTTTCAAATAAAAGATTACTTACATGATCAACATTAGTGTATTCTTATGAACATTAATATAATTAAATAACAATTCATCCGTTCGCTATCGTGAATTTAAAATGATGAAAGGTTTCAAATAAAAGATTACTTACATGATCAACATTAGTGTATTCTTATGAACATTAATATAATTAAATAACAATTCATCCGTTCGCTATCGTGAATTTAAAATGATGAAAGGTTTCAAATAAAAGATTACTTACATGATCAACATTAGTGTATTATGCTTTTTTTGGCAAATAACATAATTTTTCTGAGGCCAGCCTTAGAACGGCAACATTCATGATGTGTGGTAAAACTTAATATGTATGTCCTACGTCCTACATATAACATACAAAGAATGAAGCTTATATCCGAATACGTATGGTGTTGTATTTTTATATTTATACTCTGGTACATATTCGTAATATGAAATAACCTTTTTTCTCACAATAAAAGGAGAGAAAAAAAGAATCCCATTTCATACATACGTAGGTACATTCCATATGTCAAAAAACAATACGGTAGACCGCTACGCTATTGTCTACGCATCATCTCTGTGGGTACAATGGAAATGGCGTGCATACAAAATGGTGTTAAATAGAAAACACAATGAAATGCGGCATTTTCTGATTTCGGCGGGAAAAAGTTCAACAACTATGGCGGGATTTCAAAAATCATTCGTAAGTAGGAAACTACACGTTTGAAAATTTTCATTATTCGTCCAAAACCATTTCATTATCATCCTATTTATTTATTTATTTACTAAATAAACAAAGGTGACTCGTAAATATTTATTATGTCGAGTCTGCATTTATAAATGTTATATTCAATTATACTTTTAAATGTTTATTTATTTATCTATTTGTACATAATATAAACAAATAAAATGTACACTGGCGAGCTTATTTCCATTAGGCAATTTCTTCCCACCAACCAGATTACAAAGCATGAGAAAATTATATATGTATCAAAAAACATCAAAAAAAAATTAAAGTGAAAAAAAAAGAAAAATACATTAAACTAAGATAAACAAAAAAACACATCATAGCGAAAAGGGAGGCTGGGTAAGGACAGGGAGAGGAAATCGGGATCAGGTGTTAAGGAATACATATTCCTTCTTTAGTTTTTTCTTGATAATACAAAGTGAGTTAGACGACGCAATATCCGGGCTTAGGCTTAGGCTATTCCATAGACTTACTGATTGTACTTCGAACGATGAGCTGAAAAATTCTGTGTTATGGATAGGGATGGATAGTGTTGTACGTTCAGCAGATCGGAGTGGAAGTCCATGACTGGATAGATAAGTGAGTTTGTTTTTAAGGAAGGTGCTGTGTCAGGTTGAGATTAGAAAGAATATTGTACAACAGTGACAGAATGTGTATATTGCGCCGCAGTCGTATCTTGATACAATAAAGAAGATTACGGTAAGATGATTATAATAGGTATATGATAAAATTTTACTTACTTAAATACTTACGATTGCTAAACTTCACCAGCGTCCTTATATATTTTCTTGTAACATTGAAATACTGAACGTGGTTACAAATGAGCGCATATGAATTACTTATTAGCTATTACTTGTGGTTTTTATTGAAAAGTAGCAAATAATGTTTTAAGCTTGGAGAGGATATTTTTATGTATCAAATGACATACGTTAAATTCTTGACAACAAATGTTGCGTATTTTGTGGACAGCTAAACCCACCCTTGATCAACTAAAGATAAAAATCAGCTGTTGTCAGACGATTCTGAATTATTATGGTCACATCGAGAAGGGAGCTTGAAAACTTAGTTGTTCGTAATAACTAAAACTGGTCTGTCAATAGCTTCGACCCTAAGAAAGGCAGAGGTTACAAGGAGCGATCGAGCGATTGTTTATACATGATAAAAAAGGGATATTATTAATATTTATCGCTTGATCATCAGACTGGGATCAATAACTGACAAAAACAGTAACTTACTTACATGAAACATTTTGTAATGCCGTTCTTAACCCCAAATTATGGCTATTTATCGTCTTGTTTATTTATAGGTATTGTAAATTAACACTTTCCAAACGGTCTTCTCGATCATTCTAAGTTATTTTGGTTTGGTAAAATAATATAATTATCCATAAACGTGCATAATGTGAATCTGTGTTACGAAATGTTACACTTAATTCGCTGCACTGCGCTAAAACTGCGGCATAGCTGTGCTGATCATGCAACAAATATTATACCCATACGGTTGTATCATAGTTGATTTCAAAGTGTACACTTTCATTTTATGTGGTGTTAAAAACAATTGAATGAACAAACTATTTTGTTTGAACAGAGTTGTTTCCTTTGACGGTTACAGCGTACATAGTTAGTTGTTCATTTTAAAACAACTTACAACTAAAAAATATTTTAATAATTCGTGGGTTTTAGTATGACGTGAATTTGGAATCCAATTTTTCGACGTTTTATAATTACATAATTACCTATTCGATGAAGTAGAAGACCATTTAAATTTATTTATTAATAAAAATCACACTAATACATTAAAATATTAATATATATTTGTAATTTCTTGCACATTTAATTTGTTCCCTGGCGGGTTTATTGCTAAACGGCATTTTTTACCAAACAGCCAAAGTTATTATACATATTATACATTATAGATGGGTCGATGGCAAAGCGGTTAGCACGCTGGGTTAGTAATCCAGTGGTCGCGAGTTCGAATCCTGCCTCGACCCATTTCGTTCACCTATATCACAAGCGTTTATGTTTATTTTAGGGAACGTAGGAAGATGTATATGTACTTGTTTAACAAAGTTTGTTAAAAAAAAATTTTAAAAAAATAGTACAATGTGTAATATGGCTATAAGGTTATGACATGACAAAAATAAAATAAAGATAACAGAAGAAAAACAAAAAAGATTAAATATAATACCAGTTCATAAAAATGATAGGAAAACAAAAGGTTACGGAGAGGAAGAAGAAATGAGGGAGGTATTATCAGGTAGTTATTTATAAGTACAAATTTTATGACCATAAATTCTTCAAAAAGAGAATGACTCGTGTTTTGAAGTGAGTCACATTTCACAAAACATACTAACTAACTAAAACTAGGTATAGAAATTTTTAACTAGGCATTATTTTTTTTTTATTGAGGGGTATACACAGATGAACAAATTACATTCATTATAATATACAAAAGTGGAACAATGTGTAGTTAGGCATACCATCCAATTATGTATATCCACTATTAGTTATATTTAACACATCAGAAGAGAAAGAATGCAAAGGAATAATGACTAGGAGATGGAAAAGGATAGTGGGATAGGAAAGTGACGAGGAATGTCAGAGGATAACTAAAAGAGAGAGCAAAATAAGTTGTACTTTACTCATACGAGAAAAGAAAACAAAACATCTATCCACTGTTATATCGGATCATGTTGGTTAATTCTTTCATTTACCTGCTATACGGAGTGTAAAATAAGTCTAAATTTTGTTAAATGTTTCGCAGATACGAGAAATGTTAGAATGTTTTCGGTCATTAGTTTTGTAATTTGGAATATAGAAAAGATCAGTTTGTCGGGTTGTCCTAGAGGGAACACGGTAAGTAATAAGATTATTCAATTCCGCCGAATCCAATTTATTATTAACAATTTTATATACCTAGTAAGCTTTGATCATGGATAATTCTTCTTTGTACCTATATTATGTACATCGTAAATGTATGTGTGTTATTATGTTATGATCGAAAATGTACTTCAATTAGATAATGTATCTTTAGTTTATTTATTTATTTATTTATTTGGATTAGTTAACAGTCATGTTAACACTTACAATACACAAACGATTTACAGAAATGAGACCAATTACATACCAATCCCAGAAAGTACAGAAAAATGACAGTTATAAAAAATTGAATAAAAAAAGCATATCATATATTGTAATAAGTATAAGAAGGATGTGCATGATTATAGGATGGGTATAAGGAATGAAGTAAACATATTTATTCATATTCATTCAACTATCGTTGTAGGCGAATGCAACCTTTTATATAGTTCAATTTTGTATCGCAGTTGGCTACTATCAAACATGTCCAGGCCTGCAAAGTTATTGTTGTAACTATTGCAAGCCCGCACAATGAATGCGTTCTGCCCTGTAGTGGTACGCACTCGGTCTGTGTAGAATAGGGTGTTACGTCTGCCACTTCGCATCGGGACATGAAAAGGAATTAATTTTAATATGTCGGGTGAGTCAATTATGTAATTTAGAATTTTGTATAATGTCATTTGGTCAGTAACGGTACGTCTAAGTTCCAATGTCTCAATGTTGAAGGCTGTTAAAATATCTGATTTAGATGCAAATCTGTGATATGAACGAAAGTTGAGGTAATTTAAAAATTTATGCTGCACTCTTTCCAATCGGTGTTTAGTTTAATTTAGATTTTTCGTTAGTTACGACTCAGCGATCCGAGTTTAAATTCAAATTTGACAGTACCTATTCATATGCTTTGCATAATAGGCGTGATGACAGTAAGAAAAAATCATTGAAATTATGATTTTATTAGATAAAATATGTTATAAAGATTTGAAAAAATATATTTATTTTCATTTTAAAAGAGCGAATAATATTAATATTATTAAAATAAAAATACAAAATATGTTTGTCCGCCATTTTATGTGAAACACCAATCAGAGCGCATGACGTCACCATATTGTCACTGTCAATTGTGTTTGTTACTGTCAACTGTTGTGTTGTTCGAAATGGCTATTTTTTTCATAACAAGCTATATGGAATATGCTGCTTATTTTTAACATGCTATTTTTATTTATTGATTTATTTGGGACAATAAACCAAATAATATCGCTATCCGCTCTATTGAATCGTTGACGCATCTGTTATAACACGCACCGAGTATTGTAACGTGGTGGAGAATATTTAACGTTTCAGAAATAAATAACTTGGTGGCTTTCATTGCTTGATTATAAAATAAAATGATGTAATTATATTGTTTGTGGGAGTTGTACAGTGTTACATGAGGTTGAAATGGAAATACACAATGTATTATGATGAATCTAATATACATATGGGATAACTGTTATGATTCATATACATATTATGATTAATATATTAAAATATGTAATAGGTGTGATGACTGTAAGAAAAAAATCATTGAAATTATGATTTTAAAAAATAAAATAGGTTATAAAGATTTAAAAAATGTTTTTTTTTTAATTTATAGGAGTGAATAATAATAATATTATAAATATAAAAATACAAAATGTGTTAGTCCGCCATTTTATGAGAAAAAACAATCAGAGCGCACGACGTCATAGTATGGTCGCGTCAATTCTTCTGATAGTCTTCAATACAATATACGCATTAATTGTCGGTCTGGACTATGTTCATTTTGGTGTTATCGATATATTAATATTTTAATTAGATACTTAAAACTAAAACAAATTAAATATAAATGGAACAAGTATTCATCAAAGCAAATAGTTTCAATTTACCTAGATACTCGCCTACCTATCGGGGGACACTATGGGCCGGTATCACAGTGTCAGTTTAAGAACTAAACTCAAGTTTTACAAAAATATAGCGTATTACAGTGTCCGTTTAGACCTAATCTTCCCTCAAATACGTCACTAAAACGACAAATATTTAACTCAACGTTTCTGGCAGATTAAGTACTTAACTGTGAGTCAACTGTCATTTGCTAGGCAACTCGTGTAGTTTCAGTTTCTATCACTAGAGGCGTTAGGCAACGTGTGTAGTTTCAGTGTTGTATCGAAGGTGGCGCCACACAACAAAACAAACTGACAGCCGTATTGAAACGAACACGGGCATTTAAAAGCATTATTTTGGTGAAAAAAATTAAATTTACCATGTTGGATAATAAAACAATGGTATTTAAAGTCGTAGCGTCCCGTTTTGTATTTCGTATTATTTGAGGTTATTTAAATTTGACAGATAATAACCACAGAAAAAGTGAAATATGTCTATAATTGAAGATTTAGTAACTGACATGTCATATTGCACTGTAATACGGAAATGGATTCAATCTCCCCTTAACATTAATCTTGAGTTTGGCAAACTCAATGAGTTGAGGGCCGACTGTAATATCGGGCCTATGTTAATTGTATTTTGTATGTAACTTAGTTTTTATTGAATAAATAAATAAATAATGAACGCTCGCAACGTATGGTAAACTAATTTAGTTTTAGTATTCTACAATTTTGTCACGCGATGGTGAGCTGACGAACGTTCGACATGTTATGATGCTGGTCACTGCCAAACTAAACTAGCAAGCTATATTTTTTTCATGCAATGAAGCGATTTGCGAAACGACGGCGATTACGCGAAGCATGCGTTTTAAAACATCGTTACAATTTTAGCAGCATACGAATTATTACATAGCGCTCGTTATTTGTATTGTGTTCATAACAAGCTATATTTATCTGCTATCGTTATTTTTAGCAATAGCAGCCATAGTAGTTATTTTTCTGCCTGTCTTAACTACTCTTAACTAGAATGGAACTTTTGATGGTCGGATATTTCTTTGCGTCGAACAAAGACTTTTGTTCATCAGAATTTCGAAACGTAAAAACTTAATAATAAGTACATATAAGTACTTTATTTATCTGTAATTTAAATACAACTTACATCTCGAAAATCGATAAAATATGCTCCTTCTTCTCTCTACATTATGTGTTCATAAGCTAAAAACATACGCGGGAAACTTATGATGGCCTATTTTGACGTTTGGACATTAATGAAGTTCTTTATATGCTTATTGCCTAAATAATGGTAAATATTATATTATTGAGAGCTAAAAGTGGGGGAACAAATACTGTACTTCATTGTAAACGCGTACTTAATAAAATTCACTTGTGTCTCGCCGTGCGAAATTTAATCACTTATTTCTCTTTTTTTTCGCGTGGGACGAAAACAAATACCTCAGTAGGTGTTTTTTTCGTCGTGTTTGTACATTTAGGGACCGCACAACACTTATGCACTTTTGAATTGATTATAAATACACAAATCGTCTTAGAACACATATAGTAGTGATATGCAGTTTACGATACCATGACGTCACCGTCAGGGTCGGCAGCCGCCATGATACTACAAGCTTTTTTTGGCGTAAATGTCAAATTTGATTTTAAAATGGCGAGTTTTGCTACTAAACCTTTATTTTATGTAGAAATGTATATATATTTGAAAACAGTGAATGCGTAAAAACATCGTGAGATAGTTTTTCAAAATTAGTCATCATGCCTATTCTCTTATTAATGTATCTCTTCAAAACTTTCTTACTATTCGGTCTTCTGTAGAGACAGTGCAAGTGACATTTAACGCTCATCATCTACGATCGTAATTATATATCTTAAATTTAATCCAATTTTTGTAATATTTCGAATAATAAACCATTATCGAGTGAACGTCTTTCAATTTAAAAGAAATCAGCAGTTTAATCTTGTTTATCTATATACAATCTAACATGTAACTTTTTTCTTTTTCAACCAAAAGAATATTTAAATTTTGTTAGTAATACTTCTTCTTCTTTCGTGTCAGCAACGCATTGTTACGTTGCTGTGGTGGAAGGATTGGCCAGAGAATTTCTGTTACCAGGGGGCACCGCGTGGAGGTTCCTTCCGTGCTCCCCGTTAGTAATACTGTTTCACCATATCCCCATAAATTGGTTTCAATGTCCAGCTTTTCAGGCTTCTCTGAGCCGTGCCCTATTAACTGTTGATTATGGCCTGTAGTATATCCCTATCAGCCGGTCTTAAAATCGGACAGCTTAATCTGGGCCGACGTCGTGCTGCCTCCTTGGAGCTTATGCAACTTGTCCATCAACTGAATCTTGATATCTGTCTGGTTCAGGAACCTTACATTGGCGACGGCTCTATGTATGGGACGGATTCAGACTTCCGTGTAATTTCTGCCACTTGCTGTTCCATTGATTTGCCCCCTCTAGCATCAATAATTATTTTTAATTCTGCAATATCCTATATCTTACTAGATCATCTTTCCTCGAGCACTACAGTCGTGCTTGAAGTTTCTCTTTTTGGTGAATCCATGTATTTGGTATCAACCTACTTCAAATTTAGTGACCCGATCGAACCACATGTGTGCTTGTTGGACAGTATAATGAATCATCTAGGTGGAGCTTCCATTCTGATTGGCGGTGACTTAAATGCTGAATCCCCTTTATGGTGCACTTCAGTATCTCTGGGCTCCAGAAAAGCTAAACGCGGTGAATTGTGCGAGGATTTCATAGCAGCGCATGCTCTTTCAGTCATTAACGATCCCACTAGCCCACCTACTTTTTCTAGTACCGTCGGTTCTGGTCACATCGATGTTACTATTGCCTCTTCCCGAATTGCAGACAAAATCAGCCAATGGTGTGTCCATGTGGACGCTTCTTGCAGCGACCATGAACTCATCACATTTTCTGTACGTTCATCCTTAGTTGAACAGCACATCCCTTCTCTAATTCCTGGACGTTTTCGCACCAAGTCTAATCGTTTGATTGATTTTGACTTTGAGTTTTCTCGCTTCCTTGATCACTTCAATCACACTCTATTGACAACACATGAAATGGCATCCGCCCTTACTGATAGCATTGTCACATGTGCTGAAAAAACTATTGGCAGATCAATACCTCGAAAGCTAATGCCAAATACGTGGTGGCATTCCGGTCTTGACGCTCTAAAGCAATGTGCATCACGCTCTCGTCGAGCCCTACGAACAGGTCGTAGTCGAAACTACACAGGTTCTACTATTTCAAGCCTTTACTGTAGTTACAGACAGGCCCACAATCGTTACAAAAAAGAGATAATTCGCGCTAAAACTGCAAGCTGGCATAAAATGGTCTCTGAGGTATCTGTTTCGGATCCTTGGGGTGCTGTGTTTAAATGTGTTTCATCAAAACGAGATAACAATGGAGCTCTTTCATGTATAATCCGTATAAATAATGGCAATATGACTTCATCCATTGATGATACTGCCTCTGCTTTCCTGGATGCATTGGTCTCAAAAGACAATCCTCTGACTGATAACGATTTTCACAAACAGGTTCGTACTCTTCAAAAAACTATTCCTCTAACATCCCCTTCGCCACCAACTTCTGCTGAGGAACTTGATTTAATTATCAAGAACCTTAAGCAAAATAAATCCCCAGGCTTAGATCGCATTGATTCTTCTCTAGCACAGAGATGCTGGCGTCTAGCTCGTTCTGAAATGACTGTCCTCTTCAACCGATGTCTAAATGAAGGCTGTTTTCCAGATTGCTGGAAAACAGGTCTCATGACGATAATATCCAAACGTTGCGATCGCTCTAGTACGGATCCCAAATCATACAGACCCATTACTCTTCTCCCTATTCTAGGTAAAGTTCTCGAGCAATTGATTTGCCGTAGAATTGAGTCACATCTCTCTAATTCTCGTCCGCTATCCCGACGCCAATTTGGTTTTCGTCCCGGCATCTCCACCGTTGACGCTGTTAACGAGATGATAGATTTTGTAGAGTGCTCCAATGAGAAATATGTTGTAGCCATCTCGCTTGATATAAGTGGTGCGTTTGACAATGCTTGGTGGCCGCTCATTCTGCACAAACTTAAGGCTAGAAATATTCCTCGTAACTTATACCTTATTGTTAAGAGCTACTTCGAAAATCGCCACATAGTCCTTCCTGGGGGTCAATTTATTCATAAGCGACAAGTAAGCATTGGATGTCCTCAAGGTTCTGTTCTCGGTCCACTTCTTTGGAACATTCTTTTCGATGATCTATTGGATCTTCCTCTTCCGAGCAACTGTATAATTCAAGCATATGCCGATGATGCTTACATTATGATTCGTGCTGATTCTCGTAGATCAATCGAGAACTCAGCCACCCAAGCGCTGAGCTTTGTTTCTGACTGGGGTATAAAAAACAAGCTATGCTTCGCTCCGACCAAGACTTATGGCCTGGTATTTAAGGGCATACTTCGCAGACGGCCGTCCATTCAGTTTCTAGGAACTAATATTGTCTTTCGAGACCAAGTCACCTGTCTCGGAGTTATTCTAGATAGGGGACCGAGTTTCAAAAATCATGCCAAATCATGTGTAGATAAGGCTAAGTTTGCTTTCATTAAAATAGGACACCTCGCCAAAGCAAGCTGGGGTCTGCAATTTCCTATCGCCCGCCTTTTCTACAAAGCCGTTTATCTTGGCATCGCTTGCTATGCGGCAGGCTGTTGGTCTAACGCCTGCGAGTTTCAGCATATTCGAAGAACCTTGCTTTCAGGCCAAAGATTCGCTCTCATTGCACTATCCAAAGCTTACAGAACAAGCCCCACCGAAGCCCTGCCAATTTTGACAGGCTTAACCCCCCTTGATCTTGAAATTCAACGTAGAGGTGCTATTTTCAATTTATTGCGAGGCCGTCCTTCTGTCGTCGGTGACACTTCTTTTCACCCCCCTGAAAGTCGAATGTCTCGAAGCTCAATTAAGAGAAACGTGAGCGACACTCTACTAAACATTTGGCAAAACCGCTGGACGACCTGTTTAGCTGGTAGAGTTACCTTTTTATTTTTTCCTGACGTGAGGTCGCGACTGAAATCTCCTTGGGTTGTTCCAGACTTTTGGACTTCTCAATTTCTCACAGGACACGGTAACTTTAAAAGCTATCTCCATCGCTTCAACATTGCTCCCTCTTCCTCATGTCAGTTTTGTCAATGTCCGGACCAAACTTCGGATCACATCCTTTGGGAGTGTTCCCACTCAATTGTGTCCTCTTACAGATCGGAGCTCCTCGTTGCTGTCCGTGGGCCTCTTCAAGGTCCCATTGGACATGCGGACTTAGTGATCTCGAAGAACAATTACAAAGCCTTCAAACGATTTTGCCATAGATACGGTGCCTTATTATCCGAAGATTCTCACTGACTTTTCTGTTTCCAGAGATCTTGGTCTCTTCTCTGATGCCCTATATATATGGATCTGAAGTCGCCGACAGTCCGCAAGTGTGAATCTCAATTCGCACTTGTTGATTGTTCTTTTTGCACCATGGTGCCGAGATTGCTAATCTAGAGGGCTCCATGAGCTACTCTTCGTGCCATGCATTGTTTTTTTTTTGTCATTCATTCTAGCGTTCTGCGAAGGGGCCGTTGACAGTCCCCATATGCGGAGCGGGTGGTGGTGGGAGTAGCGAAATTGGTTTTAATAGTTGTAAAATATATATACAGATAACTAACTGTATATATTTTACACGAAGGTGGTCTGTGGCAGAACAACGTCTGCCACAGACCACCTTCTAGGCTGTCTTCAGATAGAACACTCGACGTCGAGTGTCGGATGTACCTGAAGTTGCAGATTATGGCGTTTTTCACATCAATCTCACTGAACGCTTCCGAGTGGCGTTTCAAATGTCATTTAAATGCCAATTGTCTTTTTAGATTATATTGTCATCGAAAGACAACAATTAGGCAGTGGAGTAAATAATGGTCTCTGACCTTTTATTGGAAACTTTTGAATGATAAACTAACCTCTTTTTGAATGTATATTGTATAATCTACATTGGAGACCTTATGTGTGTGTATCATGTGTTAACTTGTGTGTATATTTCAATGTTCTGTTGGTCTTTAAAAAAAAATCATAAACAATTTCAACTGACATAATTGACACCACAGAAACAAATAGAAGTCAGCTTACTACATATAAAATAGAAGTCAACAGATACTATAACTTTCTGAGCGTTTTTCACCCTACGATTATACAGAGCGTTTGGAGCGTTCACTCGACGTTCAATCTGACCGCGACAGAGTTTCATAAGTGCGCCTGTTTCCGATCATTATGAACGGCTTATAGCGTCACTAAGTGCACTCGGCGTTCATTGTGAACGCAGCCCTTTAAATGATGTATGATAGAGTAATTAATAATTCAATTACTTAACTAGAATAATTAATATTTCTAAATTTCATTTTGAACGTAGCCCTAAGTAGATCGCATTTTATAAAGACCTCATTATTTTATGTATTGTTTTGCCACAAACCGCCATCTTTGAAGATCGATATTTTGATGAGAAATGTAAAAAAAAAGAAAAAATTTCGCCATAAAAATATTTTTTTTAGATCTCGATAAGAACCTGTCGATTGGATCTAAAACTATCCAATCTTTAAATCCGAAACCATGCGTACAAATTTAGAAAATTTCATTAAATTCGGTTTCGGAGATTAGCGTATACGAACAACGTGACACTACATTTGTATAAATTAACGGTCTTACTTTTAGATTTCGTTAAAAGCTTACTAAACGCGCAAGACATTATGTAGCTATTACATAATATGTACCTATGTAAAAAAATGACTTCTGTGAGAAATTGATTATATGCTTCCCTGCCCCCCTAGACAACGTGTCATTTAGCTCAAGAAAATAAATAAGAAAAGATAACTCAATGCATGGAAGTGTCAGTTGCCAGTCACGTGACAACTGTCATTTCCATATATTGAGTTATATTTTCTTGAGCTAATTGAAACGTTGTCTAGGGGGGCTGGGCTGGAAACACTGGTCAGTTGAATGTTGAACATTAACTCATCTCTTGAACAGGGCGCGAGGAATTATTTTTAAAAAAATATATTAAGGTACATATGAAAAGTAATGAATATTATTTCAATACATAGTTACTTTTGTTCTTATGCGTCAAACTTTAATGAATCCCAAAATAAGCAAGAAACTCGTGACGTCAATTCTATCAAAGTATAATAATGAAAATTATAAATACACAATTACTTTTTTATGTTTTATTTTTATTTATTTAATTAGGTAGTCAATGTGCTCATCTTTGTTTATGATATTAAATGAGCCAAATTTAGACGTGCTGTTTTAAGGCCATGATTTTGTGCTGACGTAAATCATTTAAAAATGCCGAGTCATTGAGTCTTTTAACTTTTTATTCAAACTGTCCTTGTTATTCTAAACTTTGTACTTGTTGTTCGAGAGAATTTATTTATCATGAATTGACTTTGTTTAGCCAAGATACGCGAGATTCGTATGACGTCTATATTATTATTGAAAGGGATGGCATGACCATGTGAATGATATTTTGATAGAAGGAAATATAAGAAGCTTGAATAATCGACGATGCATGGATGTAAAGGAAGCTAGAAATGTGTGCAAAAATGGAGGTGTATGGCGCTCGGTTCTCTCTGCTTACCCCTTAAGGGATATGGCGTGATGGTATGTATGTATATATTATTAATGTTTTTTTTAACTTTGAAGTCAAAAAACTCCAACTTAGAGGTTTTGCAGCATATATGTATGTTCTATACATAAATTTACTCAGAATTCGGAGTAGAACATGTCGTGTGTCTGTGTATGTGTGTCCGTCCGTCCCTTATAACTTTTGATCCGCTTAATACAGAGCCTTAAACTTCAGAAAGTATAGAAAACATACAAAACTTATATAATTTTCGTTTCAGTTAGGGGTTATGAACTTTTGAATTTTTTGCTTTATTTTACCATACATCCGAAAAACCATAAACGCTAGAACGCTGAAAATTGCTTTAAATATAGACAAATAAAATATAAAGGGGATAGAGTGGGGAGTTATGGTTTCGTAAATTTTAAGACTATATTTTTACTGCAGATTATCAACTAGTATCATGCTGAGATTGTATTCTTAAAGTTTCATTACAATGTATCTGTGTGCTATGTGCAGTGTGCTATGTATAACGGCGTGTTTATTTTACTTTATCGATTATAGACTAAAGTACTCATTCGATTATATTCAAATTATGCAAATTTGTATATCGTATACTCACTTAGATTTTTTTAACTGTCAAATATTTTGAAGTAACCCCAAGATCAGGAAACTTATAATTTGATTTTTTTTCAAATTGGTAAAAAAGCACATCACTTTCATAAAATGGCATTGAAGAAATATCATGTTTTCATAATAAAATATTGAAATAAAAACTAATTAAACAAATTCATTCCATTAAAATGCTGAAAATTTTCTATACTTACAAACTTTGAATACTTTATAGAGTGACTTGTTAGTGAGGAGTTTAGCGTTGGCTACATACATATTTTATATCTTATGATGAAGTAAATTCAAGTTTTATACGTCGTTATTTATATAACGCAAATGAAAAGGTAAAATTAATAATAATTTGTGTATTTAATAATATAATAAGCGTGTTTTCGTATTTCTTTAATTAGGTGTTTACATTCCCCTAAATTAACTCCTTGATAAATCTACGTAGGCGTGGCGACATCTAAGTTTTCACCAAGGCACATCTTTTACGGCGATTTTTTAATCTGCAATGTTTATCAAGTTTTTGAGCACCGTTTTGAATAAGAATTATTCTACCGGCTTATTAAAAAAGAAATTGAGTTACAAAGTAGTATTTGGTTTTCGCTTGGTTTTAATGTGAAATATTATATCTATTTTATAAGGACTCGAAAAAAATGGTTGACGTGATAAATCTGCAAATTCAAGAATTTGATGATTTTCCCACGAATTCCATAATCAGACCATATTTATATGTTACCACCCATGCATGAGGTAGGAGCCCCTTTTCTCTTGTTTCTTCATAATCAGACCATATTTATATGTTACCACCCATGCATGAGGTAGGAGCCCCTTTTCTCTTGTTTCTTCATAATCAGACCATATTTATATGTTACCACCCATGCATGAGGTAGGAGCCCCTTTTCTCTTGTTTCTTCATAATCAGACCATATTTATATGTTACCACCCATGCATGAGGTAGGAGCCCCTTTTCTCTTGTTTCTTCTTATATAAATAAAATAACCTCCTCCTTTTTGAAGTATGTTATTAATTGTTTTTAAATTAGTAGATCTAGATATAATAGATATTAATAAATTATATTCGGAAATCTCTACCTGTCTTGTTAGGTACTCTTTGTATGTATGTATTATATACTGAACCTAATATATATTTCTCAATGTATGACATCATTTAAATTATATACGTGCACTATATTGGGTGTCATATTTATGCTCCTTTTTTTATTAAATTTATAATACATATACAAGAAAAAAAACAATAAAAAAATATAGAAAAAGATGCACAGTAAGAAAAAACATATTTCCCTTTACCAGAGTGCAAGCACTCGTGTGTAAAGGATACATTTTTGTACAAAAGACACAAAATATTATATACATAATTATTATCTATACAAAAATAGTTAATATAATTTACATATAAGTCAAATTTAATAAGTTTAATTTATTTTTCTTTTGAATTCATTATATTCAGTTGCCAGTCTCAAATCTGTTTCAAGTTGGTTAAACCACACCACCCCATTGTACGTGTAGAAGTGCTGTGGAAAATTTTTATGTGTTAACGGGGTACACAATTGACCCACTATATGTATTTTGTCCTATCACTCGCCACAGGAACAAAGGCATGGTGCGACCTTCCAATGTCTTTATATATTTGAAATAGTAGGTACTTTTTTATAAATATTTTTAAAAAATGGCATTTGAAAATCACGAAATAGTTGTAAAGTTGGGTAGCCAGATGGTTTTTAATTTATATAACTTAATAAAAATAAAAGAAAACTTCCTTGCACCCTGCGCAAATGGCGAGTTTATTGCCGTATGGTAATTTCATCCAACTAACCAGTGTTTCCAGCCCAGAAAAGTAAATTATCGTGAGAAACAATTTTTCAATAATTGTTTCCTCTGCTGGTGATCGAACCCAGGACGCCCGCACATAGTGAATACGGCTTACCAACTGTGGCACAGCGGTCGGCAATAGTGGGTGAACAAGGTAAACCTCCTCGAAATACTCATACAAAATTTCAAATTCCTAGATACTCGTATCATAGCGACTCGTATCGACGCTATACAGGACACGTCATGCACAAATTTTATACAGATTTAATATTAAAACATAAATTAAAATTAAATCGATTGAAAGATTGTCATCTTTTTTTCCTTTCCCTTAAAACATTTAACGCATTACTTTTTACATATAAATCGAATCCAATTGATTTTTTTGTGATATATTGATGTTGCGCCTTGTATCAGACAATAGGTATAGCGTGTTAACGATTACATACGAATAAAGTATTCGGGAATATTCGGGGTTTGATATAAGGCAAGGTGGGTGGTTTGTGGGGGTCATTCTTGATCTACGATAGGCTCTCACGTAGTGGATGAAATTGGAAACTAATTATTGTGCTGTACTCTCATAAATATATATTTGCTGTAATTATAATAAACTCTGTTGATTGCTAAACGCGTGTTATTTATTTTATCTGTGTACAAAAACTACCAGACACTACAATTTTCATGTTGGAAAATATATCCTTCGCGTAACTATTTATTATATTAACACTGTTTAAGAACATTTAGAATATTTATTTCGGTACCTTCTATGTATATGATAACTTTTTCCTTAATGCAAAAGAGCAAGAATGTTTCTCCATCCAGCTCTAACTATAGATACATAGGACGACACATTATAACGACTCACATAATATGAATTCCTTTGTCTCCATCTGCTGGAAAATTCAACTTTTCTCTTTTTCTTTTTGTCATCTACTTCACCTGAGTGTCGTCTTGCAAAAGACACCAAAGAAAGCGTTACTTGCAATTCGTATTATACATTTTTCAACCTGTTTTAACTTATAGAAGGTTTGTTGCATTTATTTGCCTCTGAATCTTATTCAATAATAGCATAAAATGTAATATCTTCTGACGTCAATCCAACTTTTCCTCTAATTTTATATTTAAAAATTCGTGAAGTATTTTTTTATAACATAGTCTTTGAACTTTACAATTATATATCATTTGAAATTCTTTACGGTAAAAATGGAATTAAGTCGGGGATATGTTGAATTTTCAAAGAAAAATATGGATACCTACCTAAAATATTCAGTGATCGACCAAAAATAGATTAACTTTTCAGACGATTGTGGATTTTGTATAAAATTTCATTCAATTTTTTATAAAACATACTAGCGAAACCCAGCAGATCTTATGCTGCCTGTGTATAATTAAAAATGGTTAACATTTATGTAAACTGAAATTTCTAATCAAAATTTCGTCCTTTCGGTACCTCTCGTCGTTTGATTTTGAAGGACAGTTGGACCTCCTTCTCCCAGTATAATCCACCTTCACAGGACTAAAAAGAAGACGACGAAAAATTTTCGAATCCACAAACCATCCCGTGTATGCGCTCGACAATTCACTAAAGTTTCATTGCAATCGGATGAACGATTTAGGAGTGCATAACCTACTTACATATTTGATTAATTACATACATGTATTTTTTTATATATTTATATTTGTACGATATTTAATTATTTTATTTTTATTTTGGCACATATTACAAAATTTAAAACATATTATATGTACATACATAGCAAAATTATATATAAGTACGGAAATTCCCACAAAATATAATGGAGTAATTATTTATTATATATATGTTAGTATTTAGATGGGTGACTTATTCCTGAAACTTGATCAATAGGTTATTTTGTTGCATATAATTTACAAGTTAACCATTGATATAGAAATTCAGCGTGGAGCTTCAATATACAATATTTAGGTATTTTTTTCAAAGCTCAATTTTAAATACATTTAATATTACAACCATACTTACATACTTGATTCCTTACAAATATTAATTTATATATGTATAGAGATTTTTTGTTTTACTAACGACATAATGAATTAAAACTATTACAAATTCATGATTTTTGTATACATTACTCTTCAATTAGCTTAAAATGCAAACAGCGGAGATGAAGATGCTTATGTGGATGTGCGGCGTCACTGGGAGAGACAAAATCCGTAATAAATATGTGAGAGGTCACCTGGGCGTACGCGATGATTCAGATTGGCTGATAGAAATTAAGCTGAGGTGGTTCGGATATATTCGAAGAAAACTGCCAAAAAACTTAATATGTATCACTTCACTGCACTATCAAGTATCCGGAAAAGACCAAAAGGGCGTCCCAAAAAACGATGGCTTGGTTTCGGAGGATATGCGGGCATGTCTCTGAGGACGATGCTCAAGATAGGACGAAGTGAATGAGAGCAGTAAGGATAACTGACCCCGCCACCATGCGGGATAAAAGCTCAGGAGGAGAGAGAGTATTTTCAGGTAGCTAACAGAAACTGTGTGAAATATTAATTTCGTCTTCATTACCCCTATAACTAAGGATGCCGGCTACACTCAATCATCCTCCGTGTAGGACCATCTTGTCAGAACAAAGGGCTTCAGTGATAAAAATCATGTAGTGGACTTGACAAGGTCCGTCCATCGGGTCGGTGAGTGACCTCAGAATATTCCTCACCTCTCATTACGACGAGCTTACGACGAGGTTATCTGGAGTCCTTCTGGCGATGACGCAATATGTCCAAAATACTGTGGTTTAGACAGATAGTTGACAGGCGGTTTGAAAAAGGCTTCGGTTTGAAAAAGTATGACTACACTGGTATTCAATGGGCAAACGCAGGGATGCTCATACTCTCTGTCTTCTCTATAAGATTCTGTATAGTGAGGGGGCACCAAAGTATCTCAGAGACAGGTTCCATTTTTTCAACGGAGCATGGTCTTCCTCTGAGATCGAGTAATAACGGTCTTCTTGTGATTCCCTCCCAACGATCGGACTTCTACTCTAATTTTTTCACTGTCCACAGCGCCAGGCTCTGGAATCAACTTCCCGTTGATATTCGCACCTTACCCTCATTTTTCTCCTTTAAACGGCGGTTGAAGCTCTGATCTCTCTCTTCCCTCTTGTTTTTCTTCTTTTCTCCTTCTTACCCTTGCCACATTTTCCTTCCTACCACTATCTCTGCCCTTTTCTTTTCCCTTCCCACCCCCTCTCAGTAACTATATAATTTTTTATTCATATTTTGTGTTGTTTTTACAATTACTTACGTTTTTTTTTATATACATATATTTTAATAAGGTTGACTGGAAGACGTTAATTTATAAACAAGTCCGCCTTTTGGCTATTATAATGTTTTCTTTTGTACATGATGTTTTGTTTGAATTTTATTTTAGCTAATAAAGATTAATTATTATTATTATTAGAATAATGCATTGGAAATATTAATTTAACACACATTAAATAACAAGTTGCTGCGCTAACAAGCTGTCTTACAAATCGTCAATGAAAATAAAGTAAATACCAGTGTCGTCACATCTTAGTTTACAACAAAAAACATACGACTGAACGTCATTACATAATCTTTTCAATAATGTTTTACATTTTGTTTTCTTAACTTCATCTTACAGCAAACAATTGAAAAAAATATATCGACAAATAATAATCGGCTATCGATATATCGATTACATCGGTATCTTTTGTCGCATTCCTAAACAAAATAACGTAATACGATGTTTGTATTTCTGGCTGTGATTTTAATCGAAACTCAAGTCATTTTACTTATCTTTGAAAACCTTCGAAAAAGTCTGTTTTATGTTCAATAAAAAATTGCCAAAAAAGTTATATCGCATTGTGAAAACAATGAAGTTCGTGTAAGTACTTATTCTATTTGTACAAGAAATTCAATTTCTTCGCTTCGTGAAAAAACAAACAAATTTAAAATGCCACAAAATTGCCCTAAAATAAGATTATTCGAATAACCTATTTACTTAATTCGCAAACAAGATGAATCTCGGTTTTTCTTTGAAGGTAAAATATTATTAAGACTCTGTTTTTAAAAGAACGTAGAAATTCTCTGGTAAATAGAGAACTAAATTAAGGTAAGAACCGGCGAACTCAGTCAAGATTTTACGAAACCAAACATTATTAATTATATTAAATAACATTAATGTTGTTTGCAAAAATACTATACAAGTTAATTTAATTTTTGGTATTTGATGTTAGTTGATTTATTACATTGAATTTATGTAATATATAACCTGTAGTCAAACAAAGACATTATTTTACGTTTATAATAATGATTATATTATTTACTATTATTTTGTATACCTTTTATAAAACTCAACATGTTAAAATAAATATTAAAAAATAGGGCATTTTACCTCGTGGAAGATTAACCGTGGTTATGGATATAAAAACTTATTTTTGTGTATTATCTCCTCTATGTCAATCAATATAATATTTTCTGTCAATCATTATTATATTTTTATTTATCTTTATATAGAAAAATCTCGTGTCACAATGTACGTACACGCTAATCCATGAATCCGCCCAACCGATTTCAATGAGATTTTCTAAATTTGTACAGTTGGTTACGGATTGTATGAAAGAATATTTTTGGACCCGATAGGTGGCGCTGTTATCGAGATATAAAAAAATAATTAATTACAAGGAAAAAAAATACTACCTTACACCCCCCCCCCCCCAAGAAAAAAGGGTCGTGAAATCAAAAATCATTTTATACCAATTGCCAACGAGCTTGCTTTATATAAACTTTGCTGATACTTAAAATAGTTTATATTCGGTCGCAACTTAAATGGTCGCACGGCGAATTGCCCACACGGTCAATTGTGTTGTATGAAGCGTCTACTGGGAGATAAAATTAAAGACTTTAACGAGAAAATTACTGTTGTATATTAAAATAAGTACATGTTATACAAATAAAAAAAGGTTCACGGAGACCTACTACTTTTGATGAGATCTTACCCCTCGCAAGATGATGTTACGTGTAGATCTAACCTGGGATGAGGAATGTATGGCATTTTATTGGACTTATTCATCCCCACCATAAAATTATCTTCCCACGAATAATTCTATATATTTTATGAGGGTTCTTTTCGTCCAAAAAGTAATAGGTACTTCGTTATACAATAAGTTGTGAAAAACTGACCAAAAAAATAAACATGGGTGTAAGAGATGGAGTGAATAGTAGGGGCCGCCCCAGAAAGGGATAGCATGACCATGTGAATGATATTTTGAAAGAAGGAAATATTTGAAGCTTGAATAATCGACGAGCATGTATGAGACGATGCATGGATGTAAAGGAAGCTAGGAATGTATGCAAGAATAGAGGAGAATGGCGCTCGATTTTCTCTGCTTACCCCGTAAGGGATATGACGTGATGGTATGTATGATGTATAATATTAAATGCACATATACAATTTATATAATATATTGACAAAAACCTTTTAATTTAACAAAGGGTTGTGCAATTTAATGTTTGTTTTACTATACATTTCTACAAAACTTCTATATGTACGTATGCTTATTATTAAGGAATAATTCATTACGTGATGTAAGCTTTTAGCACAACTTTGAGAAGAGCTTTTAAAGCTATGATCCTTAATAACTGTATTATGAAACCACATATGTTTCACCTAAACTTTAGAACTTTTACACTCTAGTCTTATAAAGAATTTTTATGGCCACATTTAAGTTTCTTTAATACTGATCTTTTTTAATGAATACTTAAGTTTACTTATAACTCCATGATCCGAAATTTACACAACATAGGTATCTTTTTGCACTAAGTCACGGATCCTCATTATTTTTAAGATACCTACTGATGTACCGGGTGCATAAACTTTTGGGTAATATTTTTCGCTCTTCACTTTTAAGGAAATGTGAAAATTTAAGATTTCAATATTTTTAACCTTGATTACTGTTTGCCCAAACGGCGGCGACGACATAGAGCCGGTATTACAGTCTCAGTTTAAGAGCTAAACTCAAGTTTTACAAAAATATAGCGTATTGCAGTGTCCGTTTAGGCCTAATCTTCCCTCAAATACGTCACTAAAACGACAAATATTTAACTCAACGTTTCTGGCGGATTAAGTACTCATCGGTGAGTCAACTGTCATTTCTCGACTCGTTGCTAGGCAACGAGTGTAGTTTCAGTGTTCTATCACTAGAGGCGTTAGTTGTATCGACGGTGGCGCCACACAACAAAACAAAGTGACAGCCATATTGAAACGAACATGGGCATTTAAAAGCATTATTTTGGTGAAAAATTTAAATTTACCATGTTGAGTAATAAAACAATAGTATTTCGAGTCGTGGCGTCCCATTTTGTAGTTCGTATACTTTGAGGTTATTTAAAATTTGACAGATAATAACCTCAGAAAAAGTAAAATATGTCTATAATTGAAGATTTAGTAACAGACATGTCATATTGCACTGTAATACGGAAATGGATTCAATCTCCCCTTAACATTAATCTTGAGTTTAACAAGCTCAATGAGTTGAGGGCCGACTGTAATACCGGTCCATAGAGTTCGTTAATCTTCAAGAACTGTAGAGGATATGCACATTGCAGTTATTCAGGAGTGCAGCTTCACATCCCTAACTATTAGTCTGACTTACTTCCTAATTTATTTTTAATTTCCTCTATTATTAATCTACTTTTGTAGTTGTAATTGGAATTTTGTAAGTTATTCTATGAAACAGTAAATAAAGAAATATCTGTAAATAGCGAATATCTATATTAATTTACAAAAAATAATAACGTGCCTAAATATTTTGTATGTTTTTCGAATAAATAAAACGTACTAAGAAATATATTCTTTGATTTATATTTTATAGGTCGATAATCAACAACTAAACAAGATACTGTATTATAAAATTTGCGCTTGTTAAATTATATGGAAAAAATATTATGGTCTGCATCATCTCTTTATTTATTTATTTATTTAATAAACAAAACAAGTAGATAACATTTCTTGTTTAATGAGTTTTTTTTGTATTATACAAGTAGCAATATTTTTATAGACATCGTGTTCAGATTAGAAGAATTGTAAAATTGTTCAACCATATTTTAAAAACACGAATATGTGAATACAAAAATCAAGAATGACTCTGAAACATGGAAATGGTAGAAGATGCACGAACGTAGAATAAACATAATGGAATTATAGTCTCCAGTTTTCATATGATATGTCACAAAATTGTTGGTTGGAATAAATAATGTCGTTTTAATAATAAGTACATTTAGAGGCGTAGAGAGAGGTTGGATAGATATGCATGGAAGTCGAAAAGAAAGGCCTATATCTAACACTAGACTAATGATAATTGCATATTTCTTAGTTAATTTTAATTCTGATAATATCTACCTAATCACAACCAACATTCCGTTTATATTCGTAGTAGGTACACAACGAAATTTACAATGTTGTGTATTTTTGTATCTCACAGTGTCATCAAATGTTCAAAGAGGCTTTATTTTCTGGACCAATTATTATTATCAAATATCTAATCGTTAAAAAAAGAGTTAACTCGGTTCAATTTTCGTAATTAAAAAATATAATGCTTTTAATGTGTAAGTTATTTCAGTGTTAGGTCAGTAAAGTGAACCAAATTTTATACACATTAAGCCAGTGTGGAAAATATCGATCACATAATAACATGGTTGACCAAAACCTCAAAGAAAATACACAATTTCAATAAACAGAGGACTTCAAACAATCAATTATATTGTTAAAATATGTTAAATATACATTTTCTTAAGTTGCTCTATATTTCAACGACGTATTTAAACATTTGAATTTTTGTACAAATCCCTTAATTAAAAATCCTAAAACACTTATTCATTTTAAAGTTATATAAGAAACTAGCACAATAATAAAAAATAATCCTAGTAAAATATGATGGTGTGCAACACCCAGGGGCGAGCCAAGAACTTTCAGACTACGCAAACCCTGAAAGGAAATTGGGAAATATCGTTTATTCAAAGTTGATTGGCATAAGTTCTTCGTTTTTCATTTCGGTGGCCATGAAAAATATTTTATGTGCCAAATTAAAAATTTACAATTTGTCGGCCTGAAAAGAATTACATCTACGTTTCAATACCTGGATCTTGTATTATGATTACAATAAAACATTCAATAAAATAATAGGTCTAAAATTTGTAATAAATTATGTTTTGCTTAAAATGATAGTTTTTCTAGCCTGTGATTATATATTTTACATGTATTTTTATACGTGTTCTATTTTTAGGCAAGCCAAGATTTTCGGCTTCTATAAGCTATTCCGCTAGTAGCAACACACCATGTTTTACTAGATTCTCGCAACTCTAGTAAATTGACTATCACAACTATGGGGAAAATAAGGTAATAATTGAAGAAACTCAAAGGTTTTTTTTATCTTGCTATGCAGGATTTAACTTATATATAACTCATAATAAGCTCATGCTGAAAATCAGCTACCGGGGGCTTGTCCTCCTGAAACATAATAATATATGAGCATGGTCATTTTGAGACGAAATAGTTTCTTTATGTACTTTCCCCTGTTAATTGTTATTTGTAACATGTATACTTAATTTCTCAATCAATATTTAATTATTCAATAAAATTAAAAACTGTACACTTGTTTAACAATACATTCATATTAAAAGACTTGTTTTTATTGAAAACCGCATCTCATTGTTTTTGATTATTGAAATACACATGATAATCCGTATTAACCAGTTCATAAAACAATCATCCAATTTTATTGGATAAAATTTAAATTTATTTTTTTTAATAAAAAATGAATACGTTTCCTAAAATAAGCATAAATGCTTGTGCTATAGGTGAACGAAATCGGTCGAGGCAGGATTCGAATTCGCGACCACTGGATTACTAGCCAAGTGCTCTAACCTCTCTGCCACCGACCCATCTAAATCCAATCATATTTAAAATTGACTTAACCACGACCCTTTACCTGAGCAAGGTTAAACCTCCTTTACATAAAATATGTGTTGAATTTATTGTGCAAACAAAAGAAATTCGTATTCAGAGGCAAATTTCCTAAATTAATGTAATTTCAGTTCAATTTAATTGGTATGTCTTGTATAGTTTGTTTTAATTAATCGTTTGTTTACGCTGGCCTTGTTTATGAAATAATGTTTTTAAAATATTTACACAACACTCAAAAGAGTTTTCATACTTCAAAGCAATCCTAAAGATAACATTAGATCGATAGATGATATTACTTATAGTTGAGAAACATCAAGTTTGATAGCGATCATGTAATTATTAATCAATTAACTAAGGATGAATCAATATTTCATTAATTTAAGGTTATTTGATGATCGGCATAATGGTATACTAAAGAATACTTACATGTTCAACCATTTGAACTGTCTAATGTTTCCAACAATTAGATATTTGGGTTATGGACAATACCTTGCAAACGTTGACTACAATGTACACTTTTTAATCCTCACTACCCCAAGGGAATATACCTAGTGGGGAGTTGTAAATTCTCAATTTTTAAGGTTATTTTTTATTGCAGATTATCAACAAGTATCATGCTGAGATTGTATTCTGAAAGTTTCATAACAATGTATGTGTTTGTGTGCTGTCTGCTATGAGCTATGTACGGCATGTTTATTCTACTTTATTGATTATAGACTTTAGTACTTAGATACTCATTGGATTCTTTTCAAATTTTGAAAATTTGCATATTCTAATACTGGCTTAGACCCCATTAGAATTGGAAGGATATCGATCAGTGTTTTCTCATTTTTTTTTAACTGTAAATATTTCAAAGTGACACCAAGCTCAGGAAGCTTTTTTTTTATTTACATACATACATACATACCGAGCGCCATACTCCTCTATTTTTGTACACATTCTTAGCTTCCTTTAGATCCATGCATCGTCTCATACATGCTCGTCGATTATTCAAGCTTCTTATATTTTCAAAATATCATTCACATGGCCATGCCTTCCCTTTCTGGGGCGGCCCCTGCTATTCACTCCATCTCTTACACCCATGTATATTTTTTTGGTCAGTCGTTCATCTTTCATTCTTTCAATATGTCCAAACCACCTCAAGGAATTCACTTCCATTTTACTTATGATACTCTTCTTCATCTTGCATTCCCTCCTTATGTTCTCATTTTTTATTCATATCATATATCGTTCTATTACATACTCTTCTTAGTGATCTCATTTCCACAGCATTTATTTTATTTTCATGCGTCTTTCATTTTTATTTACAAATTGTTAAAAAGGCACATCAAATGGCATTGAAGAATTATCAAGATTTATTTAATTGTCATTTAATTAAATTATTTATTGCTATTAATTTCCTTTATAAATTGGTGTATATTGTATTTTTGTTTTTTATTTTTATATAAATTGCTAATTGAATTGTTTAGTGTTTACTATATTTTATAATTGTGGATTTATATAATGATTATTTAAATTTGTAAAAGAAAAAATGTTTTAATTTGATATCGACCTGGCAACTTGCAATAATTGTACTGGCGGTATTGTGGAAGTTGTTGTCTCTTTCTCGCACTGTGTCTGTAGTGCTGTGTGAGCGGGACATCAGCTCTGTAGGTACCTGCTATAGTGTCAGGTCGATGCGGATATGAATACTTCAAGAATGCGATGAATGCGATGTAATGCGATGTGAATTGTGTTTCTATGGTTAAGTTTATGCTGTGTCATCTAATATTATTTTATTTTATTTTATACAAAGTATACAAACAATAACTGTACAAAATATACAGTTGATACAAAATTAAATAAAAAATAAGCATGCCCAGCATCACTTACATGTATACATTATTACCATTTATATATTTATGTAGTGTAGGAGAAAAAAAGAAAACAGTAAAAATCAGATATGTGACATGTGAGTGGGGAGTGTGTGTGTGAGTATGTGTATGTGTGGGTGTGTTTTTAGTATGTTTTGTAAAGGGCTTTAAGCCGTGAATGTCTCAATAAATAAATAAATAAATAAATAAATAAATAAATAAATAAATATATAAATATATAAATAAATAAATAAATAAATATTTCGTAGAAAAATATTTAAATCAAAAACAACGAAATAAAATCATTTTATGAAAATGATAAAAAAATGATAATATCAAATTTGAATATTTTGTGGAGTGACTTGGTAGTGAGGAGTATAGCGTTGGCCACAACCCATTTTATGAAGTATGTACATTTCTACTTTATACATTATTTTAACATAAATTACGAAACTCAATTTTCCCGAACATGCATCTGTCACTTTATGCGATGTGCCGTGATGGTATGAATTATTATCAATGTACTCATTACAATAACTATCAGGTATTATTTTTATTTATTTTATTTTATTTCCGGGAAATTTACAGTATAATAACATTTATTATACATATAGATGAATTAGTATAAGACTAAAACCAATAGCAAATTTCCACATTATTAACAATAAATTTTGACTGCTGTTGCTTACATACTTAAAGCTACAAACTACATATGAAAAACATTTATATCTGAACGATAGTGCATGTATCAGTAGCGGAATTGCTTATAGAAGCCGAAAATCTTGGCTTGCCTATGAATTATTTTGCTTGTTAAGAAATTCAAGAACTAATAGTAATTTATTTGTTTATAGCAACCATACTACAATATTAAAAATTGATCAGTATGTAGATACGATGCTTTACGGGGCCACAAATATATTTTTTTTTTGAAGACATGTATTTTGAAGATATTTAGTTTTTAATAAAAAAAGTACATTTTCATTTTCATTTTTGACAGAGCAATATTTTTATGGCCACTAGAATGAACAACAACGCTAAAAAACATGAAATTTTCGACATTTCCCAATTTTCTTTCAGGGTTTGCCTAGTTCAAAGGTTCTAGGCTCGCCCATGGTATGTATGTGTGTACGTATGAGTGTAAGGATGTGCATATGTGTGTGAGTGTGTCTATATAAGTGTAAGAGAGAATGCATAGGTACCCGTAAGCTCACATTGTTTACACCAATCAATTATGACGTTAGTATGTTATTCTTGTTTTGGAATTGAAATTATTCTTTTTTCTTTTAGCAAATTAAAATTCTATTGCCCATTGCACTAACTATTACTGCCGACCCATCTCATTCAATATTGGAATGCGAGTGAAACCCAATTATATGTAATATTTACACTAGGTTATGTCATATTTTGTCTACATCCATTATCTACACGTCGTTAATCAAAAGACTAGTTTTCCTTTTGAGGGTTTGCTCATCATAAATTAAGTGTTCTGCTTACTTGTAAACATATAACATGAACTCGACCAGACTGACTTGTGTATCTGACAATTTCCATTGAATCAAATGCTTCAACAAAGTTCAGCAGTTGAAATCTTCCTACACAGTCTACGAAATTTTACATTGGTACAAATATTTTAGCATTTTATCTCGTTCTTATGTAAGAGTTATTTGAGAAGTACTATATCCTACTATGTATATTTGGATAATATCCTTTGATTCAATAGTATCTTGTTATATGGCTACACACTCTTCGATAATTTCTTGACTTACGATTATTTTTTTAATAGACCCTTGTACTTCGTCAAATGGTTTCTTTATCTAGCAGTATCCACCAAGGATCTGCTAAGGCATTTTAAATTTAATTGAAATATATGATTTATTTATTAAATAATTTATTTAAAGAAAAATAATTTACATACATTAAAATAATATAAAAATAACATTTCCTAATCCTAATAAACATTCTTAAATTATGGTAATATAGAGATATATTCATCCCTCAGTTGAGATCGGATCTCTTCTTCGAGGGAGGAGCATAGTCATTATCTTCATTCGTTTCTAGGTGAAGTCGAAGTAAACTGGCGTCAGATTTCGCAACAGAAAGCCAACTCTCGTAAAACCACACACTCTGTCCACCGTCACCTCTTCCACGATTCAAAAGCGATATAACACATTAAATCCGAATAAAATCAATTTACTAACACATATTACAAAAAACTTACTCTTCACACTTTTCTATATGTTATTATAATTGTTTGTATATTTTATTCCTGATTTCTTAAATAATGTGTAGTCCTTAGTTTTCCTTAATTCATCTCATAGTTTTCCTAAATTCCTTATCCAATAATATTAATAATTGTATGAATAAGTTATGAAATCATCAAACTTGTATTACTTCGGATTAAATGTGTATGTTAAGTTTTAAATGATCTTCTCATCATGGATACATTTTAAAAATATAAAATAATAATAATTAAAATGAATTCAACTCGATTGAAGTTTGTCCATCTCTTTGTGAGTCAATAATATTCCTGACGCGAAATTCCGTGAAACGAATTTCTTGTGAAGTCTGAGTCCTTTCTTATTTCATCGGTTGAAGAACACGAAAGTTAATTACTTCAACGGAAACTCTAATGGATTACATAATTGGGAAAAGGGAGATAAATCTCGATGGAGATAATCTGCCTATTCAGTCGAAGTGAAAAGGATAAAAGTGAATTTAACTTTCGCGAAGAGAATTTTCCCTACAGAAGTTGAATCACATCGACAAGTATCCCGAGCTTATCAAATTACGAGATAACTAGCTGAAACCTTGTTTAATAATATATTATTATATCTATAGCTACTGTCCCTTTATCTCACTCAAGAGTCTTTACTTTGAAAGATTGTGAATTATGTACAATTAATTTGAAAAAATATCTTCAGTTGGGAAATACATTCATAAAATCAATAGAAGGAATTCGTTTCTAAAAAATCACTAAAATATTTCGGGGATTCCAATGATGACATTCATAATATTTAAAAGCAAAAGATATTTTCCCCCAGCTATGTATCGATATCTGGTTCATCTGAACACCTAAATATTCATATGACCGATTGTTTAAAAATATGTTTGAATTCGTAATGTAAAGATTCAATGATTTAAACGAAATAGTTACATAGCACACACTTATTCTCAATTTTGTTCTCTATCTTTGAAGTGGATAATTTATTGCACTTTGATCAATTTATTTTTAACATTAATAATTTGATTTACTGTCGAAAATCAAACATTTATGGCGCTAAAAGTCAAACAGCTTGCCACAATTCTGCGGCTATTGGAAAATACGTACTAAATTCATATCTTGAATAAATCATTCACATCGAATCAAAATATTCATTGTGAAACGAAAAATAGGTTTTTAATTTCAAAATAATAATACATTTTTTTTTATTTATTTATTTCTAGATGCACTGATAGACATTAAAATAATCATTGAATAAAAAAAACTTAGCCGGGACCAATGCATCTCGAGGAAGTGACAATGTAATAGTTAATGCCAACGTCAATCGTACATAAAAAGTGCAACCATATAATATTACAAATAACAATGAAAATAAAAATGTATATAAAAAACTTCACATATTAGTGAATTTTACATCGTAGTGAAATATGTTACATTTTAAAACCCTTTTCTTCAACTTCACTTGTCTTTCTACACTAGAATTTTTCAATTTAAAAATCAATTTTTTTAATATTTTGGTAATTGATTTATTGTTTCTGAACTTGAAATGTGACTGCTATATGTACATGTTGCATAATATTCAGAGCTTATTTATATCATTATAAGATCGATTTTGAAACTTTGAAAGGGGTGTCATCAATTTTTTTTTATGTTTTACTTGTTTATGAAACAAATTTCAAAACACACGGCTAAAATAATTCGAAGCGAGTATTGCTCTCCTGGCAGCAACATTATACTATCTAAATCATTTTTACGATACTTTTTTCAATGTTTTATGTTTCACAGTATGGCCTTTATGGTGACCGACACTAACATAGAAAACTAAACTGAAATACATTTTGAAGGAATAGCTAACATAAAGGATTCAACTTTCGTTTCGCTATGTTTGTACCTATCTGCTGGTTGTATGTTGGTACCAATTTGTGGTAAAATAAAAATTGGTACATTCTCCCAGTGTTCTTTTTAATTATTTACAATTCTATTGGGCCAAATGATATGTCAATTTTTATTATGATATACCATTACTAATTTTTGTTATTAATTATTAATCTAGAGATACGCATCTAGAGAATATACCACACTCAATGTACGAAAAAAAATGGTAAAATACATAAAATGATGTCTATATAAAATGCGGTCTACATAGAACTTGGTCTGGCAGAACAAAATCTGCCCGGGCCGCGTGTTTACCTTTCCTTGTTGATTAGGAGGCAAGTACTGCCTCGAATTAGGCATTAGTTCATTGCGCTAATGCATTTAAAAACTCGTGTTGAATTCAAGGCACGCAAACTGTTCCTGCAAATGCGTGTTCAATTCAAGGCAATTAATCGTTAAGTCGTTAGTAATATGGTACTGTTAAATGATATACCTACTTGGTGGTAATTTGGACAATTTTAAAATTGTAAATTACGAAGGACACAAGGATCAATGTAAAATTCGATGCTCGATATTTTGTGAAGGTAATTACGACCCAAAGTGTGATTATTTTATTGAAAAATTTTCGGAGTCAACTCGAGCAGATTGGATTATGATGAGACGTTATTCGCAGCAGATACGATATAATTTTAGAAAATTATATAAATGTCATCTTGCGGAACGATACAAAACAAACGATAAGAAGAATGGTGCGACTAGAAACTTCAATAATTGTGAAGCAAATATAGGAATTATATTTTTAAAAGTAACTAAGAGTACGTTAAAAATTCAACAATTATGAGATAAGGATTAAATGTCGTAATAGAAATAAACTATAATCATCACCATCGTGTAAATGTTGTACAAGCATTGAGTCTGTTACGTTGTTCTAAAGACACGATAAAGCAGTTTGTTTCATGAGTACCAATCTCATACAAAATAAATTGTCTTAACGAATTTTTATGATATAATGTAGATTAATCTATTAAAACAAAAACAATCATATACAAAAAATGCCTCTAACACAGCCTTGTAACGCTCAATCAATACGCATGGTAAAATTTATAAACCTGTGTACGATTGAAAGACGCGTGCCTTGAATTTAACACGTATTAGCAGGAACAGTTTACGTTGCTAAACCGTGTGCATTTGGAGGACACGTGCCTTGAATTCAACAAGAGTTTTTAAGTGCATTAGCGCAACAAACTAGTGCCTAATTCGAGGCAGTACTTGCCTCCTAATCGACACGGAAAGGTAAATACGCGCCCGGGCCCACTAGTATCTATATTAAATGGAGGTCCCTATCGATGTCCTAAGATTACGTAAGTCGAATCTTAGGCATTAGTTTTGTCGCGTGTCGAAAATCACACGACAAAGGTTCTGAGCAAAGCCAGGTATTTTTGCTAAGGATTGAATGAGTTTAGTACATGTCTCATGTCAAAAAGAACACCACAATTTGTTTTGAACAAATCCGCGTATTTCTACTAAGAACTAAGTAAGTTTTCATACAAATTGGCATGATGATGATGATTAGTTTGTGACGTCACGATCGAAGTCGAGTGTAGATATTATGCTATACTTTTTTTTCACTTTAAAAGTTTATACTGAATACTCCCTCTAGTAAATAACCAGTGTTGCTGTCTCTTTTCCTCAGTATAATCGCGTATGTTGTCATCCTTCTCTGTTTACATATAGCCGAATACGTGTCAACTACATAAGACAATTATCTATTATGTATGACGTCTTTTTAGGGTGTCCACACTATTACTCAATCTTCGCCTAGTGGAACGTATAGTTGAAAAATTCCTTTTTTAAAGAAAAAGTTTTGTAAGTATAGATTATTATTTCAGTGTTATATATTTCCAAATGGTTGGACTCACATTGTTAAGTTTTTGTTGAAGTGTGAGGAGATACATAGCAGAAGTAAAAATAAAATTAAATATAGTATGTGGAAGAAGATCTTGTATGAGGAAAGAATTATGGTTGATATTGAAATACACTATTATTAATTACTGGTTTTCCTAGCATCATTGATTTTGGGTAAAGAATTAGTTGGTTAAGTATAAAGAAAAGGTAGAATTGAGGATAAGTTCATTTTATTGACTCACGTTTTTATATAACTTTTTTAATAAACTTCCCTATCCTAATGAAAAGTTATAATAATAGCATTGAAAGACTTGTGAGTTGAGTATGAAGTTTTCCGAAATCTTAGTAAGTTAGGAGAGTTAGGAAATGTTTTTATTCCTTTCTATTTTCATGCGTATAGGCAACGAATTCATCATTGAACAATCTTGGGTTTTCATTTTTGTTAAATAATGGTCACCAAAATTCACATTCGTAAAAAAATAATTATTAGAAATCCTAAAAAGATGATCTGGCTACACCCCCTTATGTACTAAATACATAACGCAGTCAACGCGGCTTATGTACCTACAATTAGCGAGCGAACTCCAAGTTGAAAATTCAGGCGGGTTGTCAGTAATTGTGCCGCCTAAACTTATAACATCTATCTTTGAAAATTCGTAGCGTCTCTAATTTAGGCGTTAGAACAGTTTCGTTTTCAATCTCAGAATCGTGTAGGGATTGTGGACGTTTTGTGATTAAAGGAAAAAATAATATTTTTTTTCATACGATTCCATTGATTTAGCGCTCCGAAAATCCGCGAGATAACTTTCTCTAGGAGCGTATTCAGAGGGACTGAAAGCCTCTCTGACTTACGCACACACTCACAGATTGCTAATACCGAACTTATAAATATGACTACTCACGAAGCAGTAAGTCAGTTTTATTTTCATTCTCAAAGTAAATTCTTTAAAAAAAACTTGTCTTTGCGAACGAATTATCGCGTGAGTCTCGCATATAGAACATTTTCCCCGGCCTCGGGCGCCGGATTTTATTTATTTTTTTATAAGAAAGAATAATAGAGTTTTTTTTAATAAGGCGATTAGATATATATTTTTTTTTACAAGAAGAAAAATGTGCAAATGTAAATAAGAATGTATCGGATCTCTGCATTGTATTTAATAATATTCTTTTATTGATTTTTTTTTTATAAAAATTAAAATTCGTTTTCATAAATTTAAATCTCGGAAGAAACATTGAAAATTCGTTTTCATTATAATTGTCGAACGATCATTTCGGTATTTAGAAGCGTTGATTTTGGCTAAAAGAAAAGGAATGGAAGGAATTAAGTCTTTAACGTTGCGAAGTATAAAACAGAAAAGAAAGGCAAATAATTCAAATTATATATACTGGCTTGAGTTCCAGACAGTTTTAAGCATCGTCAAGAAATATATATTAAACTTCGCGCCAAAAAGAACAAGTAAGCGGAAGCCGCTTGAAGGAGCAAATAATTCAAATTATATACACTGGCTTGAGTTCCAGACAGTTTTAAGCATCGTCAAGAAATATATATTAAACTTCGCGCCAAAAAGAACAAGTAAGCGGAAGCCGCTTGAAAGAGCAAATAATTCAAATTATATACACTGGCTTGAGTTCCAGACAGTTTTAAGCATCGTCAAGAAAAATATATTAAACTTCGCGCCAAAAAGAACAAGTAAGCGGAAGCCGCTTAAAGGAGCTAATTATTCAATTTTATACACTGGCTTGAGTTCCAGACAGTCTAAGCATCGTCAAGGAAATATAAATTGGATTTCGCGCCAAAAAGAACAAGTAAGCGGAAGCCGCTTAAAAGAGCTAATTATTCAATTTTATACACTGGCTTGAGTTCCAGACAGTCTAAGCATCGTCAAGGAAATATAAATTGGATTTCGCGCCAAAAAGAACAAGTAAGCGGAAGCCGCTTAAAAGAGCTAATTATTCAATTATATACACTGGTTTGAGTTCCAGACAGTCTAAGCATCGTCAAGGAAACATAAATTGGATTTCGCGCCAAAAAGAACAAGTAAGCGGAAGCCGCTTGAAAGAGCAAATAATTCAAATTATATACACTGGCTTGAGTTCCAGACAGTTTTAAGCATCGTCAAGAAAAATATATTAGACTTCGCGCCAAAAAGAACAAGTAAGCGGAAGCCGCTTAAAGGAGCTAATTATTCAATTATATACACTGGATTGAGTTCCAGACAGTCTAAGCATCGTCAAGGAAATATAATTGGATTTCGCGCCAAAAAGAACAAGTAAGCGGAAGCCGCTTAAAAGAGCTAATTATTCAATTATATACACTGGTTTGAGTTCCAGACAGTCTAAGCATCGTCAAGGAAACATAAATTGGATTTCGCGCCAAAAAGAACAAGTAAGCGGAAGCCGCTTGAAAGAGCTAATTATTCAATTGTATACACTGGCTTGAGTTCCAGACAGTTTAAGCATCGTCAAGGAAATGTAAATTGGATTTCGCGCCAAAAAGGGCAAGTGAGCGGAAGCCGCTTGAAAGGCGGATTATTCAAGTTATATACTCTGGTTTGAGTTCTAGACAAGCTAACATCGTCAAAAGAAATATATAAATAAAACCTTCGCGCCGAGAGGCAGGTGAGCTGAAGCTGCTTGAGGAAGAAAGACCGGCTGTTCGGCGATGTATATGTGCGAGCTTGATTTCCAAACCAAATAAAGTACACATGGAAACATTTCATAATATTTTCCCGCGTAAATGTTGAACAATCACCTTATAGATTAAGGTATATATATATTTTGCCGCCAAGTGGATTTTAAAGCTAACTAAGACCGCATCCTTTGATTGATCAGGAACGTTTAAAGACTAAAGACTGTGATTATCAATGATTTCGTTGTATAATAAAAAAATAAATCGGAGTAAGGAATTTATGCTATTTTCTGATATGGAGACATTGTTCGATAATACTGGTGTTGTGAGATTGTATGGCTTTTGATAAAAGTTTTAAATAAATACATACAAGTTAATAGTAATTTCGCGCCTTGTGAATCTGGACGTTTTAGAAAGATCCCACGTAGGTCGAGTGTAAAAAGTTAATTGTGATAAGTGGTCTAAAATAAAAGCGGTGTATTGATGAAATCGCATTAAAGGATTATCTTCAAATTGTGTGATAGTCAGAGATAGGTCGTAAGCACCGTTTCTCTGATTAATTCACATGACAGGTCCAGTCTGACAAATTGCTAAGGTAAAAGACCGAATCTATATTGTTTTACATATAACGACGTTTACTTTTTCGTGAGGAGAGTCCCGTTCTTGAAGAAGCTAGATGATTTTGCAGCCATAAGTGAAACTTTTGTCGGTTTAATTGCCCCTTTTGAGATTTAAATTGATTTTATTTTTTTTGTATTTTTCAAAGACTACTTCGTCTCACTTATATATATATTTGATTCTGAACGAACCACAGATATAAATCAACCTTTTTGTTGTTCCTTAAGGTTGAAATGAAGCCAAGCCAAAACACCTTAAAATTCCAAATTTGAGAATCTATTTATTGTTCCTTCTGATAGTATTTGTGTACCTTGTTCAATATTTTGATTTCATGATGTATATGCATGTATATGGAGTTTGTATATATGTATAGATGATTACAATTATAATATATTTTTGTTTACCTGTCGAGAGAGTATGTAATTGCTCCACAGGCATTAAAAAATAGAAAGGCAATTCAATTTTCTTATATGAATATGTTTATACATATATGTGTATAGGTTCCTTAAACCGCCTTGTACATAAGTAATTTTTTTCAAATATTATAAACCAGAAGTGAATTGTTACCTCCATACCTTAAGTAACAGGGTCATTCAAGTTGATATGATTTGAATTGTTTCATACAACAAATTATCTAAATTGTGGGAAGGTTTATACCTTTACTGGATAAATTAAATTCTTTTATTCAATTGAGACCTATAGTTGTTAAACTTTGGGGAATCAATATATAATTATTTTATAGTTAATGATTGGTTTATTTTTGTTAAATCAATTCCGTTCTGTTCTTTTCCTTCTCATACATATTGGTACCTTTTTTTCAAAATAAATACATATAGTTTTTTTTTTTATTTATAACTTAATTTTTTTTTACCATACTGATGATTTGCTAATTGTTGTTGAACCATTTACCGAAGGGAAGGGGTTTATTTTGAATAAGATAACTCTATCTTGGCCTTAAATTTTAAAATTAATCGATTTTACTTTCTTGCAACCTTTTCTTATTATAATTAAAGATAATTTTATACCTAACTCACAAAGTAAATTTTGATTGTTGTTTTCTTTTTATTTCAAAGGAGGGGTTTTATTTGAATAAGATACTTCTATCTTGGTTTTTAATTTTAATTTGTTCGAATTTCCTTTTTTTTTTCTTGCAACCTCTTCTTCTTTTAATTAAATATAAATTTCATATTTAAATCTCAGAGTAAATTTGATTGTTGTTTTTTTTTGTTTTTAATTTAAAAATTCTCTTATCTACACATCATCAGGATCTCGGTCATCTTGATCTGGTGTACCTTCTTTGAAGTAAAAAATACATATATGTGTCTAGCTTTTAAATTATAATTAGAATTCTATTTTGAATAATTTTCCTTGAATTATTTTATCTTGTTGTTGTTCCCTTGTTGATTTCTTGTTTTCTTTTCTTGTTTTATTGTCTGAATAAATGCAGAGATCTATACAAAGCATTTTAGTTTCTTTTATATTTTTTTTTTAATAATTAATTCACAAATGATTTTTACTCCATTTTCAAATATGGACCTATTCAAAGGGTAATAAGTTTTTTTTGAAATATATACATATAGTAATTATTTTGACAAATAATTACACAGTCACCTTACGTATGTAAGGCTCATTCATCCGAATCCTGGACTGTAAATGAGAGACGGCGTATGGTAAGTTTGGACATCTACGCAGGGGAGAGTTCTCATCAGTCATCAAATTTAATATACTTTATTATTTAATTAATTTTTTTTTATTTTATTTTTAAAACCTTTAACTTGTGACATCCGCCCCGGGCAAATTTAAAACAACTAAGCAAGTTTCTATCTTAGCTTAAAAATTAGGGTGTGACAGTTTCGGTTTAAGAGTATGTATATGCCGTTCCTATTTACTCTACTGAAGCTTTAACCTTTTCTTGCCAAGTACAATCAACTAGATTATGGATTTACTTGAGTGGTGATATTGGATAATATTTCGCTCACTCAGTTTATATTCAAGAAAAATCTTAATAATATGTCATGTTTAATTAATATAATATAGTAGATATGGGCCCTTACTGAGGAAAACGATCGTCTTCTCAAAATATATAAGTATTCGTAAAATTTTGAATCTTGTTTGATTTTTACAAGTGTAACATTTATTTGTTCTTTTATGTTTAGAATTCAATTTAAAAAATATATCATAACTCTTGTACCTCCATAAAAAAGTAATATTGAACTTTGTGGAGGGTTTCAATTCAAATTGTGCGACATTTGTTTGCTGGAACATAAATATATTTCATCGGATGAAAGCTTTGTCGATGTCTAAAGAATGAATCCCTTCCAGAGACTCGAAAGAATTGAATTTCAAAACATGACTATTGGAAAAATTGGCCGAGCGAAATAAACCATTGTCAGAAACTGGTTATTAGAAATGAAGGTTTTGAATCTTATATAATATATTTTTAAAATATTCAATAGGATGGCGTATAGCAATAATAAAGTTTATACAGTACCTATACAATAGATTTTTACAAATTACGAGTACAATTAATTTATCTTCTAGGCAACTGATATTATTTCAAAAATGTTTCAACAATAACTCATAATGATATTTTTACTGTTAATAACGTATGTTTGTACAACTTTTGATTGCACGAAGAGTTTAAAAAAAAGTTCATTTTATTAAAATCTAAAAATGCATTAGAAAATGGTATTATATCTTTCTCAAAGAATATTTTATGTTTATGAACTTACATAACAATAAAAATAACTATAAAATCGTAAATGAACAGCAACTATTTCTACAAGGGCATAATATTTATTTTTTTCTGAAAGTTAAAGAACGCGTTTTATACCTCTAAAGTATCTGACACATACATATTTCTGAATACCAATACTTCTGTTTTCTCTGCGTCTTTTAGTTTCCTTTTGCCTTTTCTTTCCCTTTTTTTTCTTAAGAGTGGGTAATGAAAAATACTTTTGTTGTTCTCGTGGGTGGAGCCCCTTCAAAGCTTTGTGCCAGCCCTGAACAAAGCCTAAGGCAAACATACGTATATTCGTTTATTATGTTTCTGATAATAAATGCAGAATGGTCAAAGTACAAAGAAAATTAATCTAAAAACCCGTAATATGAAATCGAAAAATTTGTATGCCTCAGCGTGTAGGTGTATCTGCTTGTATTGAATCGAATGTAAATACCTATATTTTTATGTAGAATTTATTAAATTTATTATTCTGATGTCGAGTAGATCGTATAAAAATAATGATTACTTCTCTGTCCAAAGGCATTACTTCTCTGTCCAAAGGCAATATTTCTCAAAGATAACCCGTTGCCCTTCGGTATTCAAGAATTATGAAGCTACTTTATCCAATTATATGAAAAACCTTTCTTTAGAATATTTTTATATTTGCATAAACGCAAAAATTTCTTTTGAGTATCCCAACACTAATTCACAACCTTCCATTATTCAACAAGCTATTGATGTTTTGCATCATTTTAATATTTTGTTATATACTTAGATGTCCATTACCTATCTGTTTGTATACAAGTTAATCATCTAAAATTTATTTTCAACGTATATTATACCTACGAATTATTATCAGTAGTTTTTTTATTGTTTTAGATTCAAAGTGAGCCATGAATCAATGATTGTTGTTTTTCCATTATTCACTGTTTAGTTTTGGTTAGTGGTTGAAAAATCTTATTAAAAATTATTATTAAATAAAAACACTTGGTCATACATAATGCTGTGTTTCAAATTTAATATAAAGTTGTACAGCTAATACTTAGGCAAAAGACTGCACCCAAATAACGCAGGAACTATCCCTTGTATATTGGTGAGCAAAAACATTAAATGACAAAAATATATCAATGTCAATGGAATGGGTGTTTATGTGCTCAAAAGATAAATGTATTTACTGTGTTGTATTTTTTTAACATAGCTACGTCACCAGCTATTAGGATTTTTTCCATTATACTCTTCCGAAGAATGGTACTACGTAGCATTATGGGGGGGGAGGTTTGCAATCTGCTCAGGAAAATATTAATGCGGATTTTAAAATGACCCGGGTTGTAAGAAGGTGAAAACACAGTATTCGGAAGATCGTTCCACGATCGTCGTATGTTGTTGATGTGTACGTATACCTACCACATTGTCTATTGTGATCTCTCTTCGTTTAATTTTAGGTATTACTTGCTTCTTCTTCTGCTGCTTCGTTTAGTAGACCCGTTGGTCGGTTATTCAAAAACTATACCTCCTGAGATGACGATTTCATCCCTTGGGTGGTGTTCCGGGTAGACGGCGACCAGAAGGAATTTCATTTGCTGCTATATCCGCAAGTCTGTCACTGTCTATTCTGGCTACGTGGTTCCTCCAAAATCTAATTCTTGATCTACTCCACCGAACGATGTCCTCTATTCCACATGTTTTTCTTATTTCAACATTTCGAACACGATATCGGAGAGTTTTTCCAGTGATTTACATTAGAAACTTCATTTTATTGTCTTCAGAAGACCCTTGGTTCGTACAGTGTTTGTTCGTGTTTCCACAGCATACATTATGATTGGTCTCACACATGTCTTGTATATTCTGACCTTGCTTTCAATACGCATGTGTTTACCTTTCCAGACCACATTTTTTAGACATTGTGTTTTTTTTAAAGAATGGATATGTCCTTGTAACAAGTACATATACATCATCATACATTCCCCAAACTAAACATAAATGCTTGTGCTATAGGTGAACGAAACCGGTCATAGCGGGATTCGAACTCGCGACCACTGCATTATTAAGCCAGTGCGCTAACCGCTCTGCCACCAACCATCTGCATACGGTATATTTTATTTGCTGTCGAACCTAATAACTGAAAGTACTACAGGCGTGGTGGAAGCTCCCTATGATAGTATAGTCTTACCGTGGAACTATTGGGTGTAAACCCTCGCTATGATTGACAGGCCATCACGTTTGTGGTTGGACTCTTAGTGGTAGTGGTATGAAATATGCTTGATCGTTGTTCCTTGTTTAGTCCGACGAGCAGCCGCTTCGGGGAGGAACAGAACTATTAGTTATTTAACGATCCTTATGGAGTGGGGTAGAAACTTATTGTAAAATACATTAAAATTATAATATTTTTTTGCAGAAGAAAGCGAGAAACACAAGCAAGCTCCTTTGTTGGAGTACAAGAGAAGAGTCAGAAGGAACGGTGACCAGTATGGAGACGATCGAAGATCAAGAGACAGAGACAGAAGTAGCGATAGGACGGGAGAAAGATGCTGGATCGAGAGAGAACCATGTCTGCTGCCGACAGGCCAAGAAATGTTCAGGTATTTATTTATTGGACATATCATTATAAGTCAGGCAGCCAAGCAATATGTCTGATGTTAACACTGTATATTGCAGAAGTCCAACTGTCAGGACTAGTCAAACCATTATATTTTTACTCCTCACTACCCCAAGGAGATATAGTGGGGAGTTATGAATTCGCAATTTTTAATTTAATTGTTTATTGCAAATTATCAACCAGTAACATGTTGAGATTGTATTCTGAATGTTTCATCACAATATATGTATCTGTGTGTGCTATGAAGTTTGTATATGTACCTACCTACTATGTACGGCGGGTTTAATGTACTTTATCGATTGTAGACTAAAGTACTCATTCGATTCTTTTCAAATTTCGCAATGTTGTATATCTTATACTCGTTTAAACCCCATTAGGTTATCAGGGGGGCAAGTCTGGTCCAACCGGCGAAATCAAAACCCTCACAATTACCCATATCATGGATATAATTTTTATATGGAGTTCTATAATATCTTTAGATGTCATAGAATTCCATATGATAATTATATCCATGATATGGGTCATCACGAGGGTTTTGTTTCGCCGGTTAGACCTGGGGGGCAAGTCTGGTCCAATCGGTGAAATCAAAACCCTCGTGATTACCCATATCATGGATATAATTATCATAATATGGAGTTCTATGACATCTAAAGATATTGTAGAACTGCATTATGATAATTACATCAATGATATTGGGTAATCGTGAGGGTTTTGATTTCGCTGGTTGTACAAGACTTGCCCCCCAGGTATGATTGCATATTGGACTAGTTTTTTTCTGAATCGAAGAGTACTTATTTACTTTCTCAACGCTAGCAACAATTGTTCCACTACTGAACATAGCCCTTTTCTAACAAACTTTTCCTTGCTTTGTTCATTATTTTTTTTTGGGTTATCTGCTGCCATCTATTCCGGAATATGTCCACAAAAAGTATTTTAATAAATTATGTAAAAATTCATCGTTATCCAGCGAAAATTAATAATACAATTTTAATAACATCTCTATGTTCGGGTTTTGCACAATACATTGTATATATTTCCCACAGGAGAGAATATTTTTCAGGTAGGTGAACTTAGGTTGTTTTGTATGTAGACTTTTAATAAATAATTTGTTAATCCACGTGTACTGAAGGGCAAAAATGATTACGGTGACCTTAATTAGAATAACTAAAAACTACGTCAAAAACAAGATATTATATTTGATAGCAAAAGTTCATTTTACTCAAATGTACGGAATAAAAAATCAATTGATCGATTGATAAATTTACTGATCAAAAATTAATTCAACTTCAATATAACTAAAAGAATTTTCGGAGTCAACGTTGTAACACGTTTTAAACAAATCACAAAGACAGAAGGGTTAGCTTTTTTATACCGGTCATATTAAAATAATCATTTGTGTTTTAATTTTCATTTTCATTTTGCTTTACATGGCAATGCACATACATACAATCACGCCATGTCCCTCACGGGGTAGGCAGAGATAACCGAACGCCACTTTCTTCTATCTTGACATACATTCATCGCCTCGACAACATTCATACATCGTCTTATTATGTTCGTCTGTTGTTCACGCTTCTAACATTTCTGTCTTTCAAAATACCGTTCACATGGACGTGCCATCCCTTCCTTGGGCGTCCCCGACCTCTCATTCCATTCCTGTCCGCAAGGTATATTTTCTTCGTCAGGCGTTCCTCATTCATTCTCCCCATGTGGCCAAACCATCTTTCATTATCCTACATTATTTCCTTATGTCCTCATTTCTGACCCTGTCATACATCGTTCTATTACAGATTCTTACTAGCGATCTCATTTCAACTGCATTTATTCTACTTTCGTGCGACTTCTTCCATGTCCGGGTTTCACTTGCATACGTCAAAGTTGGTACTAAGAAAGCGTTATGAATGGCAACTTTAGCATCCTTATTACACCCTATTTAGAAAAAGGTCAGGAGCAGTTATAGGAGAATATTAATGAGTTCGAAATTAAGTTACAGTTCTATTTTGTTTATTTTAAGAAATTTTAACAATAAGAAATAAATTTTCGAATTATTGAGAGACAACAGGTGAGACATATTAATAGGAGATGTATGCACATTCGTAGTTTATATTCATATAAAATTACTTCTATGGCAATTTTTTTTCTTCTCATTGAAGTTCGAATATTATAGAGGAACCGGGAAGTCAAGGCACCGAGAGGGCTTACGACCTGTCATCGGTTCGTTTACAAGATCGTTTTATGTTCACCTTCTTTCCCCTTAGAGCTTTTGTCCCGTTTCTATCGGGATACGCTTTGACCATGACCCTGTAATTGGCGAGTCTGGTTATTAAATTGAAGCGACTGCCATCTGACTTTCGTAACCTTAGAACCAGACAAATTGTATCATGGCTACATATGTAGCTAGTGATATGAATCCCATGAATGATACTAAATATCAATAAAACCCTTATAATGTAAATGACAGCTATGCATGTGTATCTAAGCATGTTACACATATTTTCTCATAGTTCTGCGATAATCTTATAACAAATAAGCATAAATGCTTGCGCTATAGGTGAACGGAATCGGTCGAGGCAGTATTCGATCTCGCGACCATTGGATTACTAGCCCAGCGCGCTAACCGCTCTGCCATCGATCCATCTATTATAGCTTTTACATTATAGCTTTTGTTCAGTTAGGTTGAGTAAGTAAATAGTTTTTTTGACTTCCGTGAGCGAGTTGCATTATTAATTGAGTCTTAATACATTTCGTGCTTTCATAATCTATGCATTTGAATTATGATTGTTTTGCCAATTATGCCTTTTCATTGAGTTCCCTATCAATCTAATATTTGAAAAGTTCTTTATAATGTGTACCGTCATAATCCTTTTACATAAGAAACACCATCTATGAAATGACGAAGGAACTTTTTTGTTACTCCATCTATTGAGAAGTTCATTAGTAAACAATGAAAGCAATAGTTCTTACCTATACATGAAGTGATAATTCTTTCGCAAAGATGTCACCCCAAACCGTTCCAGGATTATCCAACTGTCGATTCGTTCATGAGAATTCAATTCTGAATCGACATTATTAAGCCAAGATGCGTGTACGAAGGAAAATTTTGTATGGTGTAGTGGACTTTTTGCATTCTAATAACACCAACTAGAGGCCTCGCAGCATATATGTTCCCGTACATGGATTTACTCAGAATTCGGAGTAGAACATTTTATGTGAGTTTTGTGTGTGTGTGTGTGTGTGTGTGTGTGTGTGTGTGTGTGTGTGTGTGTGTGTGTGTGTGTGTGTGTGTGTGTGTTGTGTGTGTGTGTGTGTGTGTGTGTGTCTGTGTGTGTGTCTGTGTGTGGGTGTGTCTGTGTGTGTGTCCCCCCCCCCTTATAACTTTTAAACCGCTCAATTTACAGAGCCCAAATTTTCAGAATATATAAACAGTTATAGGCCTACATAACTTCTATACTCTGAATTTTTGTTTCAGTAAGGGGTTATCAATTTTTGAATTTTTACTTTATTTTTCCATATATCTCAGAAACCATAAAAGCTAGAACGCTGAAAATTGGTATAAAGATAGACAAATACAAAATCTCAAATTTGTTTTTTTTAAAAATTCCAGGGTTTCTCAAACATTTTTTATTAAGAAAAATATTTTTTTATGATAAATTTATGAGTTTAACTGCCTATATTTCCATTTTTTTTAAATATCGAAAAAAGCCAAAACACCCCAACTAAATAATTAAATTTTATATAAAAAATATAAAGATTTTATTAGCACATCTCAATTTTTTTTTTAATTTTTTATAAAAATTGAATTTAGTGACGACATCACTTCATACAATTTGTATGGTAGTCGCCTATACACAATATGTAAGAAGACTTGTAACCACAATATGTAAGAGTTTGATACTTAAATCTCCAAACATACATACATACCATCATACTGTTTTCATATTCTGTGTAGGAAAAACAGACTGACCTCCATACTATCCTATCCTGACAAACATACCTACATGTTTTATATAGAAAATAAAATATCTTCAAATATTTATTAATTTGTGTTGTTTATAGTTTGGTACGTATTCTTTGATTATGCATACTATCGCCATCGACAGTTGGATCATGCAACTAGTTAGTTCATTTTGGCTTGTTAAATTGAAAAACATGACTAAAAAATCGTGTAAAAACTTTCATATAAGCATATTTATACTTAAATGAAAGTACATCATTATGAATACGTAGGTACGCCGTTAATATCTCAATCCATAAAAAATATTACAAAAAAGGATATTTATCAAATAATTCTTGAATATTCCTTCTGCGTCCTTCAATTTTCTATTTTATTTCCCCATTGTAATGTATATTATTTTATTTTTAGGTACAACAAGCTATTGTACCTAATTGACCATGCTAGAATTGGTTGAAATAACCTGCTTTGTGCTTTATAAATAAATTTTTAAAAACATATTTTTTACTGATATATATTTTATTAAAGTATACTTTATATAATGCTTTATTTTATATGGTCTTCCGTACACGTGTTGAATTGAAACATGGAAAGCCCGCGTAATTCTGACAAAGGTCACCTTCAGACAATATAAATAACTCTTTTGGTACTGCATAATATATGAGAATGTACATATATTATCGCGTCACGCCTCTTCAAGATTTTTTTTATTTTAAGGATGGAATTCAGTATATGTATGTAGGTACATAATTCACAGGTGAATAAAATCTTTCGAAAATCCATCCTATGCCCTTCGTCTTTTGTTTTTTCTTAAAAAAATAATACACTACTTGTTCGGTCAATGTTAACATTTTTTTTATATTAAATTCTTATACCGAATTTGATTGAAAAAATATGATATACCTGCTGCGTAAATTCAGGCGCACGAGAGAAGCTTCATTACCGCCTTTCGTAACAATTCATGTTCATTCATTAATAATAACACAATTGTCACAAAAACACTTATGTAGCAGGTTGAAACTTCTTAATATAGATTTTTTTTATTTTCTTACTACATGTTTATTGGAGTGATTATGAAGGGCTGCAATAGAGGGACGCCTCAGAATAGAAAGACGTCAGATGTCATGGCTCCGCAACATTCGTGAGTGGACCGGCATCAGAGACGTCGGCGAATTGTTACGTACGGCGGCGGATAGAGATGTCTTCTCAGCAGTAATCGCCAACCTCGGGGGGACCTGATATGGCACGAAGAAGAAGAAGAAGTTTATTAAAATATTCATATTGAAGGATAGATTGAGTTTAATCGCCTTTATTTTATATAAGACCCCAGGGACGTACTTAGAACCTTCGGAGTACGCAAACCCTGAAATAAAATTGAGAAATGTCGAAAATTTAATGTTTTTAGCATCGTTGTTAACACTAGTGGCAAAAAAAATATTTTTAAAATCACATGCCAAAATAATATTTAGATTTGTGCCCCTATAAATCGTCGTATCTACTAACGGTTCAGTTTTTAATCTTGTAGTATGGTTGCAATAAAATAATCAAAAAATTATTAGGTCTTGAATTTCTTAACATAATTGTCCTAGGCAAGCCAAGATTTTCGGCTTCTGTGAGCGATTCCGCTACTGTAAGACCCTAAAGAACAAAAAGCGGGCGCACAGATAAAATTATTTAACTGAAACTGTAGTGCAATGATGCAAACGGATTCACACCAGGAAAAGGCACGTCTGACCAGGTCCAGGGAATAAGGCAGATACTAGAGAAATGCCAAGAATATAACATAGATACCTACGTATCATCTCTTTGTTGATTTCCGAGCAGCCTATGATAGCATAAATCGAAACGAACTGTAGAAGGCGATGATGTAGCTGGGAATACCCTGTGGCATGTAAGAACAACGATGAGTCCAACATTTACCAAAGTTAGAATCGACAAAGACCTCTCTAAACCATTCCAAACATACAACGGCTTGAGACAGGGGGGACGCACTGGCATGCCTCCTGTTCAATACAGCACTAGAAAAGGTAATAAGAGACTCAAATATAGGCACTATATTCTTCAAGTCTGTCCAGCTTCTAGCCTATGCAGATGATATCGACATCATCGGAAGATCACTCCAGGCCACCCGCGAGGCATTCTTAGCATTGGAGGAAAGAGCTAGGATGATGGGACTTAGCATAAATGAAGATAAAACTAAACTAATGATCGCTTCTAAAGCTCACAACTCAGCTCCCCAGATATTCACAGTCGGAAACTACAATTTTAAAGTGGTAAAAGAGTTCACATCCCTCGGCTCCACAGTGACCAGCGACAATGATACACGAGAAGAAGTTAGAAGAAGAATCATGGCTGCTAAAGGATGCTTCTACGCCCTACAAAAGCAGTTAAGGTCAAAACTGGTTAGGAGAAATAAGATCCTTCTGTATAAAACACTCATCAAGCCGGTCCTCCCCCCCCAGTACCGAGGCTCTGATTGAGACGCAGTTCCCTGGCGGAAACTAACGAATTACGCACCGCCCCGCATGAAACAAGATTTGAGCTTTGGCGGGAACAGTTTGGGGATAATGAATGGATAAAACTAAACCGAACACCAACTTCCATACGGGAGTTGAAAAGCCCTTAACAGTTTCATAACGGGCGTAAGTAGATGCAAGCTGAATATGCAGAGATAAGAACTACTGGGAGGCGAGCAAGATGTAACAAACGATTGTGCAGAGGTGCAAAACACGACACACCTACTAGTGTGCCACTCGTGAGGGTGCCTTGTAAGCAAGAGGACCTCCTAGCTAAAACAACAAGGCTGTGACGGCTGAAAAATATTGTAGTGGGTCAAATTGAATCAAAGTTCATATAATTTAATTAATGTCACATTAGCAACGTATAAAAATTGTCAAGTGATGAGTTGATATATTTTGATAGAATTAAGATTGCAAATAAGTTTTGTCCATCTTAATGATCAAAAACTCTCCAATATGTCAAAATACAAAAATAATTAAGATGTTTACGAATATGCTTGTTACAGGCCATCCGACATATTGGAAGACTGTTCTGTGGTATCAATTGGAGGTAAGGAGTGCGTGGTGGTGTTGGAAAGAGAAAGAACGAGAACTAGGACAAGACGTAAGAGAAGACGACGTAAACATCACAGGACCATCATAGTGGAAGCCATGGATGAGAGAGTAAAGGTATATATTTTTATTTTTAATAGTAAGAATGAGTATATCCTTGTAACAAGTACACATACTACACATGTATGTATACATCTCATACATTCACTAAACTAAGCATAAATGCTAGTGCTAGGTGAACGAAATTGTTTCAGGCAGGATTCGAACACGCGACCCACCCACCCATCTATTATTATATTTTTATAAGTAAAAAGAAAGATTTTAAATGTGCATATGTTTATTTGTGTATGTATATTTTATTTAGATGTAAAAACGAGTACAGTTTTACATCTAGTATAAACCAAAATAATACAAACAAGTTGTAATAAAAAACAAATTTACATAGTATGAAAAAACAACAACCAAGAAAATATTCCGATATCCATCAGACACAAAAACAAAGGATGCACACAATATCTTAAAAGAACGTTTCCTTTATGTATTCATTACCTAGGCAACGAAAGGTACCTAAAAATATATTTTATACATTCAAATTATAGTCAATAATTTTAATGTTGACATTTTAATATTATATAACTTGTTTGACAATAGTATAATATTCCATCATAAAAACATTTTCCTTAACTCACTACAAACAAAAAACGTTTTTCAACTCAACCCCATAATTTCCTACAACAACCTCTTTCTTTCACACAAATTCTCCTCTCTCTGTATCCACATTTTGTTATCAACACTTGTTGTTTTTTATTATAATTATTGCTCGACACTCTTTTATCTAACTAGAATTATGAAAAAAGAATTAGCATCACCATTCTGACGAATGGTGATGCTCAGCATAAAACGAGACCGGTAAATAGGAGTCGCGTTCGTGAAAAAATTAAATAGAACTTAAAATTATATTTTTTTTCATTATTCTAGTTGTAATTGAGTTCTTTCATGAAGTAACAGTTTCAAACATTGAAAAAAACTCTTTTAATTTGTTTCATATTTTTGGATATCCTTTTTGTCTAGTTTATAATTTCAAATCATTAATTTCATGTAACCACAATATTTAAGCTGTAGTTTTCTGATATAAAGTAAATAATTAAATAAAATATCTATTGGTATGACTGAGGTAGATATTTGAAATTTTCCGTGCGTACCAACGACATCTACACAATTTTCCCGAAACCTCTGTTGTCAACCTTTACATGTTGCCATCACAGTCAAGACGCAAACCACGTCTGCTATGTTTTGAATCAAATTTTGAAACGTAGCTATTTTCATTTCAAAATATTCCGTTAGATTTTCCCGGTTTATTTGTGATATTCAAGATATAATATATTTGTGTACTTTGAATGTATTTTTCTATACTAGCTGCATGTAACACATGAGATCCAACTGTCGATAGTGATAGTATGTACAGTTGAAGAATAAGTACCAAACTATAAACCCATAAATACAAATTATTTAATATTTTAAGATATTTGTTTTTCTATACAACACATGTACCTAGGTATGTATGTCAAGATAGGATCGTATGGAGGTCAGTCCTTTGATCCTACCCAGAATATGAAAACAGCATGATGGAATGTATGTATGTTTGGAGATTAGTATCAAACTATTAAGTCTTCTTAGATTATTGTGTGTAGCTATTGCCATACAAACTGTATGAAGCAATGTCGTCACTAAATTCAATTTTTATAAAAATTGTTAAAAAAAATTTGAGATGTGCTAATACAATGTTAATATTTTTTATATAAAATTAAATTGTCTAGTTGGGGTGTTTCGGCTTTTTTGATATTTTTAAAAAAATTGGAAATATAGGCAGTTAAACTCATAAATTTTAATTTGAGATTTTGTATTTGTCTATGTTTATACCAATTTTCAGCGTTCTAGCTTTTACGGTTTCTGAGATATATGGAAAAATAAATCAAAATTTCAAAAGTTGATAACCCCTGACTGAAACAAAAATTCACAATTCTGAGTACAAAAGTTTTGTAGGCCTATAACTGTTTATATATTCTAAAAATTTGGGCTCTGTGAATTGAGCGGATCAAAAGTTATAAGGGGGGGGGGGGGACACACAGCCAGACACACAGACAGACACACAGACAGACACACACACATACACACACACACACACACACAAAACTCACATAAAATGTTCTACTCCGAATTCTGAGTAAATCCATGTATGGGAACATATATGCTGCGAGGCCTCTAGTTGGTGTTATTAGCTTGCAAAAAGTCCACTACACCATACAAAATTTTCCTTCGTACACGCATCTTGGCTTAATAATGTCGATTCATTAAGAGAATTGAATTCTCATGAACGAATCGACAGTTGGAAAAAAAAAATAATAATGACGGGCGTTGAATTAACGTGAATAGTTTCGATATCTGCGCCCTACTCTCGAAACTAATCGCGCATCCGAAACTAGTCGAATTACATTCGTCTGTTGAGTACAAATATCCCGGAACTAGTTGCATTAAACTCTAACTTAAATTGTAACAAATTAAAAAAAATAATCACGTAATGTAATTTTACTACAAACTTCTTACCAAAACCCAAGAATGTTCGTAGATATTATTCTTGTGACATTAAATGGAAAATTATAAAATATTTATTATTATAATCAAATATTTACACCTTATCTCAAATATAAGGATTTTTTAAGAAAAATCGTATAGATTATAGATCTATAACCTATATTCATAAAAATTAATGTATGTAAGCATTCAAGGATGATTGTAAAGTTGTGGGTTGTATGTACGGTAGGTATGCACTGAAACATTGCAATAAAAATTTAGTAAATTATCGAGTGAACCTGTATCCAGGATGGTGTCTGGATTTAAACTTTTTATTTTTCTTCTTTTTTTATCGTGTATAAAGTCACTTGATCTGTGAAGGTGGATTATCCTGGGAGGTCCAACTGTTCTTCCATCTCTTCGCAGGTCTTCTGTTGTTGGGTCTTTTTTTTACAATTTCAACAATCATACCATCGTCTATGCGTTCGGCGTGGTTTCTTCAGAAGCGAATGCTGAACAATTTAATATCTCACAAAGAAATATTTATTGAAAATGAGCAACATAAGAAATATGAACATAAATGTCATTTAACTTTTTCCCTGAATGGGATGCAAGAGATGGGAGTATAACATAATGTGAATGCGGTGTGTTTGTAATTGTTTAGATTTATGGTTATCAGTTCAAACGAACTTTACTCGGGTTTGGTTCCCCGGTATGCAGGTTCGAACTATTCAGACAAGATCGAAACTGCAAATACCGATGTACTATGTTAATTTATATTAAACATATATAATTTAATTCATTCACCTAATAATTAAGGTTGTTTTGAAACAAAAGTACCAGGTTTGATTAACAAAATATAGGGATATTAAACATCCAAAAAGTTTAACAACACTATATTTTTTTACTAAATTTACAAGATAACAATACGTTTTTACTAAGATACAAACATTTAACGCTGAAATGAGAACAAGAGAGTGATAGGATAGACACTGGTCATCACGCTCACGATCGGCCGCTTATAATGTCGCTCGAGGCTGCTTTCTGGAGTGTTCTCCGCCTGTTTATTGGCTCCGCCGATGCTTACGGAAAATATACGCTTCTCATTGATTGCATTGTTGCCAGGCGTCTTGTTACCACAGGAGGAACTGAAGGGAGGTAGAAGGCACTGAAGGGACGAAGGTACTAAGATACTGAATGTAGTGAAGGGCCTGAAGGGATGAAAGGGGGTACTGAAGGGAAGGAAGGTATTGAAGGGACAAAATTACAATTAGATATTTTTGATTCCAATATTAAGATCAACCATTTCTAATTATACACAGGCAGCAGAGAGAGTGCCGGGTTTCCCTAGTATTAATATAAGTTTTAAAATAAATATTTTTTCTTATTTCAAACAAATGTCCATGAAATTTCCTATTTCAAAATGCCCAATTCTGATTCGGTTCAGAGTACGAAAACGTCTGTAACCAACGGGCGACCATGGATAAAAGGATTTTGTTCGCGCGGTGTGACGTAATGAGTCCCGTATAAATGCAAGCACCTTTTTTACATTTCTCATGTACTAATATTCAGACGGATAAATTTAGACAAATCAGAATTGGACATTCAAAATATTTCTGAATACAATCTATTTGAGTCAAATTATCCTCTCTATGATCCTCATTCATCAATATTAATTACTAGTTGCATGTTACACATGAGATCCAACATCCAACTGTCGATGGCGATAGTATGTATAATTGAAGAATACGTACCAACTATTAACACATATTTTAAGATATTTTGTTTTCTATGTCAGGATAGGATAGTATGGAGGTCAGTCTGTTTTCCAACCCAAAATATGGACACAGCATGATGGTATGTATGTGTGGAGATTAAGTATCAAACTGTTAAGTCCTCTTAGATATAATGTATAGGCCACTGCCATACAAATTGTATAAAGCTTTGTCGTCACTAAATTCAGTTTTTATAAAAATTGTTAAAAAAAAATTGAGATGTACTACTACAATGTCAATATTTTTTATAGAAAATTAAATTATCTAGTTGGGGTGTTTCGGCTTTTTTCGATATTTTTAAAAACTTTGGAAATATAGGCAGTCAAACACATTATCGAAAGTTATCGAAAATGTCTTTACTACAACAAAATGAAAACACACTTGTATGGAATGTGATTTTAATATAATTGTGTTTTACACTTTTTTCAGTTTTGATTTTGAGAACCTTATAAATGTTTTGATTATTCTTAGTTAATCAATGGAGTTTCATCATGATAAATTACCTCTCATATCGGTATTAGAACGTTGAGGTTATCAATAAAGAGAAAATGCTTGAATATGTTCTTCCGCATCATTAAAAGGAATCATAAATTATGTAATACTAAAGTTTATACGACAAAGTAATGTTCTGTTATTTGTTTCTCTTTCAGATATTGACGATCTTTTTCCTTCCTTTGTTATGTTAGTACGTATGAATATAAAAGTTTACTTTGAAGCTTGACGAAATTCAAGTCAAATCACGTCCTTTTCATTTTTTCATTTCCTTCACGTCCAAACACAATAATAATATCTGTCTATTCTATCAATTTTCTCGTCCCAAATCATTCAGAATACAAAAGTCTAGTATCTATAGGGAAAAATAAGAAATAAATTTAATAAATATAAAAACGAAATCAATCATTCTCCAGAATAACGAAATTACACCATACAGTTCATACATATTTATGAGGGCAAGGTTAATCATTAACTAACAGGAATATTTTATTTGCGTATTTTTCTGCGTGAATTGTAAAAAGAATGTTAAAATATACCAACTCAACAGAAAAATACTTCCTTGCACCCTATACAAGTGGCGAGATTATTGCCGTTATGTTATTTTTTCTAACAATTGTACAGCATGTAGATGTTGTACAACATCTACATAAAGCACCCAAACTCTCTGACATATAAGACTAACAGGCCGGGCACGTTCAGGGAATGCCATCATCACGGGCACCAAAAAGAGTCATAGAAGTGACCCAGGAGGCAGAAGAAAGGTCGGACCGAGGCTGCTTATCTTAAGATATCTTAAGAGATGCATCCCATCTTCTAGATTGGATATTGAATTGTTTGTTGACCTGTGAAGGTTTATTGATCGCTTTATTTTTTCACTGCTATAATGTGTTTACTTTTTATTTGTATTATATTATTGCATACTTATTTGTTTGTTGACATGATTTGTTTATTGGTTGCTTTATTTATTTTTTTTTCATTGTTATGAAGTGTTAACTTATTTATTTGTTTATTGATTGCTTTCAAATTGGGATACTTTTTTCATTACTTACTATGAGTATAATTCTTTTTTTTTAATTACAATATTACAATCATGTAGCTTGAAGTGAACTTGTAATTAAAGTTGTGATAAAATTGTCTGTCTTAGAACAGGAATTACTCTTAGTTAGGTACCTAGTTAGGATTTATTGGAGGATTTAAAAAACATGGTACTTCCCAACAACTATTTTATTTTATACACTATAAATTATAAATTGCATTATCAACAAGTTCCTGTGTGTATTTTATTATGAAAAAATAAATATTATTATTATTATTATAGATAAGCCAAACTCAACAAATCAAAAATTATAACAACTGGAGAGGTTTGTGGATAAAGTAACTAGAGGTCCCGGCTCGATATGAGCTGTCTCGGCCATCTAAGAAAAGAACTTCTTCCAACTTACCAGCGTTTCCTACCCAGAAAAACTAGAATTACGTTAACAATAATTTTAAATAAATTTCTTTTATAAACGCTAAAATTCTATCTAAGTGCATGTTTTAATCTTGTGATCTCTTAACTTATTAGGCGGTAACTCGTAAATTAACTACTCAACAAATAATAATGTGTTAATCGGTGATTTTGTTTTGATTTAAAGTAATCTTAGTTTGTTTTATTTTTTTATTTATTTTATTTTATTTATTGAAAACAAACATACAGCCAATTTAGTACATAGGACAAGCAGACCGTAATACAACAAATAAGCCTAAAATGTTTGATGAATATTACTGGTTAAAAAAACATGAATTGAAAAAGAAACATCAGTAACATAATATTTTTTGCTGTAGGAAAAGGAATTTGAAAGGAAATGGGGCGTTATGGGAAGCGTGCGTAAGATCACTCAGAGCGATGAGGGAACGTGGCCAAAATGGATAGTTTAAATCTTCTATACGATGAGTTGAAGAGATCAAAGTCATGGAAGAAAGAATCATAATTTCTGCATGCTCTGTATATGAAAACTCTTTCATAAATTGTGCCACAGATGGAATGTCAGAATGTATATTTTTTTTTAGTTTGTCTCGTCGGTATGTAGAAGGGAATTTTCGCATGAAGTGCATCGGTGTCAATACTGTTCACTATTTTGTGCAGGAATGTCATGTCAAATACAGTTCGTCTGTTTTCCAAGGACGTTAACTTGTGGCGTATTCGGGTTTTATTAATTGGAGTTATTCCATTACTGTTGATTTCCTTGAGCGTAAAAAAAGGCTTTCAAGGAATATCTCGGATTTATTTTGTCTAGTTTTTTAATTTTTGTTCGCAGATCTACTCGTCATATATAAAATTAAATAGAGGTTTCATAGTAAATACTTTCCATACAATTTCCCTAACCAGCTTTGCGACCTAATAGTCTAATAACGCACTAATTTATTTGTTCTATGCGGGATCACGGAATGATTGCTTTAATTAGATAATTTTAATGTCTTGTGTATCCGTTCGTTGAAGGTTCATTTTATTTTCAAAATCATCAAAGTGAGAATTTGCTTAGCTTAGTAAATATATAGTGATAGATAAAAAAACATACTCATTCTTTATTATTTTTTGTTAATGTACAAATTAATAAATAATTTTTGATTTGCCAAAATGATCTTTTATTGATCTGCTGCCTTAATCCTGACATTTAAATCCGATTACATTTTCGAATTATCGCCAAGAACCTTACTTTATTATGGAGAATGAGGCGGTAGGTACTGTTAGAGGCAAACTTCTTGAGCACGTCACGTAGGGCGCACAGAGAGCAAACGTGTATTTTTTTCTTGATTGGTACCTATATGCGCAAACTGCTCATATACCAATCAAACTGCTCTTGAAAAGAAACATTTGTATAACAACTTCAAGTTATCTCTTCGTCAAGTCATCTATTGTCTCTGACTACTTCTAACTAACTTAACAGACACATGAATAGATTTATACGTTTTGATTATATTTATTTGCTATAGTTAAACTGGCCCTGTTATGTTAACGACCTATTAAATGTACCCTTGACAGACGAGGATCTCAAACCATTTAATATTCATGCGTTGATTCCACATCCGTCTGATTTGGTACAGAGATAATATCAAAGAGTACCTACACATTAACCGACGCGACTCACGGATGCGAGGCGGGGTGAGGACGGATGGGAGAACTGGGGGTGGGCATCCAATGAGACTATGGATATGACAGAAATATTATTACCTACCTAACTTGGAAATAAAAATTTTATGTTGGTACCTCTCCGAGCAAATATTACAGCCCCTATAATCCTTTTCGTATAACATTATCTTTTTGTATACGCACTTATACGTATACATATTTGCGAAATGCCTTAAATATTATAGGATCAATTTCGAGCGTTCATTTGCGAAATGACACCTACGATCGATATCGTAAAAATATTATTCGCCAAGTACTTGTGTTGTGAACCTACAAGAATATTTTGATTCTCGGCGGCAATTTTTACTGAAAATTATATAATCTAGTTTAATATTATCTAAAGTGTTGCTAGCACTGAGGTCTGCGTCAGGGGGGCGTAAAGGGTCATAAAGAATATTAACTGACTTATTTTATTTCATTTCTTAACTTAAAACTAATCTTTTTATTTCTCTCTCTTATGGCGCTACAGCCTACATTAAAAATGGAGCCTTGGTATCCTGTAACTTTTGCTTCGAGCTTCGCCTGTCCTTACCTGCTGTCTTTCTGGAGAAACCACCCCGGAAATGTATGAAAATGGTTAAAATCGGTAATGGAAGGTAAACAATATTTCGACGGGTGCATAGCACAATGAAAGTAAATATTGCACTTACCGCCAGCCGCAACGAACCAATTATAAAGTTGAACTTGAAGCAATTTGAAGCACAATACACCACACGAGGAAACTATGAACTTGACGAAGAAACTATATAGAAAAATATTAAAAATGAAGGTAAACTTATAACATATAATATGTAGGTGAAGTACACTGTGTCGTCTCTCTGGAAATTAACTCGCTGTATACTGTAGGTCTATGCTGTTTGTAGGTAGATTTTCTTTTTTACATTTCTTCTCGGCTAGGCGGGTAGGTATACATTGTCTTTGATAGGGATACGGATAAGGACTATAAGGAGAGGATTCAAATGGATATCCCTAACATATAAATACGCAAGTCACACGAGCAGGTTGAATGCTGAAAATTTGACGACGTAGAAGTTTAACATTGCCTTTGCTTATGTGGCTCAAGCATAAGAAACACGCCTTCATTTAAATGTAATTTTTAATATTGTTATGAAATTAAGTACTATTTCTATTTAAATTGAAAATTTAAATAGAAATATTTTGAAAATAAGAACCCAAGAAAAATGAAAACAAAAGATTTGAGCAGTGAGTTGAAAAAAAACTAGACAAACCTTGTAAAAATATAAATTGTAGAAATATAAATTGTAAAAATAAATAAGACTTTGAACCATAATAAAATAAATAAATATAAATTTCGGTACATTTGGTGTCAGGTGTGGGGTATAAAAATACCCAAGTATTTTTTGTGTAAGAAAAAAATAAAATAGTTATTTATAAAGACATTTATTATGGCATCAAAAAAAATAACTCTTTTAGAGTTGAAAGTGGTTGATTTAAAACATGAGTTGGAGGAGAGAGACGCTGATACATCAGGAAATAAAAATGCACTTCAACTACGATTGAGAAAAGTGATGCAAGAAGTAGGTGAGGATCCAGACACATACCTTTTTGAAATGCCTTGCTCTAACAACGATCTTTGTCAAGTCTTAAAAGAACATTCCAGAGACATAGAAGAGAAGTTTCAAGAACATTCCAGAGATATAAAAGGAGAAATTAAAGAAATCAAAGGAGAAGTAGCGATGCTTCAAAAGCATTCAAATACTATAGAAAAGAAATTCCAGAATTATTCTATGACCTTTGATGAGAAGATAAATGAATTAACTAAACAGATGAAAGTTTTGGAGAATCAAGTGCTTCCTTCAATCACGCCAATGAATTCCGAGCAAAATTCAGCTGTAGATACAAATTTTAAGTGTGTAGAAGATACAAGAGTACCAACAGTGGAGTGCGTGCGAAATGATATGCCAACCTTTGATGGAAAATGCCCCTGGGAAGAATATTTAACATTGTTCGAGACAGTGGCCATGATAAATGGCTGGTCCATGACAAGAAAGGCCTCAGTGTTGAGTGTATCATTACGAGGTGATGCTTTAAAAGTTTTGGAGACAATTCCTCTAGCTGAGCGACGAGATTTAAAATTGTTGATTGAGAGACTTGAGATGCGATTTGGACATAAGCACATGGAACAGTTTTACAGGTCACAACTTAAGAATCGTAATCAGAAATCTAATGAAACTCTCCAGGAATTTGAGGCGGATATAGCGCGTCTAATTAGATATGCATACCCTACGGTTCCTGATGATGTGTGTGAAAGCCTTGCAGTAGAAAAGTTCTTGGATGGATTGTGGGCAAATGAGACACAACAAGCTGTAAAACTAGCTAGACCACAAACTTTGAGTGACGCTCTAACCCAGGCACTCGAATTTGAATCTATAAAAAAATCTTTACGAGGTCATGCTCAAGCCCGCGTTGTTGAGGCCGTTGAAGAGAATCAAAAAACTCATCGAATGCATTGTCGAAAAGGTGAAGAAGGCATTGCAAGGAAGAAAAAGACAGTTTCGCTGCTGGGGTTGTGGAAGAGCTGGACATCTACGTAATCGGTGTCCAAATGAAGCAACAACGCAACAGCAACAGCCACAGGAAAACTAAAAAGGGTTGATGGGAAGGGGCAACTGTTGACCTACATTACCAATGCCTCAAAGAGATCTGCAGTTGTTGCATCATTCAGTGGTCGAGATACCAGTATGTTTATAAATGGCAAAGTAAATGGAAAGAATTTGAAACTTTTGCTGGATACTGGAGCAACGATGACAATCATGAGACCAGATTTGCTTTATAACAAAAAGTGTATTACACCAACTAAATGGACATTACGAACAGCTACTGGGAAGTCGGCATCTATATGTGGTGAGACATATGCCAAATTTCAAATTGGTAGTTCTATCTTCGATCATCAGGTGCTAGTGGCGAATATAGAGGAGGAAGTTATTCTCGGAATGGACATAATGGCGAAATATGGATTCCAGTTGGATCTAAAGAGGCGATCTTTGAAAATTGGAGATGAAGATGTTCTCGTGCAAGAGCGTGAGGAATTTTCTACACGTGTTCTTGCAGCGGATGTTGTAACTATTCCAAAACAAAGTGAGATGTTAGTACGAGTCAATTTAGACTGTGTTATCCCGAATGGACATGTTTTGGTTGTGGAGTCCAACGCCAACAATGAAGCAGGAAAAGGAGTATTAATTGCAAGAGCACTGATTCAAAACCAAAAGGAAATTTTAGTCAGATTAATGAACATAAATGAATATCCAGTAACTGTCAAAAAAGGAGCTTATTTAAGTGTGTGTTCATCAGTTTCATCAGTAACACAAAATGCCTGCATCGCACAAGTTTCTTCAGAGGATGTACCAAAACATCTTGAAGACTTTGTAAAAGATGCTTGTAAGGAACTTACCAAAGAACAAAGCAAACAAATTAGATACCTCATTGCTCATTATCAAGATGTTTTTGAGAATGCGAGTCTTTCTAAAGGAAGAACCAATGTTGTTCAACATCAAATAGATACGGGTGACGCAAGGCCTATCCGCCAATTACCTAGAAGGCTACCATTAGCAAAGCGGGCGGAAGCAGATCAAATTATTCAAGACATGGAAAGGGATAGCGTTATTGAACCATCAAGCAGCCCATGGTGTTCACCAGTAGTGTTAGTTAAAAAAAAAGATGGCTCAACTCGGTTCTGTGTGGACTTTCGCTTATTGAATAATGTAACTAAGAAGGATAGTTATCCACTGCCTCGAATCGATGACACCCTAGATACATTGGCTGGTTGTAAGATCTTCTCAACTTTGGATCTAAAGAGTGGTTATTGGCAGGTTGGATTGGAACCCAAGGATAGAGAAAAAACGGCGTTTTCTGTTGGAAGTGGATTGTGGCAATTCAAAGTGATGCCATTTGGACTTTGCAATGCACCGGCTACGTTTGAACGACTAATGGAAAGTGTGCTAAGAGGATTATCGTGGGAGACCTGTTTGGTATACTTAGATGACATCATCGTACTTGGGAAGCGTTTTGAAGAACATTTAGGAAATTTGGAACAGGTATTTTCACGATTGAGGTTGGCCAACCTTAAACTCAATTGCAAGAAATGTATATTGTTCCGAAAGCAAGTCAACTATCTAGGTCATGTTGTCTCTGAGGAGGGAGTAGCAGTAGATCCTGAGAAGATTAAAGCTGTTCGAGATTGGCCAGTACTTAAAGACAAACATGAAGTAAGAAGCTTTTTGGGTCTGAGTACCTACTATCGACGATTTGTTCCAGGCTTTGCTGACATCGCAAAGCCACTGACAAAACTCACGGAGGAAAGCAGTGAATTCATATGGGATTTCAAGTGCCAACATGCATTTGAAGAATTAAAACAGGTTCTAATTAATTCTCCGGTTTTGAGTTATCCTCGAGCTGAAGGAATGTTTATTCTGGATACAGATGCAAGTAACGTTGGTATCGGAAGTGTGCTCTCCCAAGTACAAGATGGGGCAGAACGCGTGATTGCTTACTTCAGTAAAGTATTGTCGAAACCAGAACGCAATTACTGTGTAACACGAAGAGAATTGCTTGCTGTTATCAAGTCAGTTGAGCACTTTCGCAAGTATTTATATGGACGGAAATTTCTTTTAAGGACAGATCACTCGGCACTTGTGTGGCTTTTGCGATTCAAGAATCCTGAAGGTCAAGTGGCAAGATGGATAGAGAGATTGCAAGAATATGACTATGATTCTGAACATCGAGCCGGACTTCATCATAGAAATGCCGATGCACTGTCAAGGCGACCATGTCCAGAGGATTGCCAGCACTGTAATAAGGCTGAGGAAAAGTTTTTTATAGCTTGTAGAACCACGGTCGTTGACAATTTTTGGCAAGATGATGAAATACGAGCAGACCAATTGGAAGACCCAGATCTCAAGTTTGTAATGCAGTGGAAGGAAAATGATCAAAGACCTTTATGGGAAGAAATAGCTTCACTATCTCCAAATATTAAGTCATACTGGGCTCAGTGGCAATCCATTGTCGTGGAAAATGGGTTGTTAAAGCGTGTATTGGAGAATGAAGATGGAACACAGCAGCGACAACAACTATTGATTCCAAGGAAGAGAATTCCTGAAGTTCTTAAACTGCTTCACAATGATGTGTCTGGGGGACACTTGGGAGTTAAAAAAACCACAGAAAAAATTCGTCAACGTTTTTATTGGGTCAATTACAATGGAGATATAAAGATTGGTGTAGAAGATGTGTAACTTGTGCCACTTCAAACGGACCTCAGAAACGAAGGCGTGCGCCAATGAGGCAGTATAATGTTGGTAGCCCATTTGAAAGGATAGCCATTGACATAGCGGGGCCGTTTCCCACAACGGAAAGAGGGAATAAATATATTCTGGTAGCAATGGACTATTTTAGTAAATGGACAGAAGCCTATGCACTACCGAATCAAGAAGCTACCACTGTTGCTGAAGTCTTGGTAAGGGAACTGATAAGTCGTTTTGGAGTACCATTGGAGTTACACTCGGACCAGGGAAGAAACTTTGAATCAGCCGTATTCCAGGGAATTTGTGAAGCATTAGGAATTCGAAAGACGAGAACAACTGCTTTGCATCCATAGTCGGATGGAATGGTGGAGCGAATGAATCGAACAATTGGAAGATTTTTGTCAAAAGCAGTGTCCGATCACCAGAAGGATTGGGACGAATACATCCACTTGTTCTTATTAGCTTATCGAGCAGCAATTCATGAGACAACAGGGCAAACACCGGCAAGTGTGATTTTTGGCCGTGAGTTACGGTTACCTTGCGACCTGCAGTATGGATCTAAGCCTGGAGAAGATCTAGTTGGAGAAGATTATGTGTCAGATCTTCGGAGGAAAATGAATGCTATACATGACCGTGTACGGTCCAATATTCAAGTAGCTAGTGACAAGATGAAGGAGCGATACGACATTAAAGCTGTGGAAGGTGGTTATCAGGCTGGAGACTTGGTTTGGTTATTTAATCCACAACGACGACGAGGCTACTCACCAAAGCTTCAGAAATCCTGGGAAGGACCGTATGAAGTGATCAAAAGGATTAATGATGTGGTTTATCGTATACGAAGAAAACCAAATGGGAAGCCAAGAGTGGTACATTTCAATCGCCTGGCTCCCTTTTTAGGTGATAACAAGGATGAGAAAAAAAATCCAGTTGCTCAAGTTTGCAATGTCCAAAGTGAAGAAAAGACCTTCGAGGAATTCATGATGACTCCTTATCGACGCACTCGCCATGGTGTGACTGTGGAAATTGAGCAAGACCTCTTCGATATCCCAGAAGATAATGTTTTAGCTTACTGTGTGGCTCAAGACATGAAGATGACTAGTGGTATAGCCAAAGTTATCATGAGAAAGTATGGGATGTTATATGAGCTAAAAGCCAAGAATCTGAAGATTGGAGAAGCGGTCCATTCACAGCATGGAAAACAGCATTTATTCTACATGACGAATAAGGAAACGTCTGAGGAACGAGCAGAGTATGCTCAGATGTGGAACTGTCTACGAAGTATGCGGGATCAAATGTTACAGTTGAATCTTATGAAGCTCGGCATTCCAAAGATCAGTGATGGTATGGATTGGAAAGTGGTTCGGAATATGATAGAAGAGATTTTTCATAATACTGGAATTAATGTTCTAGTTTGCTGCTATAATCCAAGATACAGTAAAAATATAAAAAAAAAGTGTACCATGTTACTTTTTCAAAGCATCTCACTGTAGAGAAGGTTCAAAATGCCGATTTATTCATCTAGAGAATTCTGTTCGGGACGAACTGAACTAAGAGGGAGGCAGTGTTATGAAATTAAGTACTATTTCTATTTAAATTGAAAATTTAAATAGAAATATTTTGAAAATAAGAACCCAAGAAAAATGAAAACAAAAGATTTGAGCAGTGAGTTGAAAAAAAACTAGACAAACCTTGTAAAAATATAAATTGTAGAAATATAAATTGTAAAAATAAATAAGACTTTGAACCATAATAAAATAAATAAATATAAATTTCGGTACAATATGGATTGTACGAAGTCAGAGTAGGTAATTGAAGATTGATGACGCGATACACGAACGTGAATGAAACAAAACATGCATATTGATGAAGAATAATTTGGAAAGCTTAAAAGAGGCCTTTATCCAGCAATGAATCGAACGTTGCTAGGATGAAAAAGAAGGTATCTGGGCATAATAAACTTGAAAACAACTGATCTTTAAATAATCTTCATGCTCTTATAGCGCGGATTTTATAAAAAAAAAGCAGGAAAACGTTTTAAAATTTCGTTTAAAATTCAAAAACATTATTTTAGCTAAAGAGTTTAAATTTTTGTGAAACATGTTTATTTTAAATGTAGGTACCTACTTATTGTTGAATATTTCAAATAAACTTACAAAAAAATTGTTCATCTTATAAATAATCTTATCATGTCTCTTTGAATGATTTTGCTAACTTTGTTTAAAATTTAACAATGCGACAAAATCAAAAGGTTTATAATACCACCGTTTTAAGTATTGACATCGAACTTTTTCGAAGCTAAACCTTTTATTTTTCCCGACAAACTTATACAATCCTATTATGTTTACCATTCATCATTTTTACTTAATATTTTCTTTGTTATTCTTCAGTTGAACTGATGTCTGAAGTTGACGATAACTTGAGCGAATACTTCATGTCTGTTACGCTCTTATAATCTAATCTACCCCACAAATCCTTGTCAAGTTGAGTTTCCCTCAACTAGAACTTCGGTCTTTTACCATAGCTGGTTTTTACCCTATTATTTGACTGAGTTAACAATTTTCATCTGGCATGAGTTGGCTTTAATAATACGTTATGTTAAACCAGTTTAGTCTCTCAGACTTCTCTAAACAACTTATTATTCCTCATATAAAAAATTAACGTAGTTTTCTGTACAACTTTTAATTACATGGAATAAACCCTACATTACCCTGCTCAATATTTAGTATTCTGAAAACAGATCCTTTACCTGAAATTGTTGGCGGAAAATTCTTCACTCGCTGAATGTTCCACCTCTATGTAGGATGGTCCTCTGATGATTGATTATCCTGTACCTAACTTAACAAGGTCACTCCATCGAGTCGATGGACGAACTCTGGATCTTCTACCCTCCATTACGGAGAACTTCTCGAGGTTATCGGGGGGGGGGGCCCTTCTGGTAATATCCCCGAAATTCTAGAGATGGAACGATCCTTTATCTGTAGTTTAACTAATTGACACATTGGTTTCTTTAGCAATCCATTGTATTCGCAATATATGGCATATTATGGCACTCTGAGGATGGTCTCTGTCCCTATATTCTATTCTATATTGTTTTACGGCTATCCACTCGTATACGAGTGATCCTAGCCATTATGCAAGTTGTAAAACATAATTAAGATTTAAAACGAGGTATCAAAAGATGTAGGTATTGTTATAAAAAGTCAAACTAAAATTTATTCTTTATGCGTTCAAATGGTACAAGGGTAATATTTTATACATAATGTTATTATTGTTGTCGCTTCGAACAATACTGTAGATCGCCGAAATGAATGTTTCAATGATAATAATAGGTACATACATATATAATAAGTAGCGTAAACAAGTTGGTATTATCACTGGTAAAACACGGGTGCTTTAAAACTGTCGCTGCGATGCTCGACGAGCCGGTATATGTATTATACTCATTGAGTCGGTGTTAGTTAATACCGCGAGGGGCAGCCAAAAAGTTTTTAGATGTTTTTATTATTTTTTTTAAGAAAGTTAGTTAGTATAAATATGATATTCGATTCTTCCAAAGATAGTAAATGTATGATATTCACTGGGAATGTATCGCATTCTTCCACAATTGCTGTAAGAAATTCAGATCTCTGATATAATGGACATTCAAAGAAGACATGATCCAGAGTCTCAACCGATGTTCCACAGTCGCAAGTGGGGGATGATAATACGCCAATCCTCGTCAAGTGAGGGCCAAGCAAACAGTGGCCTATTTTCATTCTGGATATGAGCGAGATGTTGTGTTTAGAATGTCTTTCTTGTTCGTACCAGGGGCGTGGAGGAATAGATTTAACAATATTTTTATAATAGGAGCCTGTCGGAGAGTTTTGCCAGAATTCAGTCCATTCTCTTTGTATTTGACTTTTAATAATAGGAATGTAGTCACTAGTAATAGGTGCAAATGATTGAGGGTAAACCCCACAGTAACAAGCTTCCTTGGCCAGTTGATCGACTCGTTCATTACCGGATATTCCACTATGTGATGGAATCCAGCACAACGTTATGTCAATGTCTCTTTTCGCTGCCATGAACAGAAGGTATCTCAGGTCATATATGATATTGTCCGTTGTTTTTTTCGAGTTAGATTTCAACTTTTGTATAAGACTTAAAGAATCTGAAAAAATTACCGAATGTGGTATTTTTAAACCTATAATTTCGAAAAGAGCTTCCTTCATTGCAATACATTCGGCCGTGAAAATAGAAGTGACACTGGGTAATTGAAACGTTCGTTCAATGTGTAATGATGGAATAATAAATGCGGAGCCGCAAACTTCTGAGTACTTAGAGCCATCGGTAAAAACTGTCACGTGATTTGGCCACTTTTCTACTATGGTCGCTAAGAAAATTTGATTGTTTCTTTGACGGGTTTGTAGCCTAAATGATTTATCTATTCCTATTGATCTTTCAGCGTGTATGGGCAGAATTAATGAGTCGAAAGGTACCGAGAACATAGGCAAATTATCTCTGGGATAGATGGTGAACTCTGACTGTATGTATTTGAAACATCCTACAAGTAATGGGGGAAGCTTATGACGACCATATGCACCATGTTGAAATACATTATTTAGAGAATCAAGGATAGTTATTAAAGGATGTTCCTCGAATTCAATTCTTTTTAAAATAAACTTAAGTGCGAGATATTTTCGACGAATAAATAATGGCATTTCAGTCGTTTCCACCTGCAGTGAGACAACAGGAGAGGATCTCATAGCTCCCAATATCAGTCGGAGACATTGCGACTGAATCCGATTCAGTTTATCCGCCTGGTACCTCGGTAAAGGATCCAAAAGGAAACTCCCGTAATCCAAATGGCTACGGATGGTGGCCGCGTATAACATTCTCATGGTAGATGGATGGGCCCCCCACCAAACGCGAGAGACAGCTCGCAGAATGTTCATATTTTTCTCACATTTTGCTACAACATAATCTATGTGACAGTTCCAAGATAGTTTCCTATGCAAGACCATTCCCAAAAACTTGATCGAATCTTTAACCTGGATTTGGTTACCATCATATCCAACCACTAGTTCAGGCAGTTTATGTTTATTCGAAAAAACCACTACTTGACTCTTAGTTGGAGCCAGACTTAAACCGGTTTTAGAAAGCCACAAGCTTAATGAAGCCAATGACTCCTCCAATAGCTTCACTCCTTCTGTTACGTTTTTATGGTGTAGGTAGAGAACGAAGTCATCAGCAAATTGCAAAACCATGCACTGATCTGACAGAGAAGCGTGTATGTCTAATGTGTAAATGTTAAAAAGTATGGGACTCAGAACGGAGCCCTGCGGCAAACCCTTATATACTGTTCGATGTAATCGTCCATTAGGGGTCTCTATCTCTAACTCTCTTTCGACCAGTATATGAATGATCAATCGTGTTAGAACGTTTGGTATACCAATTCCGATTAGCTTTTGACCCAAAATATTCAAAATTACGTTGTCGTATGCGCTGGAGATATCCGCAAAACAAGCAACGGTGCTCATTTGTCTGCTTCGGGCGAGATGTACGTCTGATACCAAGATACTAATGTTATCTAAACAGGACTTCGACCTTCTGAATCCAAACTGCTGAGAAGGGAATAAAGAGTTTCTCTCCATGTACCATTCTAGCCGAGCTTTAATCATGAGTTCGAGGATCTTTAACATGCAACATGACAAAGCTATTGGTCTGTAAGATGAACCCAAGGATGGGTCTTTTCCAGGTTTCTGGATTGGTATAACTAATTGGTGTTTCCAAATCTGGGGGACATCGGATGCAATTAAGATGGCATTATAGAGATCCAGAATCTGTAAGAGCAGAGGTTCGGGACAGTGTTTAATCATAGAATATGTAATTAAATCTACCCCAGGAGCAGAGTCAGTACAATTATCAATTGCTGAGGATAATTCATTCCTGGTAAATTTATCACCCATCCAATTATTCGAACTGTCTACAAAATGAAATTTATTTTGTATTTCGTCCCGATAAGGTACATATGAAGGAGCCAAAACATTCACAAAACCCTCGATCCACTCCAAACTACGGGTTTCGCTACACGATTTGTTAAAAGAACCTCTAAAGCGACGTATTGTTTGCCAAATTACGGACGGGGAGGTCTCTGGTGAGAGAGTGGAACAGAAATTGCGCCACCCTTGTCTTTTTTTCCGCTGTAGGGTTCTCTTAGCCAGAGCTTGTGTTCGTTTGACTTCCAAGTAATTCGCCAGTGTTATATACCTCTTGTATCGGCGCATCGCTAACTTTCTGTCTTTGACAACATTACTACATTCGGAATCCCACCACGGGGGAGAATCTTTGTTTTTACTGGGTAGTCTCTTTTTTGGAATTGCTTTATCAGCTGCAGAAATAATACGGTCCTTTATATTTATAGCTAACGTGTCAATATCCAGATGACTCACACCATGACTATTGTATGCTGATTCAAGATCATCCTTGTATCTTGTCCAATCGGCCCTACTTACATTGTAACCTCTGGGACATTTATCATTAGTAATACGTCCAACCTTCCGATTAACTGACAAAATTATCGGAAAATGATCGCTTGAATGAGGGTCGCTTAAAACGTGCCAGCTCGCTACCGCAGCCAGATCTGACGAACAGATTGAAAGGTCCACCGCATTTTGAGATTGAGTCGGACGGGCAAGTCGAGTAGGAGAACCATCATTAATAATGCAGAGGTCAAAACTATCTACAAACTCAAGAATAGCCCTTCCGCAAGAGTCAGTTGAGTTGCATCCCCATGAAACAGCGTGACCGTTAAAATCTCCTAGGATGAAGAACGATTTTGGTATTTTAGAGACAAGATTATTGAAGTATAGTTTGTCAAAAAGAGTTTTTGGAGAAAGATACACAGAAACAATACAGATTCCCGACATATTAGCTGCTACTAGTTGAAAATCCATGTGTTGATGCAAAGGAATGCGCACGAATGGGATATCGTTTTTAATTATCAAGGCTGCTCCTCCTCTACCATCCCGACGGTCATCACGTACGATAACAAAGCCGGGGATGTTAAAGACAGAGTTTGGAGGAAGCCACGTTTCTGAGACAGCTGCGACATCTATATCATATTCACTCAGCAGAGAAATGATTTCTGTTTTGTTCGAAACAGCACTTCTGCTGTTCCACTGTAGAATATTTAGCGATTTTGAACTACGAGTCCTGTTTGGAACCATTGTTATAAATAAAGGAGTTGAGAATAGGAATAATAGAAGCAGCGATGGACGGTAAATTTGAGTTAGAATTTGAGAAAAGCTGTAATACAATTTGGACAATCGAATGGATCAAAGAGTTTACGTTTGAGTCTGGTTGTGATTTGTGCGGTATGGAGTTCTCCTGTGATGTGGTAGAATTTAATGCACATCCATCCATGGGCTGACAAGCCTGTCCATTTTTATACGACAAAAGGGATTCATGTTCTTTAACGTTATTTAACATTTCAAAATGTTGTCTTGGGGGGTTCCTAGCAGGTCGCGACACTTTGATCTTATAGGACGAAGTTTTCTCGGCGAAACTGGGTCCCGCATATGGGTGCATGTTCGAGGCTTCTTTGTATGATACATTTTCTGAGGCCATAGTATGCTTTATGTTTTTTTGACGCGTCAATTCTGGACATACCAGGCTTGACGCACAATGGTCTCCTTTACAATTAACGCATTTAGTATTTGTCGAAGGACACTCCTCCCCCAGATGTTCATCACCACACTTAAAACACCTAGGTTTCGAGCGACATTGGGTTTTGGAGTGACCATACCGGCAGCATGCAAAACAGAGCATAGTTGGAAAAACGTATTGTTCGGTTCGCAGGGCGTTGTGATATAAATATACATGTGGTGGCAGTTGTTGGCCTTCAAACGTTAAAACCACTGTCTGAGAAGGACGCCACACGATGCTGTCAGATGCTTTATCTTTATAATTTAAGCGTCTCGCTTTAATTATCTTACCGAAGCCGTACGGGACCTCAGCATCCTCTATGATATCTTCTATAGAAATATCTGTAGAGATGCCTCTTACTAATGCTAGTTTAGTAACTTTAAATGTCGGGATGTAAGCCTTAAGTCCGTTTTGCGAGACGAATTCAGAAGAAATGAATTTGTTTGCTGCCGAGGCAGTCTTAAATGAGAGTGAAATCTTGAATTTTGACTCTACTTTAACCCCTCCTACTGAGATGTCCGAAATACGATGGGATTGCAACAATTTACCAAATGCCATTGGGTGAATAATCTTTGATGTTTCCTGATATTGCACGAATACTAAAAAGGGCTCCGGTGAACCCTCTTTGTACGTGTAGGAGGGATTTTTAAATTCTTCTGACATGTTAGGCATTTTATTGGGATGCTCGCGTAAAGAGTCTGATGGAGCTCTTGGTCTTTTTCTAGGGTCAGGAGGCTCCAATGGAGCCTCCATGTTAGAAAAGGACGTAGTTCTTATGGGGAAAAGTAGTTACAGATCTTAAAATATATATATAAATAATAAGAAAATTAAAAATAATAGAAAAAATAAATCGAAAAACTTATCGAGTGCTCCTCTTGAGTATATACACTGAATTTAAAATAAACACAAAATAGTATTGTTGAACAATTTGCCAATATAACAAAAAACACGACCGTGCACTGATAGCGACTACGGGCGAAGTCTCTCTCCCTATAAATTACAAGTTAAACTAAAAGAAATGTATTTATATTTCTATTTTAACTATGCAACTATTATTTAGTTAATGTATAAATTTAAATCATTTAAAAATCGTCTTCTTCTTCTTTATCAGCCTTCTTCCCTCAACTGCTGGAAATAGGCCTCTTCTATTTCCTTCCATCTTTATTTATTTGATGCCATTTGCATCTATTTTTCTCCCCGCCGTCTTGACAATATATCGTCGGTCCATCTTTTTTGGGGCCTGCTGATGCCTCTGCTTCTATTTGCCTATGGTCTCCATTTAAGGGTTTTTGGGGCCCAGCGCTCACCAACTTCTCTTGTGACATGCCCTACCCACAGCCATTTGAGCTTCGCTATGCGATTCATGACGTCCATTACTCGGGTCCAATGCCTTATTTTATACCAAAAGAAGACTGAAATGCACGCAGCGATCCATGGAAACGTCTATGCTCGTAGTAAGTCTTAGAAACAGAATCCGAAATAATATTTTTTTTTTTTTTAAAATGAATATGTCATTGTTAAACAAGTACATATACATCTTCCTACGTTCCCTAAAATAAGCAAATAAATGCTTGTGCTATAGGTGAACGAGATCGGTCGAGGCAGGATTCGAACTCGCGACCACTGGATTACTAGCCCAGCGCGCTAACCGCTCTGCCATCGACCCATCTAAGCATGCTTCATGCTTAAAGTTATTTTATTATGCAATATGTTGTATAAAGAAATAAATAAGTTAAAACATATCGATTTAACTAAAATATATTCCCAACCATTTTATGCTATTTATCTTACCCTTTTATCCAATATTTTTATAATTGCATATACGCATTATTTTAATTGCATATGTGACGCAGTTCACGGGTAACATCTGTGCGAGACACCGTCACCTCATTTATAAGGATACTTTCATTGTTTACAAATACACCAATTTCTCAATAGATGGCGTTACAAAAAGGTTTCTTCGTTACTTCGTTTCTTTTTGGTTATAGTAATAATGTCTAATTTTCAGGTGAATTGTTACACATTATTCAAATTTATAGAACTTCAAAATTTACATTGATAAGGGAACTCAATAAGAAGGCATAATTGGTGAACGTTGCGCAAGCGCAGAAAGTGATCACGTAAACCAGCCGATGACAGGTCGTAAAAGTTCGTGGTTCGTCTATAATATCCCAACTTCGTATTTATTGAGATTTTAAAAAGTTTGTCAATAAAAATATCATTTCCCTTTTAATTTATTCCGACCATAATTTTTCATTCATCATTTATTAAGATAATATTATTTTCTGTGTGGTTGAGTTCCTGAATTGATTATTTAGTAAAATTCTTATTTGCATCAAATATTTTAATACTTTTGACAAAAAACCTAATAACTACCTACTGATGTTATGAAAACAGAAAACCTGTTTGATAAAATTCAGATATCATAATACGAGTATAGTACAATTGGTAAGAAGCTCTTCTACCTACAAATAATACATAATATTCTCTCCTCCTTTGATAACATTTTCTTCATTGAAATGGTAAATCTTATTTATTTTCGTTTCTTTCTCAACACAAACACGTCCTTCTGAGAATATCTAGATATTAGGTACCTACTTATATAGGTAGATACATAAATATATGAAATATTTTTGATTGAAAATACAAACTTAATAATATTCCATTCCTTTACAAACCCAACACTACTTGATTGAAAGATACTGAAGAATGGTAATGGAAAAATGAATTATTGGTATACTAATCAACTAGTTGCATGTTACACAAGAGATCCAACTGTCGATGGATGTAGTATGTATAGTTGAAGAATACATATCACACTATAAACACTTGAATCCAAATTCTTGAATATTTTAAGGATATTTTTTTGCTATACAAAACATGACCCATGTCATGACAGAATAGTGTGGAGTTCAGTCTTTTTTCCTATCCCGAATAGATAAACGGCTTTATGCATGTATGAAGATTAAGTACCTATCAAACTATTAAGTTTCCGAAGATATTGTGATTGATGTCGTTACTAAATTAATTTTTTACCAATATTATTTATGAAATTTGATAATTACATTTTTTATAGAAAATAAAATAATCAAAATGGGTTGTTTCGGCGTTTTTATATAAAAATAAAGTTTGAGAAACCCTGGAACGTTTTCACAAAAGTATTTTGAGACATTGTATTTTTCTATATATTTTTTTAAATTTTCAGTGATCTAGCTTTCATAGTTTTTGAGATAAGTGGAAATATAAAATAAATTTAAATATTCATAATTCCTGACTGGAACGAAAATTCGGAGTAGATATATAAGTTTTATAGGCCTGAAACTTTATTATTTTCTGAAATTTTAGGCTTTGTGCATCAAGTTGATCTAGCGTTATAAGGGTGCCACAGACACACACCCAAAAAACCTTAGATTATAATATATGATACAAAAAACACATAAAATGTTCTACTTCGCATTTCGACTTCATCCGACTTCATAAGTTTTTTTTTGTATTTAGTTTTTAATTCTTGAATAAGTCATTTAGTAACACACATCCTCCCTCTATACAAGCTCATAAGCATTAAGAGGGAGGTTATACAGTTAATTATATAATGTATAAACTTTATATGTCCGTAATTTTTTTATGATTTGAAGAAAGAAAATAAATAAATTGATCTCAATAAAGTTTGATGAAAATAATATTCATTTTTAATTTCAGTGTCGTTAAATTTTTGGCATATTGAATATTATTGTATCAGTACAAAAACTAAAATTATTGTTTGTTTTACTAGTGTTTAAAAGTTTTTATCGAATGAATTGCTTTCATGTTATAGGTAGCATCAAGAATATTTTTTTTAATTTCGTACAAGTTTCAGTATGAAATATAAATTTTTCAAAACAAGTTTTCTAAGGGCATGAATGGTTTCTTGGTAAAGACCCACAAAGTCGAATTTAATAATAGCTATTTCAATTTAGATTGCTATTTACTTTTCATTCTTTGACTTCCGAATTTGTAAAGAAAAATCCAATCTCTGTTGTACCTACAATACCAACAGAAAACAAACAATATTTAACTGAAGCCTATTGCTTGTATATTATGAAGCAAACAGAGTAGTTTGACATAATATTATGTTCTTTAAGAAATTGTTATTGATATCAAAATTTCAGTCAATGACTTTTATGAGTATATACAAAAATTCTAGTACCTATATCATTTTTTATTTATTTATTATGTAGTTCGTTTTTTTTTGTTGAAATTGTATATATTTTTATGGTTTGTCTCTATTAATAATTTAGTTTCTTAATTTATGTATTCACGAGGTCTACTTTATTTGTATGCAGATTGAAAACAAACAGTTTTTCAAACAAACAAAAGTAAAAATCATGGACTTCCACTCCGATCTGCTGAACGTACGACATTATCCGTCCCTGTGCATAACACAGAATTTTTCATCTCGTCATTCGAAGTACAATCAGCAGGACTATGGAATAGTCAAGTCCGGATATTGCGTCGTCTAACTCACTTTGTATTTTCAAGAAAAAACTAAAGAAGGAATGTTTATATTGTTTATCCCTTAACACCTGATCTCGATTTCCCCTCTTTGTTCTTTCCCTTTTTTTGCCACGATGTTTTTTTTTCTTTAATATTTATCTTAGTATAATGTAAATTTTCTTTGTTTTTTCGCTTTCACTGGCGGGCTGGCTTTTTTTAATGCAATATACAAGACGATAAATAAATAAAAATATTATGACAATCATACAAAATGATATACCATAAACGAAAAATATAAACATGTTTGTATTTTCATAATAATAACAAATAAGTACCTAATATTAGAAACAAAGAACCTAGCGGCCGAAATAAATATCAATATAATAATAAATTTAATGGAACTGTCTCATTTAAATCTTATGTATGATTATTATATTTTCTCCAGATTTTTGTCTATGGATTTTGTACTTTTCGCTGTTTATTTTATTTATTTATTTATTTATTCATGTCTGACAAATATTGATACACTTATAATTCGTATTATTATTAACATATACATATTATATTTTACAGTGATGCAGAAAGCAGTGTCATTAAGGTGTTTTAATCACCATCAAACTAGGCAAAGCCTGTGTCTTGATGGCTATTTCTTTCGCATAAAATTATGAATACAGTATAAGCATACACATATTAACACAATACAATTGTATAAAAATATTTAAGAAAAAAATATACTTAAATACTATAAAATATAATGGCTTTTTTACAATCATATAAACATATTTAAAAAAAAATTTAAAAGATCTCCAAAAAAAAAATATTGAAAAAATGATAAAAACATGATGGCTATTTCTTTCGTATAAAATTATGAATACAATACAAACATACACATATTAACACAATAAAATTATATAAAATAAAAGATAACTAAAATGATTGTTAAAATAGTATAAAATATAATGGCTACAATAATATAAAATTATTAAAAAGAAAAGATGATAAAAACATGATGGCTATTTCTAAATGAATACAATATAAATAGCCTTACAATATAAATACAATATAAATTCCATCGCCTAAAATTATGAATACAATATAAACATACATATAAAATATATGTGTATGTTTACATATATATACATACATAAACATACACACATTCATACAATAAAATTATTTTATCAAAATATTTAATGTTAATGTCATTCTTGCAACAATAATTTGTAGTTGATTGGAATATAGTTTAATATCACTTCCTGAAATATGTGTAAATTGTAATTCTGTAATTCAAAGTTTTATGTAAACGAATATTCATGGAACTTTTTTAACTATCATCACTGGCACTACAGTCCGCTACGGACCCTGGCCTCCTCCAGAAATCGTCTCCATCCCTCCCTATCGACCGCCAGTTGTCTCCAATTTATCAGGAGAAGACTGGCTTTATTACTTTATTGACTTTATAACTTAACTGACTTTGTTGGCTTTATTTTTTTTAATTATCAATTTATTTCTCCAATTTATCAATTTTTTTATTCATTTTTGTATTTTTCTTTTATTTATTTATTTCTCTAATTTAACTTTTAAGTGTCAATATGTTAGTGTTGAAAACACCTAGAAGCATACTGCCATTGAGTCCATGATTTTATACTTCTAATAATTGTGTTAGCTACTTGTCTAAATATCTATGGTAATCTATGTAATGTCAAAAAAAATGTCGGTGCGTCTGTTTCCTTTATATAATTATAATAAATAAAATACAGTTCATTCGTTCGTCTCATTTGCTGCCTCTCCCATAACTAACAGTTAGACATCATTTCTGAGATATGTGATACCTGTGAGTGTTCTATTAATGAATTATATTTTCCTTAAAGGTCTTGGATCCCGATGAGCTTCCACAGAGAGCACGATGGACAATCATGGTAACTGCCTGCCTACTGCTTTTCCTATGCCTTCTTCTTGTCGGTGTCACATTAAGGATGGCTCCATTGATAGATGACATGGGTGAATATTTTATATTTATTTATTATAAACCAAGTCTTTTTTGTCCAATTCAGAGAAGAAATATTTCAATGAAATGTTTAGCTACAAAAAATTTAAAGGAAACCAATAACATTTACTATAATATATAATTATAAATACAAACTAAAATACATTTTAAAATAAAATGTAATATATGAAGAGTACAAAGGAAGGGGTTCGAGAAAAGAAAATGGAAAATTTAAAGGTTTGCAAACGATATTAGGATTGTTACTCCTTAAAAAATTACCGAATCGTTAGTATTCGGTATACTTTAAATTTATTTTATTTCATATTACTTCTCGGGCAACTGACAGGTAGTAGGTATGTCAAATATTAATTTAAGACGCTACCAATTATAAGTTGCCATATTCTGGAGACACGATAGTAATCGTCTCACAGATCCAGACAGATAACATAAATAAAAACTGTGTCGAAACTGAGATAAATAGGTATTTAAGTCAGTTAACAGTTTATTATAGGTATCATAATATCTTATTATAAATCTTTTTTATTTGAAATTAAACGTATCATTTTAGATAATAAAGTGCAATAACCTATCTAACTTTTATGATTTCATAAACTAAGGAGACGTGCCCACAGATCGTATTTTATAGAGACTTCACTTTATGTATTGTTCTGCCATAGATCGCCTTCCTTGTTGGTCGTATTTTATATTGACCTAATTTTCTATATTTTTTCGTTTTCTATGTAGATGCGTAATACTGATAGCCTAGTCTTCACACCATTTTTTTAAACATAACCTACAAAAATTTGGTAAAAATACCAATTTAGTCATTTATTATAATATTTTAGCTACTTTTTTTTTAATATATAATGCAACTGGCTCACGTCAGATGCAATTATAACTACGAACAAACCTTACCAATGTATTTTTACCAACATTTTGTAGGTTAGGTTTACAAAAATGGTGTGAAGACTAGGTTATCCGCGTAATACAATGTCAATAGATTTGTTCACACCGCCGTCTATGGAATGATTACAAAACTATGAATTACGATCTTTTGATCCTATAAAAAATTCTTGGGGGGAGTCTCAAAATTTGTAATTATATATATTTTGATGATAAATCTAAAA